>JBBGZY010000959.1:1202500-1677500 GCA_037952925.1 Lithobates clamitans | reverse complement strand
TGATGATGCCAACCCACTGGCACACTCACACTCATTAAAATACATTGGTGCACACAGTAACTCATACAAAAACAATGACACACACTAACACACAATCGAGGGACACTGGAGACAGACAGAGAGGGACGCAGTGCAAACAAGGACAGAGGATTTTTGACGCCCCAGGTGAAACCTCATTTTGTCTCACCCCCCCGGCTCCACCCCTGACTCCGCCCATAAATGCAGCCACACCAGCACCCAAAAATGCACTTACATCAGCACCCATAAATACAGTAACATCAGCACCCATAAATGCAGCAACATCACACCCATAAATGCAGTAACATCAGCACCCATAAATGCAGTAACATCAGCACCCATAAATACAGTAACATCAGCACCCATAAATACATTAACATCAGCACCCATAAATACATTAACATCAGCACCCATAAATGCAGTAACATCAGCACCCATAAATACAGTAACATTAGCACCCATAAATACATTAACATCGGCACCCATAAATGCAGTAACATCAGCACCCATAAATACATTAACATCAGCACCCATAAGTGCAGTAACATCAGCACCCATAAGTGCAGTAACATCAGCACCCATAAATACATTAACATCAGCACCCATAAGTGCAGTAACATCAGCACCCATAAATACATTAACACCAGCACCCATAAATGCAGTAACATCAGCACCCATAAATACATTAACATCAGCACCCATAAATGCAGTAACATCAGCACCCATAAATACATTAACACCAGCACCCATAAATGCAGTAACATCAGCACCCATAAATACATTAACATCAGCACCCATAAATGCAGTAACATCAGCACCCATAAATACATTAACACCAGCACCCATAAATGCAGTAACATCAGCACCCATAAATACATTAACACCAGCACCCATAAATGCAGTAACATCAGCACCCATAAATACATTAACATCAGCACCCATAAATACATTAACATCAGCACCCATAAATGCAGTAACATCAGCACCCATAAATGCAGTAACATCAGCACCCATAAATGCGGCCTAACCAGCACCCATAAATGCAGCCTAACCAGCACCCATAAATGCGGCCTTACCAGCACATATAAATGCAGTAACATCAGCACCCATAAATGCAGTAACATCAGCACCCATAAATGCAGTAACATCAGCACCTATAAATGCGGCCTTACCAGCACCCAAAAATACAGTAACATCAGCACCCATAAATGCGGCCTAACCAGCACCCAAAAATGCGGTAACATCAGCACCCATAAATGCGGCCTCACCAGCACCCAAAAATACAGTAACATCAGCACCCATAAATGCGGCCTCACCAGCACCCATAAATACAGTAACATCAGCACCCATAAATGCAACCTTACCAGCACCCAAAAATACACCCATAAATGCGGCCTCACCTGCACCCAAAAATGCTGTGCCAGCGCCTCTGACACTGTACAGAGGTAGAGAAGGAGTAGGATCACCAATGGCCGGGTGCTTTAGGCTGCCTAGTTTGCCTAGTGGTAGCGCCGGCCCTGTCTGCTTGGCACACACGCAGAATCACACATGAGGAATTTTAGACCCCTTTCACACTGGAGACGTTTTTCAGGCGCTACAGCACTAAAAATAGCACCTGCATAGTGCCTGAAAAAAGCCTCAGCTGCAAACCCAGTGTGAAAGCCCGAGTGCTTTTACACTGGGGCTCTGCACTGGCAGGACGTCACAAAAAGTCCAGCCAGCAGCTTCTTTGCAGCGGTGGAGGAGCGGTGAATACACCGCTTCTCCACCGCTCCTGCCCATTGAAAACAATGGGGCAGCGCCGCCATACCACCGGCAAAGCGCTGCTGCAGCAGCATTTTGCGGGTGGATTTAACCCCTTTTTGGCCGCTAGCGGGAGGTTAAAACCGCCCCGCTTGTGGCCGGATAGCGCTGCTAAAACGACGGTAAAGCGGCGCTTTCCCGCTGACACCCGGGGCGGCTCAGTGTGAAAGGGGTCTAAGTCATCATCATGTGCAATTGTGTGTGTATGCCAGGCCCAAGCAGAAGCAAGTAGCCAATCAAATATAGTGCTCAATATGGATTAAATAAATATGCTTAGCCATAGATATCATAAAGTGTAATAAAGTGATTAGTGCAACAGCAGGTACTACTAACACAAATCACTTTTTTACACTTTATGAAATCTATGGCTAAGCATATTTATTTAATCCAAATTGTTTGATTACTAGATTGCTTGCTTTGCAGTTGCTGCTGGTTACTGGTACACTGTACACATGCACATGATGATCAATATCACGGTGACAAGTGCTGTACAGTACTAGTACCTGCTGCTGCTTCCTGGGGGGTTCCAATTGTTTTACTTCTCTCTGACGTCTCTCTCTTCTCCTGGTCTCCAGCCTCCATGTTCCCCTATAGAGTCCTCACCGTTGCTGACCCACGTCACAGCACCGGGTGTCAGCACGTCACACAGACCTGGGAGACCCACCAGAAGAGAAGCTGAAGCAGCTGCGCAGAGGAGGGTAGGAGGAGCATTAGGCTCTGCCTCCCCCAGTTACCGTATCTCTACGTAGATGTCCCGGGCGCTCACTCTGGCCAGACCAATTCATCGGCCGTCATGGGGGGGCGCCTTTTGCTGGCTTCCCTCCTGACCCCCTTACTTGCTCATTTGCTGTGCCAGCGCTGCGCTCCAGCAGGCCGGTCGTGGCGCCGGGGACAAGATTAGAGCGGGAGGCGGCTGCGGGAGGACAGGTGGGACTTTATTTTTTGTGCGGGGGGGCGGATTTTTTGCCGCCCCCCCCCCCGTATGGCGCCCATGGCACTTGCCATGGCTGCCATACCCTAGATATGCCTCTGCCTGTGAAAGGCTTGGCTGACTTCCCTTCTGATTCCTGATA
This sequence comes from Lithobates clamitans, assembly GCA_037952925.1. Taxonomy (NCBI): domain Eukaryota; kingdom Metazoa; phylum Chordata; class Amphibia; order Anura; family Ranidae; genus Lithobates; species Lithobates clamitans. The sequence goes on along the minus strand of JBBGZY010000959.1, from coordinate 1,674,606 downwards.
CTGTTTGCTGCACCCGACTTCGCTGATCTCTGGACTCCTGTTTCTCTGGCTTGTTCTGACTACCCATCCTGGTTCCAGAACTTTGGCTATGTTTTGACTGCATTTGCTCTGTTTATACCCTTTTACCATTTTGATAAATAGTGTGATTTTTACTGCACTTCTATCTCAGTCTGGTTCATGGTTCCTAACAAGGCATCTCCCAGGAGATGAAGGAATCTCTATGCAGAATAAAAACAGAAACAAAAGGAGCGCCACTCTAAGTGCAGTATGCAAAAAAAATGAGTCTATTTATTTAGACGAATGGCAACTTACATGAGGATGAACAATAAAGTGCATGTCAGACCTGCCAGGGGTCAGTGGAGCTGTGACACTGAAGGACCTTGTGAAGACAGGCTGATCCACACCAGGAGGTAAGTGGGTCAGGGAGCATCCAGCTGGTGTGGACGCTGAAGCCCAGAACTCCACAAGGCAGTGAACACAGATGGCCGATTCTCGGCTGAGTGTGACCTCAGCGATGGGGGCAGGAATGCTGGGCATGGCTAACGCGTTTCAGAGCCACCCACAGCTCCTTTCTCAAAGCTGATTGGCCACAGCTGTGCCACCTGCATATGTAGTGACAGGGAAAAGAGCTACAAATTGAGAAGGAGGACGGGAAGGGGTAGGGGACTAGGCTTACAAACAGAGCTCTATACGATCAAAAACTGTTGTAATGGCTCGAATGAGCACGGTTCTTGTCTGCAGCAATATACAGCAGTAACATTTACACAATATAGCAAAAACAAAAAGGTAATGAGATACAACTAAGATACCACCTATGTTAATAATGAACACCCATGGAACTAAATATTGCATGACCGGCTGGATGCTCCCTGCCCTACTCACCTCCTGGTGCAGATCAACCTGGCTCCACACAGTCCTTAAAGGCACTTTCACACTGAGGAGCTGGGGTGTCAGCAGTAAAGCACCGCTATTTTTAGCGGCGCTTAATCATAACTTTAGCGACGCATTTCAGCCGCTAGTGGGGCAATTTAACCCCCGCTAGTGGGTGAAAAAGGGTTAAAAGCACTGGCGCAGTGGCGCATTGGCAGTGCTGCCCTTTAATTTCAATGGGCAGGGGCGCTTTAGGAGAGGTGTATACACCTCTCCTAAAGCACCTCAAAGATGCTGCTTGCAGGAGTTTTTTTAGCGTCTTGCCAGCACACCGCTCCAGTGTGAAAGCACTTCGGCTTTCACACTGGAGTGAGAGGAGAGGTGCTTTAAAGGCGCTTTGCAGGTGCTATTTTTAGCACTATAGCGCCTGTAAAGCACCTCACTGTGAAAGCAGCCTAAGAAAAGTATCTGATGGAAGTTTATTAATGGCAGATATGAACACAGAGTGACTGATCGTCCTCCATACATCTGCACCCTCCATCCCCCATCCTAACACTCAGTATTATCACTCGGCATCACTCAGTATATTAGATCCGATTCTATGTAATCTTACCTTTCCGGTCACACTGGTCTGTGAAGAGATGATCTGGAAGCTCTGAACACAAACAATAAAATGGAGAAGTTTGGGAGGAGGGAGAGAAAGAAATGTGACTGAGGAAGTTTCACTTCCAGTTTTCACCGAGATCCTCCAATCTACAGATATTGTACAGAGCAGAAAACAAAACACTCCTGTGCACAAGTGAGTACCAGATGGACTCGATCTCCTGATGGAGAATGTCTCTGGTCTTTCTGCCCTCAAGGATAGGGGTATCCTAACAGTCAAAGGAAAAAGAAAGAAAACAACGACGCACCGACCTTGTGCATTATCCTAAAATAGAAAACTACTCACAAATGTATAAACAAAATAACTCATGACACAAGTCTCCAGATGATAATAGCAATTATTCAAGGCGGTAACAGAGGAGATTACAGGAGTCACACACACACACATATTATATATACACAGTATATATATATATATATATATATATATATATATATATATATATATAAATATATAAATATATATATAAATATATATATAGCGTGAGGGCTGCTGATTTGGTTATTAGCAATCCGCCAATCACCCTGCTGCCATACTCCCCACAACCCTTTAAAGCAAAGAACAGTCAATCTTAGGTTTTCTGTTTTATTTATTGCAGGATTAAACTTGGATGGGGAAAGGATAACCTGAGATGCCTTTATCATTTGATGCATTGCATGTTGAAAATAGTTATTCAATGGCCGTGGCCTTGTAAGAACACTAGATACACTGCTTTCTGCCCAGTCTCTTTTGGTTTGATAACTCTTATGAAGACTATTACTTCCTCTTCTTCTGTGCAAATCCTTACAGCAAAAACACACTAATGTCCTATTTCTTCCCTTCCAATTGAACAACAAAGAATTACTCTGAATAAATCCTCCGTTGTAGACCCTGATGGGATTGTCCCTGAGAATCAAAAGGCCAGAAACTCACACTGCTTCTTCCCAATGTCCCAGAGTTAGACTCCCACACAGTCTTTGGAAGGCACTGTCATTATGCTAACCAGGCCGGAGATGACTTGGTATCCCCACACGATGACCTGACACATGACCGTGAACGGACTATTGCTTTCAACCAGTCCAGGATTATTAATGCTGTGTTCCCCGGCCACAGCACTCTACACTGACCTTTTTCTTTAGAGGGTAACAGTTCCTTTTGTTTCCAATCATGATACGTTACTCTACTCTCCTCCACTTGACTGCTACTTCTTCTTCCAGATCTCCTCCAGCATGCAAGTCCTGTGTTCCCCGGTCACAGCAGCTTGATACTCTTTTGAAGATGGAGATCTTTATCTTAAACTCCCTCCTGATGGTTCCTCCATCCCTCCTCCGTGCATGGCGCATTGCCCACGTGGGGACGCCCGGAACAGCACCTCACTACTCCATGATGTCTGCTTCACACAACTCCCCCTGGAAGCATGTGACCCCAGCTTATATGAGAGGCCTGCCCCTTGCCAATGCAAGTTAATGATTGGTCAGGGCTCCTCACATGAGCTGCCTGCCACTCAAGTCCTACCTCTCTTCCAGAACTATCCTTCTGAAAGCAGGGAAGGCATCTCTGAGTCAGAGTGTAGGTGGCCACACCCCCCACTACACTAATCACTCCCAGTCCCAAATCAAAACAACCAGGCCCAGCCTAATGCATAGGCCTGGCTAAATTTACCTGCACTTGGGTCCTAATCTAGAAAAATGCTACTCTAGCACATATCTTTAGGTAGAGGGTGCTACACACATATATTTATGTAGCGCTGGTAGATTTGCGATCTACCATATGTTAGGTAAATTTAGTAACTTGTTCATTAAGATGGTTAGGTTTGCCTCTGTTCTAGCTTGGCTGAGTTGCGTGTGTTTCCACACTGAGCCGGTGGGTGTCGCTGTTACCATTGACTGGTATTGGAAAGGCAACGTGTCGAAGCGTATGGATGCTCCTCTGTCCTGGAGACAACTCGGTGGAGGTGGTCCTCCGAGTTGCATTCTGGGAGAGGGTATTTATGGGAGAAAGACATGTTTTGGGTTTCGTTTGCAGCCACCTGCTGGTCCTCCTGGCTGACAGGTATGCGTTAGAGTGCTACCACGTGGCCCTCCGTTCCAGAGGCCCGCGCCGCTGAGGCGTGTGGGTGGGCTCAGAGGCATATCTGGGGCCTACCACAGCAGCCGAGGAATGGTCCTGAGCTGTCTATCCCGTGTGAAGAAGCTGGACAACCGAGGAGATCCCAGGGGAGGACCCGTCATGGAAGGATCACGCAACGTGCTGGTCTGGAGAGGGGCCTGGTGACTCGGTTGGAGGACATATCCTAAAAGTAACTATACAGCATAGTGTTGCCAGGTTGGCTTAAAGGTTCAAGCACTGTGACTGACATTCATTGCAGAAAGACCAATACATCCTGCGGCAGAGGATCGTACGGGTTTGTCCCAACAAGTCTGTGGCAGAGACTTTTGTTCGTGCTGCGTACTGGCTGCTAGACAAGTGAGAGAGGCCTATCCAGGCGAGCAAAGAGTGTGTCCCACGAGGGGAGCGCATTCTATTATAATATCCACATTCTACCAGGACATTTGCCAAGAATCTTACAAGAAGATATTTGAGTTTCTTCTGCAGTTTCCCTTCTGCCTCTTTACTGCTATTTCCTTAGTAAATCGTTTAATAAAGCATTGAAAACGTACTCAAGTGTTGGTGCTTGTATCGTCCAGATGTAAACTCAACGGAACCCCTAGACCCGGTGCCGGTGAAACAGAGGGAAGGATAGTAAAGTAACAAGCCCGCTTAAATAAGCAGCTCTGCCGACAGTTATTGCTACATATATATATAGCAGTAGGACAATGGACAGTGTCACTAGAGCAGAGGACAATGTCAGTAGGTTTGTGTCAGTCGTTTATATTTTTATTCTTTTTTATTATTTGCTACATTATTTGTGTTACAATATTTTTTTATTACATTTGAGACAGAGAAAGGGACTGAGGACAGAGATTTCCCAGTCCCTTTCTCTGCAGCCAAGCAGCAAGGGGAATCTGCACAGCACAGGGTGATTAGGGTGTGCCCAGGCATACCTGGCATACCCTGTGCGCACGCCTATGTTGCTGCAGATCTCATGGTTAGTGCGATTTGCATGCAGTGTGGGAAAAGCACACAGATCTCTGTGTTTCCCACACCACATAAGTGTGAACCTTTACTTAGAGTGCCGCCACTCTGAATGAAGGAGCACAGGAGACACCTTTGGACAGCAGCATTGTCAGTCTAGGGGGAGAGGAGTGTTCGGCCCCTTCCACAAGAAGTGGATCTGTTTAGTGGAGTCCACCAGCTCAGCAGGTGATCGATCCATTGATCTCCACTGAGCCGGTGGATGACAGGTCCGTCTCTGCTCACTGAGCGGGGGGAAGGTCCTGTCAGAGTGCCGCTGAATCCTATGGAGAGATCTGACAAAAACGGACAGCATGTCCATCAGATCTCATCCAATCCTCCAGAGGGATGGGTGAACGTATCGCCATATGTCTGATTCTAGTGAATCGGATGGCAGGCGGGCGTCAGTGAACACATCTCCGCTGACATCCGTTTTCCCATAGGAGTCAATGGACGGCCCGCTCAGATCTGCCTGAAAAAGGGACAGGTGGATCTGAGGGGGCTTGTCATGTGAAAGGGACATTAAATGGACTAGCAGATTTAGCTACACTAACAAATTGAAGCCAAACTTCAGCTTTTAAAGCAGCACCAGCAGACCTTTTTTTTTCTTTTGTGATAAAAGTTTTCTTTTGGGTTTAACCACTTAAGCCCCAGAAGATTTACCCCCCTTCATGACCAGGACATTTTTGGTGATATGGCACTCTATCGCCTGACACCCGGGACTTGCAGTTCTGGTCGCTGGGCAATCATTTTTCTTAACATTTATGCAGCGGGGCTTGTCCGGTGGAAGCATTTGGGGGGCTTTTCTTGCTTTCACACATCCCGCTAAAGTGCCCCCCTGTGCATGCTCACCCCCCACTATGTATCCCGGGCTCTGCTTACCTATCTGTGGGCCCAGGACTGGCAGAGTGGGTGCCGCCAGGTAGAGGGGAGGGAGGAGGATGGGTACATGTCCGCTCTCCTCCCCTTCTTGTATGTACAATCTGCCCGGCATTCCATTCAATGAAGCACAGGGGAGGCGGCATGTCTCCATAAAGAGCACCTGTCACCAAAAAATCACCACATAATTTTTATCCCCTATGTAATGAAAAAATAAAAAGTTTTTTTTTATTGTAAAAATGAAAGTTACATAAAGCCGATGTTCTCCATTTCCAGTATATGAATGGCTTTATTTACCTTCCAATCCATTTCTATATAATCAATGGGTGTGAATGTATTCAAAGCCATTCATAATCCGGGTGCACACTACAAGGTTTTTTATTCAACTCAGCGTGTTGGAAGAAAACAAAACCTGACAGCTCCGGTCAGAGCCGATGTACTAACTATGCAAAGTTAGTACAGTGATCTCCCCGCTGAGCTATTGTGTTCTGCCAGGGGGAGGCCCCTCCCCACCAGAACAATCCAATCAGCGATCTCTGCCATTGGCTGATCTGGAGTCATCTGCTGCTTCTCCAGACTTTTTGGCCAGCTTCTGTCAGACAGACTGACATACACATGTGCCCAATTTCTCCCAACAATCGGGTCGTGTGTACCCGGCTATACACTCAGAGGCTGCTGTCAGATCTGGTCAGCACTGGGGAAAGTAGAGCCAGGAGTGGAGAAGAGAGCCAGGAGTGGAGAAGAGGGACAGAAGTGGAGAAGAGGGACAGAAGTGGAGAAGAGGGACAGAAGTGGAGAAGAGGGACAGAAGTGGAGAAGAGGGACAGAAGTGGAGAAGAGGGACAGCAGTGGAGAAGAGGGACAGCAGTGGAGAAGAGGGACAGGAGTGGAGAAGAGTGACAGGAGTGGAGAAGAGGGAAATGAGTGGAGAAGAGAGCCAGGAGTGGAGAAGAGGGCCAGAAGTGGAGAAGAGGGCCAGAAGTGGAGAAGAGGGACAGAAGTGGAGAAGAGAGCCAGGAGTGGAGAAGAGGGCCAGGAGTGAAGAAGAGGGCCAGGAGTGAAGAAGAGGGCCAGGCATGGAGAGGAGAGCCAGGAAGAGGCGGGGCCGTGCTCTCTCTCCCTCCAGCTCCTGCTTACAGTTGCACTGACAGCTCAGGACTTTGCAGGGGGTGTTTACCCGTCTTCCCACCCACACATTTCTTGTTATCTGCTCCCCCGGCCATCTCCTCCCCGCACTGGCAGCAGAAACTGTATGTAGGGGGTCTGGTAAGCAAACCCTGAAAAATGTCGATCAGTCAGTACAACTGTATATAGAAGCCGGCTCTCCCCAGTGCTGACCAGATCTGACAGCAGCCTCTGAGGGTATAGCCGGGTACACACGGCTGATTGTTGGGAGACATTGGGCCCATGTGTATGTCAGTCTGTCCAACAGAAGCTGGGCAATCGGAAAGTCTGGAGAAGCAGCAGATGACTCCTGATCAGCCAATGGCGGAGATCGCTGATTGGATTGTTCTGGTGGGGGAGGGGCATCCCCCTGTCAGAACACAACAGCTCAGCGGGGGAGATCGCTGTACTAACATTGTATAGTTAGTACAGTGGCTCTGACTGGAGCTGTCAGTTTTTTTTTAAAACGCCCCCTATAGGTCATCAGTGTAGTGTTATGGAGGAGGTCTTGTGTTAGAATTATTGCTCTCACTCCGGCGTGCGCAGTGATATGTAACATGTGTATCGTAATCATCATTTTCATGCATAAGCACCCCCGACGCATGCGCTTACATTCATATATGTGGGGGAAGCAGCAACATTTTGGGAGGGTTTATATGCTTGGGTATAACTTTATTTTTTTGCAAAAAAAAGCAAATTTTTTGACTTAACGTTTTTTCATCACATTGGATAAAAAGTCCCCTATGTGCTCCTTCTCCTTCCCCTCTGTGACGGAACGTCCCACACTCCGCTTGAGTGCTTCCATCAGTATACCACTTCCTCCCAGTCTGTATACAGATATCAGATGTTCCAACCGCTCACAAAGCACAAAACAAGACGAGACTTTTCACTGCCAACATGGACTGTTTTATTATCACACGGACACAACAGATAAAATAACTCAGAGACTCTTCCCCCCACCCTTGGAAAAGAGGGCGGGTTAAACTGTCCAAAGACAATGGACACACAGGTCAGGTGTGTTCAAACTTCTCCTCAGTAAACAGTCTTATCAACAGGGGGGCTGCTGGAGGAATCCCCCCCCCTCTACAGGGACACAAATCCCAAATGATCACAGCAAAGAGTCCACAACAGAATGAGACAATATATACATATATACACGACTGAGTCCGAGTACAGATCAGACTGGATTTCTCATTCACCTCACAAAGAGTATTGTTCCCTTGTAAATCCAGGGCCCATAATCAAAAGGGAAGAGCCTTGCATTCAGTCCTCTCCAACAGCCTCTGTCCCGGCTAGGTCTGTCACACCCACCACCCGCCATGTAGCTCCCGGGCCCACAAATGGAAGAGCAGAGGCCGGAAAGCATGGCAGGGCACGGTGACACGGGGGGGGGGGGGGGTGGTGCCGGTATCGGGGTGTGTGTGTGCGAGCGATCGGGCGGGAGAGCTGACACTGGAATGCTTTCACCTGATAGGCAGGAGGCTGCCAGTCAGTTTTACACACAATCCTGATATCTGCAGCCACCAGATTGTGTGTGATACCCCCCGCTGTCAGGTCCGTACCGCCTGCACACCTGGCAGAGAAAGATCCTTATCCCAATGTGAATGGAGCCATGTGTCTGTTATACTGGGTGACAGCGGGATCCATTCACAAAGTGGGATCTACTGCTGTAACCACTTGACCTTCAGAAGGTTTTACCCCCTTCATGACCAGGCCATTTTTTGCAATACGGCACTGCATTACTTTAACTGACAATGCGCGGTCGTGCGATTAGTGGTATTTGATCACCTCTGGTGGTATTTGATCGATGTTTTTATTTTTTTGCGCTATAGACAAAAAATGACTGATAATTTTGAAAAAAACTAAAAATTTCTGCTAAAAAACGTTCCAATAAAAAAAAATCTAATTTCATATTTTTGGTAAAAAATTACCCAATAAGCATATATTGATTAGCTTGCGCAAAAGTTATAGCATCTACAATCTATGGTATATATATATATATATATATATATATATATATTTTTTTTTTTTAGTTTTTAATTGTTACTAGTAATGGTGGCGATCAGAGACTTATAGCAGGACTGTGATATTGTGGCGGACAATCGGACACTAGCTGACACTTTTTTGGGGACCAGTGACACTTATACAGTGATCAGTGCTGGTGTGTTTGTGCAGTGTGGGGGGAGGTGCTTTTACTATGGGAAGTCATTGATCCTTGTTTTGCAGGAACACAGGATCCATGTCTCCCCTACTGACAGAAATAAAAAATGTTACATGCGAAGTGGGCATGGCTTAAATAAGCATGGCTCAAAGGGGGTGTGGTTGGGGTCTGAGATGAATGAGGGAAGGAGAGGGAAAGGGGGAGAGGGGGATGAAGGGACAGCAGCCCCAGATCCTACACAACAATAGAAATCTGTGTATTCTAGAAAGCTTAACAATTAGATAAAGATACTCCAAACACCTGGTGTTAGCGCTTCAATCATCCCGCCACCATGGTTGGTATGTTGTCAGGATGATTGTAGTGCGTTATTTCTATGATTACATTGTAATATAAAATGAAATCATTCAATTCACCATAATGCAAAATCAGTGGGATCCCTGAGCGTGTCACCTGTCACGTCGCCTGTCACCAGCAGAGTCTGTTCTTGCATCAGGTATCCCCAGCAGGGTCTGTCCTTGCATCAGGCACCCCCAGCAGAGTCCGTCCTTGCATCAGGCACCCCCAGCAGAGTCCGTCCTTGCATCAGGCGCCCCCAGCAGAGTCCGTCCTTGCATCAGGCGCCCCCAGCAGAGTCCGTCCTTGCATCAGGCACCCCCAGCAGAGTCCGTCCTTGCATCAGGCGCCCCCAGCAGAGTCCATCCTTGCATCAGGCACCCCCAGCAGAGTCCGTCCTTGCATCAGGCGCCCCCAGCAGAGTCCATCCTTGCATCAGGCACCCCCAGCAGAGTCCGTCCTTACACCAGTGTTCCCAGCCTCAGTCCTTACATCAGTGTCCCAGGCAGAGCCATAGTTACCCCCCCTGTACATAGTTACCCCCTCCCCCTAGTTACCCCCTGTATATAGTTACCCCCTGTGCATAGTTACTCCCCCCTGTGCATAGTTACTCCCCCCATGCATTGTTACCCCACCTGTACATGGTAACCCCCCATGCATTGTTACCCCCTGTACATAGTAACCCCCTGTACATAGTTAACCCCCCCCTCCTGTACATAGTTAACCCCCCTCCTGTACATAGTTTACCCAGCCTCCTGTATATAGTTAGCCCCCTCCCGTATATAGGTAACCCCCCTCCTGTACATTAAAGTTAAATTGCTGCCTGGGCTTTACACTCAGAGACAGGGACAAGAGCAGAAGGAACTCCACAAGCGCCCAGTGCCGTGTGTTCAGTGGAGAGGGGAGGGGCCAATCCATGAAGCTAACCCCGGCTTCAGTATTGTGAAGAGAGAAGCCGATTCATTGGCTGCATGGATCAAGCCCCCTTCCTTTCTCCACTGAACACAAGGGGAACGATCTAGCAGCGGTGCAATTCCTATGAATCATTGCAATCACTGTGTGCCTGTGTAGGAGGGGCTGGTCTGGCACGTGCATTAGCATTTCACTGCTCAGCTTTCTCCTCCCCTTGTCAACTCCACCCTGCTTTGGCTGGGTGGAGACCTCTAAACTCAATTGCCTAAAAACGACATTAAAGCGGTGTTCCAGCTGTAAAAAAATAATTTACAAGTCAACAGCTACAGTGTAAGTCAGACACAAACACTGTAGCTGCTGGCTTTTAATAAGGACACTTACCTGTCCAGGGCGCCCGCGATGCCGGCCGATCCGTCCCTCATATCGTGTGCCGGCGCCTCCATCCTCACTGAGGGAAACAGGCAGTGGAGCCTTGCGGCTTCACTGCCCATTTCCTACTGCGCATGCGTGAGTCCCCCGACGATTTCTGAATGGGCGGCTTTCTTCTGTGACACACATAGGTCCCAGAAGTCACTGCACCCAAATTTCCCAGAAATCAACGCGAGGAGGAGAAGACTGAAGATCACCGCGGAATAGGAAGTGTCAGTTTAGGACGATCTGCCTAGTAACAGGCATTTCTGGTGAGTAAAAAAATGTTTTGTTTTTTTTTCAATTTTTTTGTTGCATTTGTATGTATTTTTTTTTTTCAGGGTGAACCTTCACTTTAAACAAACCTGTGTACATGTACACATAATATAACATTGGATGAGTTCAGGGGCAGCTGAAAAAAGCAGCCAACTGCCTCTGAACGTCCGTTTACCAGCAGCAGTGTACATGAGGTCTAACTAACTAGAGGCAAGTTCAACAAACAGTGAGATAGCTGAAGATAGCCGCACTCCCACAGGCAACCTGCCACAGGGGAAGATCGGTGTCTCTCCAGCAATAAATAAGGCTGAGCCTAGTGTGCAGTGAGCTCTGTTATCATGTGAGCGAGTGAAAGATTTACTTCCCTCCATTTGCTTGTTACTAAGAGCATGAGTTGCTCCAACTCCAAGTTCACCCTGCATCTATACAGAGCCACTTCTCCTCTGTCAATGCCTTTTTACTGCCCTGCATAGGGGCTTACCTCTGCGGTTACGGAGCTGCGCTGACAGTCTCAGTCTGTCGATCCGTGTCCACTCCACACTGCAGTAAGCCGGGAAACGGGAAGCAATGAGGGTGTGCTGAAAAAAGCACCGCCCACCGTCCTCTGATCCCCGCCAATTAAAATACAGGAAGGGAGGACAGAAACAAATCAGCGTAGAGTGAGAGTGTTTGTGGGCGCATCATTTGCGCCCTGAGCACACCCTAAACACGGGCAAATCAGCTTCCCAGCTTGCAATCAGATGATTACAAGCTGGGAAGCTTCCCATAGACTGTTGGCACCCGCACACTCTTAAAGGGCAACAGCTTAGGGGGGCGGCGCCCGTGCGCCCCTATGAATGAGCCACCACTGCCCCTCCCTTTGCATTCAAGGCGGGTTAAACTTTACCTCCTCCAATAGCATGACACACAGGTATTCAACTATTCAATAGAAGACTGTATTTGGGAAGGGCTGCTGGAGAAATCCCCCCTCTCACAGATAATCTACATAGACATACATCCCATAATAGGTTGTTCCTAAGGCAGACACAAACAATAGAACAATGGGATACAAGCACCTAAACACATAACAACCCTCACTCCACCTCAAACTATCTAGCAATGGGCTGTGAAATATTCCTACAAGAGTCTAGCAGTGTGGTTGTATTGTAAGTTGTGTTAAGGAGACCCAACTGGGGTTCTCGGTCACCCTGTGCCCCTAATAGACACAGGGTAACTTACACATAGGAAGGGCCGGGCAAGGAGGTTCCAGAGCTCTCCAAGGTAAGTTGGGTTCCACAACCCCCCTGCCCAAAGGTACTCCTGTCATTAGCATACCAAGACATTTTGGTCAATTTCATGCTCCCAACTTTGTGGGAACAGTTTGGGGATGGCTCCTTCTGGTTCCAACATGACTGAGCACCAGTGCACAAAGCAAGGTCCATAAAGACATGGATTAGTGAGTTTTGGGTGAGGAACTTGACTGGCCTGCAGAGTCCTGACCTCAACCCGATAGAACACCTTTTGCATGAATTAGAACAGAGACTGCAAGCCAGGCCTTCTCGTTCAACTTCAGTGCCCGAATGCACAAATGCGCTTCTGGAAAAACATTCCAATAGACACACTCCTAAACCTTGCGGACAGCCTTCCCAGACGAGTTGAAGCTGTTATAACTGCAAAGGGTTGGCCAACTCCATATTGAACCCTATGGACACTCACCTAGGTGAGGAAGTGTGAGCAGGTACCACCAAAAAAGTATTCATTCCCCCTAAAAAATCTTCAATTTTTAACAGGCTTGAGGAGAGGAAATAGAAGAAGTAAATGTTTAGGTAAAGGTCCACTTTAACTGTTGGCTGACTAGGGATGAGCACCCCCAGTTCAGTTTGCACCAGAACCTGCGAACGGACCGAAAGCTTGTGCAAACTTTAGAAAGCCATTAAAATCTATGGGACTGGAACATTCAAAATCAAAAGTACTAATTTTAAAGGCTAATATGCAAGTTATTGTCCTAAAAAGGGTTTGGGGACCCGGGTCCTGCCTCAGGGGACATGTATCAATGCAAAAAAAAAGTTTTAAAACGGACGTTTTTTGGGGAGCAGTGATTTTAATAATGCTTAAAGTGAAAAAATAAAAGTGAAATATTCCTTTAAATATCGTACCTGGGGTGTGTCTATAGTAAGCCTGTAAAGTGGCGCGTGTTTCCCGTGCTTAGAACAGTCCCTGCACAAAATGACATTTTTAAAGGAATAAAAGTCATTTATAACTGCTTGCGGCTTTAATGTAATATCGGGTCCTGGCAATATGGATGAAAATCAGTAAGACAAACGGCATGGGTACCCCCCCAGTCCATTACCAGGCCCTTTGGGTCTTGTATGAATATTAAGGGGAACCCCGCACCCAAATTAAAAAAAGGAAAGGCGTGGGGCCCCCAGGCCCTAGATACTCTGAACAGCAGTATACAGGCGGTGCAAACAAGACAGGGACTGTAGGTTTGTTGTTAAGTAGAATCTGTTTGTAATTTTGAACTGGTACATTTTTAAAGTGTAGCTCCAGCCAAAAAATCTATTTTTAAGCTTTTTGGAAAACATAGGGAAGGGTTATCACCCCTGAAACATTTGTTTTGCCGTCTGTGCACCTCTTCAGAAGATTTCACCTCACTTTCTGTCCCAAATGTGACAAATGTTTTTTGAAAATTTGGGTTTTTTAGTGAAACAAGGATTGGTGATAAAGCATCAGTGAAGAGGAGACACGTTTTTCCCATATTAACTCTTACAGGAGAGAATTTCCCTTCCTAGGGGTAGATTTCATCTCACTACCTGTTGTCTCCTTCTGTTTGCAAGTAGGAGTCGTTTGTAAGTTGGATGTTTGAAAGTAGGGTCCTGCCCTATATACTCTGCAGAAATTGGGGCCTTAGGTGTTGGTGTTGCCACAACACTGTAAGCCCTCACAGTTACTCTTGGTGGGCGCAGGAATGGGCCCTGCTGTGAAATATTATATCAAGAATTGTAATTACATGTCCCTGTTGAACAGGGACAGAAAAATTGGGCCTTGGGCACTGGTGCTGGTGCCACAACACTGCAACCCCTCACAGATACTATAGTTGGAGCGCAGGAATGAGCTCTGCTGCAAAGTATTGCATCAAAAATTGTAATTACACGCCCCTGTTAAACAGGGGCAGAAAAATTGGGCCTTGGCCACTGGTGGCAGTGCCCAGAACCAAAAAATGTTCTTACAAGCTATCAGCATGAAAATTGAGGAGGAAGAGGATTGTGACTCAGCATAGCAGGATAGTCACTCAGAATCAGCATAGGATCTCACATTAAAAAAAAAAATATTCAGTTACATCAGCATCAGGTGCTTGGTAGCTGGTGATCCAAGACTGATTCATTTTTATGAAGGTCAGCCGATCAACCGAGTCGGTGGACAGGCGTACCCTGTGATTAGTTACAAAGCCTCCAGCAGCACTGAATGTGAAAGAATGCTGGGTGCAGGACAGGACAGTAGCTCAATTGCATACTGTGCAAGCTCTGGCCAGTGATCCATCCTCAAGAACCCAGTAACCCAGGGGATTTTCGGTGGGAAAGGTGTCCAAGTCTGATCTTGCCCCTAGGTAATCCTGCACCATGTGAATCAGACGCTGGTGATGGTTGCTGGAACCGATCAGACCTTGTAACGTGGATCAAGGTGGGTTGCCAGCCAGTAATCATCCCTCCCCTTGATACCACGAATACGAGGATCCTTCTGCAGGCTTTGCAGGATCAGGGAGGCCATGCAGCATAGGTTTGCTGAGGCATTCGGTCCAGAGTCCTCTGGGTCACTAAAGATGACATGATCTGCAGCCACCTCCTCCCAGCCACGTACAAGTCCATGGGTTTCTTCAGACTGTAAATGATCCCTTGAAGACTGCTGCTGATGCTGAGTGCCAGGCTCCACCTCCATGCTGACACAATCCTCCTCCTCCTCCTCTTCCTGTGTGATCGGCGGGCACACAGGAACACTGTCTGGATAAAGGGGGCCTTGAGAGGTAAGGAAGTCCCCCTCTTCCTCCCTCTGTTCTGCTTCAAGTGCCCTGTCCATTATTCCACGCAGCGTGTGCTTCAACAGGTGGACAAGGGGGACAGTGTCACTGATGCATGCACTGTCACTGCTCACCATCCTTGTGGCATCCTCAAATGGTGACAGGACAGTGCATGCATCCATGATCATAGCTCACTGGCATCGGGAAAAAAAACAAGCTCCCCTGACCCTGTTCTTGTGCCATAGTCACATAGGTACTCATTGATGGCCCTCTTCTGCATGTGCAGCCGCTGCAGCATGGCCAACGCTGAGTTCCACCTGGTGGGCATGCCACAGATTAGGCTGTTCTTGGGCAGGTTAAATTCCTTTTGGAGGTCAGCCAGCCGAGCACTGGCATTATATGACCTGAGGAAGTGTACACAGACTTTTCTGGCCTGCCTCAGGACATCCTGTAAGCCTGGGTACCTGCCCAAGAACCACTGCACCACCAAGTTAAGGATGTGAGCCAAACAGGGCACATGGGTCAGTTGTCCCTGTCGGAGGGCGGAGAGGAGGTTGGTGCCATTGTTGCAAACCACCATACCTGGCTTAATCTGGCGTGGTGTCAACCACCTCTGAACCTGCCCCTGCAGAGCTGACAATCTCTGCCCCAGTGTGGTTCCTGTCCCCCAAGCGCACCAGCTCAAGCAGCGCATGGCATCTTTTTGCCTGCGTGCTTGCGTAGCCCCTTGAACGCCTACGGAGCACCGCTGGTTCCGAGGACAAATCAGCACAGGAAGAGGCCATGGAAGAAGAAGAGGAGGGGGTGGAGGAGAGAGGTGTGGCAGAATCACCACTAGTAGAATTTTGGAGGTGTGGTGGCGGAACAACCTCCAACACTACTGCACCCTGTCCTGCATCCTTCCCAGCTGCCAGAAGAGTCACCCAGTGTGCGGTGAAAGATAGGTAATGTCCCTGTCCATGCCTGCTGGACCATGAGTCAGCAGTAACATGCACCTTACCGCTGACCGCCCTGTCCAGCGAGGCCAAGACATTGCCTTCCACTTGCCGGTAGAGAGCCGGAATCGCCTTCCTTGAGAAAAGGTGGCATTTGGGAACCTGCCACCGAGGAACCGCACATTACACAAACTCACGGAAGGGGGCAGAGTCTACTAACAGAAAAGGCAGCAGTTGAAGTGCTAGCAATTTAGCCAAGCTAGCATTCAACCACTGGGCATGTGGATGGTTGGGAGCGAACTTCTTTTTGCGGTGCAGCAGCTGGGGCAGGGAAATTTGCCTGGTACAATCTGACGTTGGTGTACCGATAGCAGATTGGTAGTATTTGGCGGTGACACCTAATTATACACCTTCATTCCTCTCAGTGCAGGCTCAGGTCGACATATGTCCGGTCAAGCATGTGGTGCCCAAGCGGGTGAGGTTTCGGCCATGCGAGATACGCTTGAGACATATATTGCAAATAGCAGCGGTGGGATCTGATGCACTCATCTCAAAAAAGGCCCACACCAAGGAACTTTTGGAATAACGCGCAGAGACAGCAGCGCCCTGCACATGCGGAGCTCTGCGGTGTGATGCAGTCGGTGTGCTGCCCTTAAGCTGGCCCCTAGAGGGCATCCTGCCTTGTTGGAGATGTGCCTCCTTCTCCTCCTCCTCTCTCCTATCAGGCACCCACGTGGAGTCAGTGACCTCAGCATCCCCTCCCTCCTCATCACTGGAGCAAAGCTGGCAGTATGCTGCAGCTGGGGGGAACATCACTACCAGATTGCTGTCCTTCTTGGGTACCCCCTCTCTCTGGGCTCACGTTACTGCCTTCCTCTAGCTGGGTACCATCATTGGAGCCTTCAAAACACTGGGCATCCTCCTGGAGCATGTACCCAACACTGTGGTCAAACAGTTCGGGGGACTTCTCAGGAGGACATGGTGGGGCTAGGGAAGGAGTGAATGATGCCATTGAGCCAAGGGAAGAGGCCGCGTTGGCAGCTGCTTTGCCAGACAAAGTACCCTGAGTCTAGGTGAGAGAGGATGAGGAGGATGAGAACGGCTTGGTCATCCACTCTACCAAGTCGTCTGCATACTAATGGCCTGCAGTGATGAGATGTAGCTGCACAAAGCTGGGATGTGTATATATATATATATATATATATACTGATACTGCAGCTAGCAGAATCAACTGCCTGCCTGTTGTATTATTAATATGAGAGCACCAGCAATTGTCTTCAGGTAGCTTTAGGTGCACACTGTGCAGAGGACACAGTACGCTAACTGTAAACACTGCAGCTGCCTGCCTGTGGTATTAATAGGATCAGAAAAACAGCAATTGTCTTCAGGTAGCTTTAGGTGCACACTGTGCAGAGGACGAAGTACAATAACTGTAAATACTGCAGCTGCCTGCCTGTGGTACTAATAGGATAAGAAGAACACCACCAATTTTCTTCAGGTAGCTTTAGGTGCACACTGTGCAGAGGACACAGTGCACTAACTGTAAATACTGCAGCTGCCTGCCTGTGGTATTAATAGGATCAGAACAACAGCAATTGTCTTCAGGTAGCTTTAGGTGCACACTGTGCAGAGGATGCAGTACACTAACTGTAAATACTGCAGCTGCCTGCCTGTGGTACTAATAGGATAAGAAGAACACCACCAATTTTCTTCAGGTAGCTTTAGGTGCACACTGTGCAGAGGACACAGTGCACTAACTGTAAATACTGCAGCTGCCTGCCTGTGGTATTAATAGGATCAGAACAACAGCAATTGTCTTCAGGTAGCTTTAGGTGCACACTGTGCAGAGGATGCAGTACACTAACTGTAAATACTGCAGCTGCCTGCCTGTGGTACTAATAGGATCAGAAGAACACCAGCAATTTTCTTCAGGTAGCTGTAAATAATGTAAAAACACCTGCCTGCCTGTCAGTAGGAAGAGAATAACAGGAACGGATCTATCTATCTATCTATCTATCTATCTATCTATCTATCTATCTATCTATCTATCTATCTATCTATCTATCTATCTATCTATCTACATACATACACACACACACCACCTAGGATATATATATATATATATATATATATATATATATATATATATATATATATATATATATACACAAACACATACATATATATATATATATATACACACAATACACTGTAAGTGCAGCTAACTGACTCGCCTGCCTACTCTATCTAACTTAAATCAAATGACACTGTCTCTCTGTCTATCTCTCCGCCGCTGCCACAACACACTACATAAGGCCACCGCGCAGGCGTGTGGGGCGTGTACTAAATTACCTAAGCCATTATTGGCCAAAGCCACCCTGGCTTTAGCCAATTAAGGCTCTGTTTAGACAGCGTTGTGATTGGCCAAGCATGCGGGTCATAGTGCATGCTTGGCCAATCATCAGCCAGCAATGCACTGCAATGCTGCAGTGAATTATGGGCCGTGACACGCCACTCGAATTTGGTGTGAACAGCCCATAACGTTCGCAATTCGACGAACGGTCGAACATGCGATGTTCGAGTCGAACATGGGTTCGACGAACTCGAAGCTCATCCCGATTGCTGACCACCCACAGTACTGTTACTGCAGATGGGCAGCTCATACAGACACAATTATGTTCCTGTTTGTAGCGGTCTTCTTGCGGGTCCATGCAGTCCCCCGTTAACCCAACAATTTTTTCCGGGACCCTGCCGATCGTCTGCAGCCAATGATAGACCAGCCTGTGCCTGTAAACACAGGCAGTGGATCTAGTGGTTTCTTCTCATTCTGAACCCTTTGCAGTTCAGGAAGAGAAGAGAGAACACCACAGTGAGAAAAAGTGGCAAACTTTGTACCACACACCTCAGTTAGGCACATTTAACCCTTTGATCACCCCTGTCACATCGCCAGTGTCATTAGTAGAGTGTCAGTGTGCAGTATTTTCACTGATCACTGTATTAGCATCACTTGCGCCTTCAGATAGTGCCAGGGTCAGCTAGCATTAGATTGCCTGTACCCCATCACACTATATGTCACTGATCACTGCAGTATAGTGTCTGTACAGATCAATATCTTATTCACAAACAAAACTAAACTAGTGTCCCCCTTAGTATAGCATCCTCAAAAATGCAGTGTTCAAAGCATCAGCCACATTCGCTGCCAGCACTTGTGTTTATCCCCCCCAACAAGTGCAGTGCCAGTATAATGTTTCTGATCACTGCCACCTCCGATACATTATACACCAAAAAACTGTGTTAGAAAGGTCAGGCCTCATCACTGCAAGCTTTAGCAGGTACATTTTATTTTAAGCAGTCCCTGACAGCCAGGTGCTCTTTTTCCCCATGAGTCACACTAGGTAACGGTAAAGATTAGTGCCCAAAATGTCCCATGAAACTAGTAAGGATTCTGAGCTTGACAGATGAGAGCAATGGGGAGTCCTCACTGTCAGAACCAGCCTCAGAATATGAACCTGTAGAGGGCAGCGGCACCCCACCATGATAGGTCAGATGATGGAGGAGAGGTCCCTGCTAAGATCAGGAGTACCGGACCCCAGGTAGATGAAGTTCTAGGAACACATATGATTCTTCTCATATGAAGCAGGGGGCCAGTACTAGTTCTGCACTACCTTTCCGTAAGCTGGCAGGCACCAGCGGCCTACTACATCCTGAAATTTTGGTCTCCAGCACTGCAGTATTACTTGATGACATGATGAGTCCCAACAGTGCAGTCCAAGCTGGTGTGGTGACTAGCATTAGTAGTGTCCGACAGCCACCAAGAATTTGAACACAGGCCCATAGAGCCCATAGTGTCTTTCCAGAGGGGCTTACAAATCCTGACTGGCACCCCGCAGATTCAGCAACACCTGTTATCCCCAATTTACAGAATTCAGGTAGAAATAGTACATTTAACAACTCCCCTTGATATTTTATCTTTTTAGCTGTTCTTCACAGAAGATTTGTAATTATTGATTGTGGACCAAAGTAATCTTTACACATAATAATAAATCATCAGCAACCCAAATTCAAATCTCGCCAGACTTTTTGCAGAGACCAATCACAGTTTAAACATTTAGGTCTGTTTTGGGCCTAATCCTTAACATGGGAATTACAAAAGAATGAATTGCAGTCATATCGATCCACAGACACGATTCATCACATATTCTCTGCCACAATGGTCAGGAAAATATATGAGGCGATAATTTCAGTGAAAATAAAAATTAAGTACAGCGCTACGCTTAGAAAGAAAGTGAAAAGCAGCCAACACACCTATAGACTCAAGGCAGAAAAAAACAAAAGAAACAAAAGTGTGGCGCTATATATCACATCCACAGCCGTGTGTATTACAATAAAGACATATAAAAATGGTGAATACTACCAAAAAATGTATGACCATAAAATGGATAGTGTCAAATAATTAATCAGTGTTGATTACATATAAGGTAAATACACAATAATACTTAATCGTCAGATGTGCCAATGAATAGTAGAAACCCGTGCTGGTTCCATGAGCCAGACACCAAACATAAAAAACATAAAACTTTAAAAGTCCATAAAAAATGTGTAGAAAAATAGTGAAGAAAAACTTCAACAGAGTTCAAAGGGTGTGATGCATGGCCGGATGGTATTCGCAGAATTTTAGTTGCACCAAATCTGGCGAGTGGGCAGAAGGGAGACCACAAGTGTGCATAGATTGTACATCAGTGCCGGGGCCAACACCAGGAGTAGAGGAGGCTTACCGGAAAATATTGACCTGAAATGGCGTACGCCAGACAAGTCAAAAAAGCATAATAACCACTGGTTCTGGGAAATGCGTCTTGTCAGATGTCATCAGCAGATGGTGGAAAGAAAAGGGGGGGGTCTGCACGGTTTCCTCTCCCATAGGTAATCCAGCATAAGCCAAACGTGTAGTTTCATATGCCATGCAAGGAGCAAACAAAACTCACATAGCGTAATAACGTTTTAAAACACTAGTTTATTAAAATAATAAAAAACAGACTCACATTTTATTATTTTTGCTGATGACATCTGACAAGATGCATTTCCCAGAACCAGTGGTTATTATGCTTGTTTGACTTGTCTGGCGTACGCCATTTCAGGTCAATTTTTTCCGGTAAGCCTCCTGTACTCCTGGTGTTGGCCCCGGCACTGATGTACAATCTATGCACACTTGTGGTCTCCCTTCTGCCCACTCGCCAGATTTGGTGCGATTAAAATTCTGTGAATACCATGTGGCCATGCATCACCCCCTTTGAACTCTGCTGATCTTTTTCTACACATTTTTTATGGACTTTTAAAGTTTTATGTTTTTTATGTTTGGTGTCTGGCTCATGGAACCAGCACGGGTTTCTACTATTCACTGGCACATCTGACGATTAAGTATTATTGTGTATTTACTTTATATGTGATCAACACTGATTAATTATTTGACACTATCCATTTTATGGTCATACATTTTTTGGTAGTATTCACCATTTTTATATGTCTTTATTGTAATACACACGGCTGTGGATGTGAAATATAGCGCCACACTTTTGTTTCTTTTGATCATTTCAGTGACAATACACTCTGTCATCATCAGGGTGACACTGAATATGATTGGCTCTACAAAATTTTGTCCCTTTTAAACTAACCCCTCTGAAAGATTTTTTGGGGGGCATTTTTCATACATTTGTGGCAAAAAATTTAAATCTTCCATGGACAACATGCCTCTCAGCAAATACATGGAAGCACAGAGCTGCTTAACCACTTAAGTCCTGCACCATTTGGCTGGCCAAAGACCAGAGCACTTTTTGCGATTCGGCACTGCGTCGCTTTAACTGACAATTGCACGGTTGTGCTACGTAGCTCCTAAACAAAATTGACATCCTTTTTTTCCCACAAATAGAGCTTTCTTTTGGTGGTATTTGATCACCTCTGTGGTTTTTATTTTTTGCTCTATAAACAAAAAAAAGCTACAATTTTGAAAAAAAAAACAACACATTTTTTACTTTTTACTATAATAAATATCCACAAAAAATATGTAATTTTTTTCCCTCCGTTTAGGCCAATACGTATTCTTCTACATATTTTTGGTAAAAAAAAATATAGCAATAAGCGTTTGATTGGTTTGCGTAAAAGTTATAGTGTCTACAAAATA
The DNA here is from genome assembly GCA_037952925.1 of Lithobates clamitans. NCBI lineage: Eukaryota > Metazoa > Chordata > Amphibia > Anura > Ranidae > Lithobates > Lithobates clamitans. The sequence continues at coordinate 1,652,742 of JBBGZY010000959.1, read as the reverse complement.
GGGGATAGTTTTATGGCATTTTTATTAATATTTTTTCTTTACTAGTAATGGCGGCAATTTTTATCTTGACTGCGACATTATGGCGGACCGATCAGACACTTTTGGTGCTATTTTGGGACCATTCAAATTTATAAAGCGATCAGTGCGATTAAAAAAGCATTGATTACTGTGTAAATGTGACTGGCAGGGAAGGGGTTAACCAGGAGGGGGCGCTGCAGGAGTTAAGTGTGTCCTAGGGAGTGATTCTAACTGTAGGGGGGAGGGGCTATGTGTGACACGACACTGATCACCACTCCTGATTACAGGGAGCTGTGATCAGTGTCATTAGGCAGAATGGGGAAATGCTTGTTGACATCAGCATTTCCCCATTTTTCCTCTCTGTGAGACGATCAATGGTATCCCCGCCGACATCGAGTCCGCGGAACCCGCGATCACACTCACGGAGCCTGCGGCGGGCACACACGCCCACAAGCCACCTTTTGAAGGCCTTTTGAATATCTGCGTGAAGAGGTCAGCAAGCGGTTAACAGCTGCCCACCGCAGCTATACTGTGGCAGGGTCGCCCGCTCTGCGCCAGATCGATACATGATCCATGTGCTGGGGTAGAGAGCATTCCTACGCGTCCCCGCTTCCAAGGCCGTGCAGTGATTGGCTGCAGCATCAACCAATCAGTGGCTGCTGGCCACTGATTGGTCACTGGCAGCCAACAATCGGCTCTGGATAGGGATGAGCTGAACACCCCCCGGTTCGGTTTGCAGCAGAACATGCGAACAGGCCAAAAATTCATTTGAACACGCGAACACCAGTAAAATCTATGGGACACGAACGTGAAAAATCAAAAATGCTAATTTTAAGGTTTAATATGCAACTTATTGTCATAAAAAGTGTTTGGGGACCGGGGTCCTGCCCCAGGGGACAAGGATCAATGCAAAAAAAGTTTTAAAAACAGCCGTATTTTCAGAAGCAGTGATTTTAATAACGCTTAAAGTGAAACAATAAAAGTGTAATATCCCTTTAAATATCGTACCTGGGGGGTGTCTATAGTATGCCTGTAAAGGGGCACACGTTTCCTATGTTTAGAATAGTCCCTGCACAAAATGTAATTTCTAAAGGAAAAAAAAAAAGTAATTCAAAACTACTTGCGGCTATAATGAATTGTCGGGTCCCAGAAATACAGATAAAAGTCATTGAAAAAAAACAGCATGGCATCCCCCAGTCCATTACCAGGCCCTTTGGGTCTGGTATGAATATTAAGGGGAACCCCGAACCAAAATTTAAAAAAAAAATTGCATGGGGGTCCCCCCAAATTCCATACCAGGCCCTTCAGGTCTGGTATAAATATTAGGGGGAACCCTGTGACAATAATGAGGTAATGCGGTAATAATGAGGTGAATGCGCGTGAGTACAAAAACATCATGGCAACCACATTGGTAAACAAGTGGGAGTGTCAGTGACAGCACCGTGAATGGCAACAGAACAACTGCCATATGTCTAGAACTGGCACCTAACCTGCCGGTACTGAAACGTGGTGACATCAGAGCCACGTAGGAGAGCGGCACCAAAAGGTCACACTAATGAGGCATTATCAATACACTATGCAAAAGCACCAACAAAGACAAGGGATGTCTTCCTTGAAGCAAAAGTCGGCTGGGCAAAATATATCTAAAACAGGCAAGTAAAGAATAAAAGCGGCGTGCTTGCAGCAAACTCATAAAATACATGAGGATAGAAGGAATTATCATTTTTAATTTCCAAAACAAAAATGGCTGGGTTTATCGAATCATTCTACAAAAATAGCCCCCCATTAAAAGTGACCAATAAATCAAATTCAATTCAGGTCACAAGATATGAAAGGTGTAAGTGGTGGTAGAAAACATGCATTGGGTAGATAAGTAGATAGAACACTAATCCATCCTCAAGGGATGATCACCATCAGCAGACACAACACACCACAACATCCCCTTCTAGTCGATCTCACTAAAAAAAGAAGGAACAATCAGATTCAATGTTACATAACAGCATATTGTAATCATACATCAGTCATACATTTTGGTGTTACATAGAGTGACATTGTCAAAAAGATATGCAAAAACATCAAAACTCACTTGACATATCTTTTTCACATACCCCAGAGCTGAACCCCTCAAGAAATGGTCTATAGATTAACACACTGTTGAGGCCCTGGTACAAGAGTCACACATAACTCCACAATCCCACGGGGAAGGAGTTTATTCCAATCTCCACCTCTCACATTTGGATGAATCCTATCAAGGATTATAAAAGAGAATTTAGGGGTTTTACCACCATGAAGATTCCTGACGTGTCTGCCAAGAGGAAGTTGTGGGTTGGCTGTGGTTATACTTTTCATGTGTCTCGTTGCCCTCTTGTGAAACTCTAGTTCCTTTTGCTAATATAGAAACTCTGGCATTGGCATTGCAACATATACATCACACAAGAGGTTTTGCAATTAGCAAAGTGCCGGGGTTTGAATATTTTGCCATTAGGTAAGACAATGTGAGGTCTACTGATGACAAATGTATTTGTACTAATCTTATTTAAATGGACCTCTAATCTGCTGCAAATACAAATTGTGTTGTCACAATGATAAGAGCTGATTGAAATAAGGTGAGTATTTGTGCTGTTTAAACCAGATTGTCTAATTCTATGACAACCTCTGATATTAAAGGAGAAGTCTGGCCTGAGATCGTTTGTCTTCTCCTCGGGGTCACAGGAGAGGAATTTGTTTTGCACTCCTGTGACCGGTTTTCAGCAGACCGCGGTCTAAAGTCAATGGGTCTGAAGTCGATGGGTCTGAAGTCGGTCGGTCTGAAGTCGGTCGGTCTGAAGTCAATGGGTCTGAAGTCAATGGGTCTGACGTCGATGGGTCTGACGTCGGTCGGTCTGAAGTCGATGGGTCTGAAGTCGGTGGGTCTGAAGTCAATGGGTCTGAAGTCAATGGGTCTGACGTCGATGGGTCTGACATCGGTCTGAAGTCGATGGGTCTGAAGTCGGTCGGTCTGAAGTTGGTGGGTCTGAAGTCGATGGGTCTGAAGTGGGTGGGTCTGAAGTCGACGGGTCTGAAGTCGATGGGTCTGAAGTCGATGGGTCTGAAGTCGGTCGGTTTGAAGTCGATGGGTCTGGAGTCGGCTCTCTGCTGACGTCACACAGATCAGTCCAGGCTCCGCGTCATCCCGAAACTGAGAAAAAAATGTTTCTCATACTTCTACTTTATGTGAACATAATCAGAGGGGCTTAAATATAATATAGAAAAACTCTCATATAAAAACATCTTCATATGACATCAAAGCCCTTTATACACTTCATGACAAAAAAAAGTCCAAAACATGAAAAACAGCAATAAAGTGAAAGTAGCGCTCCCTCATAAACTATGTGCTACAGTTCAAACAAGTGTCAGTGTTTAGGGCCCGTCACCCTTATAAACAATGTGCTTCACTGAAAAAGCTTCCGAATAGTCCGCAGTTTATATCCAAAACCATAAATAAAAAAAGGTGCAAGTGTTGAGGGCTCTTCACCCTTATAAACTATGTGCTCCTCCACCAGATAAAATGTTCTCTCACCATGCGAGTGACTCACATCCTTCACTCTAATAATTGGTCATTTCCCTTTTATAAGAATAGAACTTTTATCTCGGGGTGATCAGAGATCTTCAGACTTGGTAGATGTAAAGGAGATTGTACAATCAGATTGTAACGTGTGTGGAGAGATTGATATAAAAACAAGTCTTTGCCATCAGTGGTCACATATCTGAGATGACAGATTCTTCAAGGGTCCCTCAGCCTGGCTTCACATCAGTGCGGCTTTGAAACTCAGCGACGTTCAAGGCCAAACATCAGTGCAATTCGCACCACCGATTTCATTGCTACTTGTAAATTCATTGAACAGAAATCCATTCAATTGGCAGTGAAATCTGTAAAAAGTCATCCAGGAACCTTTTTCAGAATTGCTGCAACATGAGGAGTGTCAGCGATAGAAATGGATCCATCGCCTGCAATGGGGTGTCGCTTGTCATGCAGTTTGGAGATAACAAATCACATGAGAAGTCGCCCCGGTGTGAACGGGGGGCTCACCGACCTCCAGAGGAACCCTGGGGGAGAAAGTCTTCTCTAGATGATCCCACCAATCCTCATCATTGTCTCAGTCCAGCTGTAAGAAGATGGTTAGGGCCGGGATCACATAGGTGTGAATTGGATGCGGCTTTCATTGCATGTCAAGTCACATGACTTGTGAGTGTGACCGGCTCTCAATGTCCGGGGCGGCCTCGGTGCCGATTCCAGAAGGGTCCGGTGCGTTTTTGGGTCTGGTTCAGGTGCGAATTCAGGCAAAAAATATTCAGACCCGAATCGCACCTGAACCGGTGAAGAGAAACGCACCGGACACCGGGCTGAAAACCACGGCTGTACATATGTGAACCCGACCTAAAACCTCTCCGATAATCCTCAGGGAGGTCCTCATTTTATGGAGAGAATTCATAAATCACACAGAGATCACCAATCAGACGTCTGACATGTGACTTCCTAATCCATAGAAAATAAGACGCTTCTAATACAATGGGGGATACAATCCATAAAATAAACACTGACTCAGAGCCCTCCAATCAGCTGATGGGAATGTATACATGTAAAGTGCTGTATAAATGATTGACTCTATAGAAATAAATAAATCAGTGAGGAGGGTGAGCTTTGCTTATTGCAGAGCTAGAGATGTGACTCAGCAGATGGTGTGTCAGACCTCTGCAGAGAGACCACTGCTTCCTCACAGAGAGCAAGGGCCCTTCTCTGCAGCTTGCTGGCTGGGGACAGGCTTTAGACATGTGTAGGTTCATTTTGTTCCGAATTGAAATTCGGACACATTTTTTGTTATTCAGAATTTCAGATGCATCCGAATTTCCAAATTACAATAGGAACAAATTTAAACAAATCCGAAATAACAAAACCAAATTTCGACTGAAATTCAAATTCAAAAAACTTTTGACTCAAATTGTAATTTTTTTAAAAATTCAAATAGTTTTCGAATTCGAATTTGAACTGTTTTCGAACAAATTCAAATTTTCGAAGAAGAAAAAATGGAATAGAAAATAAAGGAATATACCGTTATTATCGGCGTATAACACGCACCTTTTTCCCCTTAAAATTGGGGGAAAATCGCGGGTACGTGTTATACGCCGATCCCCTGCGATCCTGAGGTGACAGATCTTCAAAATCGCCGACCGCGATTTGAAAATGGCGCCGCCAGCGCCGAAATACACAGAGCCAGTCCTCGGCTCTTCTCGGCCACTTTCGGCTTCACTCGAGCGCCGCCCGAACCTAGCCGAGTGTACTCGGCTAGGTTCGGATAGCTCCGCTCACAGTCACGCCCATCCCGGGCGGGACTACGAGTGGAGCCGAAAGTGAACGAAAGCCGCCGAGAAGAGCCAAGGACTGGCTCTGTGTATTTCGGCGCCGGCGGTGCTATTTTCAAATCGCGGTCGGTGATTTTGAAGCTCAGGATCGCAGGGGATCAAACTGCAAGCTGCAAGGCTGCACTGGGATAAGGCTGCAATGACAAGGCTGCACTGACAAGGCTGCACTGGTAAGGCTGCACTGACAAGGCTGCTCTGACAAGGCTGCACTGGTAAGGCTGCACTGACAAGGCTGCACTGACATGGCTGCACTGGGGCAAAGCTGCACTGAGAAGGCTGCAATGATGGGCATTTAAATGTAAGTTTTTTCCCTTCAACTTCCCTCCTAAAAGTTTTTTTTTTCCTTAAAATTCCCTCCTAAACTTGGGGTGCGTGTTATACACCAATAAATACGGTAATTGAAAAGAATATAATATAATAGAAAAGAATAAATTAGAAAAAACAGAATAGAAAATAAAATAAAATAGAAAAGAATAGAGTAAAAAAAGAAGAAAATAGAATAGATATAAAAAAGAATATAATAAAAACAGAAAATAATAGACTAGAAAAGAGTAGAAAAGAAAAAAAAAAGAAAATAGAATAGAAAAAAATTAAATAGAATGAAATAGAATATAACCTCCTTCTGAAATTCTAATAGAATAAATTCAAATTTTAATAGAATATAAAATAAAAGAATAGAATATAACCATTTCCCAAAATTTGAATAGAATCAATTAGAATAGAATAGATTAGAATAGACTAGAAAATAAAATAATAGAATAGAACAAAATAAAAGGAATATAACCATCCTCCGAAATTCAAATTTGAATAGAAAAGAATAGAATAGAATAGACAATAGAATTGAATATAACATGATAACTATTTTCGGAAATTCTAATTTTGAATGGAAATCTATTGAAATACATTTTGAATGGAATTTGATTTGAATTTGACTACAATTTGAATTTTCTGAATTCGGCAAATTGGTTCCAATTCGACTGAATTCTGAAAATTTGAATAGATTTGAATTTGAATAAATAAAACAAATTTCGAATAGAAATGAAACGATTTGAATGAATGTAATGAAATATATTGATGTAAATAATGAATTGAAACAAAACGAATGTTTGCGCTCTGCACACGTCTCAGGCTCCTCCCCTTGGGGTGTGGCTACAGACAATAATGGGCGGGTCTTTGGACACGCCCCCTGGAATGTATAATGGGCAGGTCTTTGGACACGCCCCCTGGAATGTACTTCTCGGATATAAAGCGATATTTACACCCAAACCCAGAAATGTTGGATATTGCAGATCACCGATCATTAGATGTGGCGGCTGCATTCCTTTTCTTTAGTCTTTTCTCCCCTTCTGTTCTCACCTGGTGATCTGACCAGTAACACCCCTCCTGTATTAGAGCCCCTCCCCCCACTCTGGAGGAAGGAGCACAGGGGGCACCTATGGAAAGCATAGGAGCTTCCAGTGGTCACATCAATCTGCACTATTGGAGTCCCTCTTGTTTTTCTCTTCTGTGGCTCATTTATATCTGGCCCCCCCGAGAAGGAGTACTGAAGATATCTATGGGAGCACCTTTTGCACATTGGAGTCCCTGTTGCTGAGGACCATTTGTCTGGTGAGAAGAGCAGGAGAACGGTCCAGGGAATACACCATCTCTGGATATTTTCCACTACTAAGCCTGTATTGACCCCCCTGAGTAGGGATGAGCCGAACACCCCCCCGGTTCGGTTCGCACCAGAACCTGCGAACGGACCGAAAGTTTGCACGAACGTTAGAACCCCATTGACGTCTATGGGACTCGAACGTTCGAAAACAAAAGTGCTAATTTTAAAGGCTAATTTGCATGGTATTGTCCTAAAAAGGGTTTGGGGACCCGGGTCCTACCCCAGGGGACATGTATCAATGCAAAAAACTTTTAAAAACGGACGTTTTTTCGGGAGCAGTGATTTTAATGATGCTTAAAGTAAAAAAAAAAAAGTGAAATATTCCTTTAAATATCGTACCTGGGGGGTGTCTATAGTATGCCTGTAAAGTGACGCGTGTTTCCCGTGTTTAGAACAGTCCCTGCACCAAATGTCATTTTTAAAGGAAAAAATCTCATTTAAAACTGCTTGCGGGTTTAATGTAATGTCGGGTCCTGGCAATATGGATGAAAATCAGTGAGACAAACGGCATGGGTACCCCCCAGTCCATTACCAGGCTCTTTGGGTCTTGTATGGATATTAGGGGGAACTCTGCACCCAAATTAAAATAAGGAAAGGTGTGGGGCCACCAGGCCCTATATACTCTGAACAGCAGTATACAGGCGGTGCAAACAAGACAGGGACTGTAGGTTTGTTGTTAAGTAGAATCTGTTTGTCATTTTGAACGGGTACATTTTTAACGTGTTTAGCTCCAGCCAAAAAATCTTTTTTAAGCTTTTTGGAAAACATAGGGAAGGGTTATCACCCCTGTGACATTTGTTTTGCTGTCTTTCCTCCTCTTTAGAAGATTTCACCTCACTTTTTGACCCAATGACAAATGCTTTTTGAGAATTTGGGGTTTTTTGTGGAACAAGGATTGGAAAGCATCAGTGGAAAGGAGAAATGTTTTTCCCATATTAACTCTTACAGGAGAGAATTTCCCTTCCTAGGGGTAGATTTCATCTCACTTCCTGTTGTCTCCTTCCATTTGCAAGTAGGAGTCGTGTGTAAGTTGGATGTTTGAAAGTAGGGGCCTGCCCTATATACTCAGCAGAAATTTGGGCCTTAGGTGTTGTTGTGGCCACAACACTGTAAGCCCTCACAGGGCCCTGCTGTGAAATATTAGATCAAGAATTGTAATTACATGCCCCTGTTAAACAGGGGCAGAAAAACTGGGCCTTTGGTGGTGGTGGTGGTGCTGGTGCCACAACACTGTAAGTCCTCACTTGCTCTTGGTGGGTGCAGAAATGGGCCCTGCTGTGAAATATTAGATCAAGAATTGTAATTACATGCCCCTGTTGAGCAGGGGCAGAAAAATTGGGCCTTTGGTGGTGGTGGTGGTGGTGCTGGTGCCACAACACTGCAACCCCTCACAGACACTCTAGTTGGAACACAGGAACGAGCCCTGCTGCAAAGTATCGCATCAAAAATTGTAATTACATGCCCCTGTTAAACAGGGGCAGAAAAATTGGGCCTTAGGCACTGGTGCTGGTGCCACAACACTGCAACCCCTCACAGACACTCTAGTTGGAACGCAGGAACGAGCCCTGCTGCAAAGTATTGCATCAAAAATTGTAATTACACGCCCCTGTTAAACAGGGGCAGAAAAATTGGGCCTTAGGCCAAAAATGTTCTTACAAGCTATCAGCGTGATGATTGAGGAGGAAGAGGATAATTACTCAGGGATAGTCACTCAGCATCAGCATAGGCTGTCTTTGAAGGGATCTGAGATTTAAAAAAAAATTATTCGGTTACATCAGCATCAGGTGCTTGGTAGCTGGTGGTGATCCAAGACTGATTCATTTTTATGAAGGTCAGTCGATCGACTGAGTCGGTGGACAGACGCACCCTGTGATCGGTTACCACGCCTCCAGCAGCACTGAATGTGCGTTCCGAAAGAACGCTGGATGCAGGACAGGCCAGTAGCTCAATTGCATACTGTGCAAGCTCTGGCCAGTGATCCATCCTCAAGACCCAGTAACCCAGAGGATTTTCGGTGGGAAAGGTGTCCAAGTCTGATCTTGCCCCTAGGTATTCCTGCACCATGTAAAACAGATGCTGGCGATGGTTGCTGGAACCGATCATACCTTGGGGCTGCGGACCAAAAAATTGTCTGAACGCATCGGTCAGACGGCCACCTTCTCCACCGCTCCTTCTTTGACTGACCGAAGCCTCAGCAACACGTTGTCCAGAAACAGGAGTTTGTAACCTCCCAGTCTCTGGGAACGCGTTTCACAGACCTTTCTGCAAGGCCTCCCGAAGATGTTTTATCCTCTGCTCCCTCTGCGATGGCAAGATAAGGTCCGCAACCTTACCCTTGTAACGTGGATCAAGGAGGGTTGCCAGCCAGTATTGGTCCTTCTCCTTGATATCACGAATACGAGGATCCTTACGCAGGCTTTGCAGGATCAGGGAGGCCATGCAGCGTAGGTTTGCTGAAGCATTCGGTCCGGAGTCCTCTGGGTCACTAAGGACGACATGGTCCACAGCCACCTCCTCCCAGCCACGTACAAGTCCATGTGTTTCTTGGAACTGATCCCTTAAAGACTGCTGCTGATGCTGAGTGCCAGGCTCCACCTCCATACTGACACAATCTTCCTCCTCCTCCTCCTCCTCCTCCTCTTCCTGTGTGATCGGTGGGCACGCAGGAACACTGTCTGGATAAAGGGGGCCTTGAGAGCTAAGGAAGTCCTCCTCTTCCTGCCTCTGTTCTGCCTCAAGTGCCCTGTCCATTATTCCACGCAGCGTGTGCTCCAACAGGTGGACAAGGGGGACAGTGTCACTGATGCATGCACTGTCACTGCTCACCATTCTCGTGGCCTCCTCAAATGGTGACAGGACAGTGCATGCATCCCTGATCATGGCCCACTGGCGTGGGGAAAAAAACAAGCTCCCCTGACCCTGTCCTGGTGCCATAGTCGCACAGGTACTCATTGATGGCCCTCTGCTGCGTGTGCAGCCGCTGCAGCATGGCCAACGTTGAGTTCCACCTGGTGGGCATGTCACAGATTAGGCGGTTCTTGGGCAGGTTAAACTCCTTTTGGAGGTCCGTCAGCCGAGCACTGGCATTATATGACCGGCGGAAATGCACACAGACTTTCCTGGCCTGCCTCAGGACATCCTGTAAGCCCGGGTACCTGCCCAAGAACCGCTGCACCACCAAGTTAAGGACGTGAGCCAAACAGGGCACATGGGTCATTTGTCCCTGTCGGAGGGCAGAGAGGAGGTTGGTGCCATTGTCACAAACCACCATTCCTGCCTTAAGTTGGCGTGGCGTCAACCACCTCTGAACCTGCCCCTGCAGAGCTGACAGAACCTCTGCCCCAGTGTGGCTCCTGTCCCCCAAGCACACCAGCTCAAGCACCGCATGGCATCTTTTGGCCTGCGTACTTGCGTAGCCCCTTGAACGGCTACAGAGCACCGCTGGTTCCGAGGACAAAGCACAGGAAGAGGCAATGGAGGAAGAAGAAGAGGAGGGGGTGGAGGAGAGAGGTGTGTCACAATCATTAGCATTTTGGAGGCGTGGTGGTGGAACAACCTCCAACACTACTGCACCTTGTCCTGCATCTTTCCCAGCTGCCAGCAGAGTCACCCAATGCGCCGTGAAACTTAGGTAACATCCCTGTCCATGCCTGCTGGACCATGAGTCAGCGGTAATATGCACCTTACCGCTGACCGCCCTGTCCAGCGAGGCATGGACATTGCCTTCCACATGCCGGTAGAGAGCCGGAATCGCCTTCCGTGAGAAAAAGTGGCGTTTGGGTACCTGCCACTGAGGAACCGCACATTCCACAAACTCATGGAAGGGGGCAGAGTCTACCAACTGAAAAGGCAGCAGTTGAAGTGCTAGCAATTTTGCCAAGCTAGCATTCAACCGCTGGGCATGTGAATGGCTGGGAGCAAACTTCTTTCGGCGGTGCAGCAGCTGGGGCAGGGAAATTTGCCTGGTACAATCTGACGTCGGTGTACCAAAAGCAGATTGCCCGCAAGTACTTGGCTGTGACACCTAATTCTACACCTTCATTCCTCTCAGTGCAGGTCTCAGAGAGGACTGAAGGTATAGTGGGGTTGGAGATCTCAGTTGATGAGGAGCAAGGAGAGGTCCTCTTTGTTCTTTGGTGTGGGTCTTTTAGATACGCTTGCCAACGAACTGCATGGCAGGTCAACATATGTCTGGTCAAGCATGTGGTACCCAAGCGGGAGATGTTTTGGCCACGCGAGATACGCTTGAGACATATGTTGCAAATAGCAGCGGTGCGATCTGATGCACTCGTCTCAAAAAAGACCCACACCAAAGAACTTTTTGAATAACACGCAGAGACTGCAACGCCCTGCACATGTGGAGCTTTGGGGTGTGATGCAGTCAATGTGCTGCCCTTAGGCTGGCCCCTGGCCATCCTGCCTCGTTGGTGATGTGCCGCCTCCTCCTCCTCCTCCTCTTCCTCTCTCCTATCAGGCACCCACGTTGAGTCAGTGACCTCATCATCCCCTCCCTCCTCATCACTGGAGCAAACCTGGCAGTATGCTGCAGCAGGGGGAGCATGACTGCCAGATTGCTGTCCTTCTTGGGCACCCCCTCTGTCCGTGCTCATGTTACTGCCTTCATCGAGCTCAGTATCATCATCAGAGCCTTCCAAACGCTGGGCATCCTCCTGGAGCATGTACCCAACACTGTGGTCAAACAGTTCGAGGGACTCCTCAGGAGGACATGGTGGGGCTAGGGAAGGAGTCACTGATGACATTGAGCCGAGGGAAGAGGCCGCTGCTTTGCCAGACAAAGTACCCTGGGCATGGGTGAGAGAGGATGAGGAGGATGAGGACGGCTTGGTCATCCACTCGACCAAGTCTTCTGCATGTTGCGGCTCAACATGGCCAGCTGCCGAAAAAAAGGCCAAGCGTGTCCCACAGCCACGTGCTGATGAGGATGCACCGTCTCCACGACCAGCACTAGACACAGAGCCTGCTTGCCCTCTCTTATTGGCTTGTGACTGTCTGCCTCTCCTTCTTGGCCTTCCAGACATACTAATGGCCTGTAGCTGCACTAAGCTGGGATATATATATATATATATATATATATATATATATATATATATATATTTGTATGTACTGATACTGCAGCTAGCAAAATCAACTGCCTGCCTGTAGTATGAGAACACCACCAACCTTTTACAGGTAGCTTTAGCTGAACACTGTGCAGAGCTCGCAAAAAACTAACTTGTAGGTTTAGCTGAACACTGTGAGGTGGACGCACCACACTAACTTGTAGTTTTAGCTGAACACTGTGAGCAGGACGCACTGCACTAACTTGTAACTTTAGATGAACACTGTGCAGAGGTCTCACTACACCAACTTGTAGGTTTAGCTGAACACTGTGAGCAGGACCCACAGCACTAACTTGTAGTTTTAGCTGAACACTGTGAGCAGGACGCACTGCACTAACTTGTAGCTTGAGATGAACACTGTGCAGAGGTCTCACTACACCAACTTGTAGGTTTAGCTGAACACTGTGAGGTGGACGCACCACACTAACTTGTAGCTTTAGCTGAACACTGTGAGCAGGACGCACCCCACTAACTTGTAGCTTTAGCTGAACACTGTGAGCAGGACGCACTGCACTAACTGTAAATAGTCTAGCTGCCTGACTGTGGTACTAATAGGATCAAAAGAACAGCAGTAATTTTCTTCAGGTAGCTGTAAATACTGTAACAAGACAAGCCTGCCTGTCAGTAGGAAGATAACAGGAACGGATCTAGCTAAACTGAATACAGTGTATATATATATATATATGCAACACCTGGGATGCATATATATACACAATACACTGTAAGTGCAGCTAAACTGACTGACTGTTCTGCCTAATCTATCTAACTCAAATCAAATGTCACTGTCTGTCTCTCTCTCTCTCTCTCTCAATGAACGCCGGAACACACACTACACAGGGCCGCCGTGTAGGCGGCCTTATATAGTGTGGGGCGTGTACTAAATCCCCTGAGCCATAATTGGCCAAAGCCTCCTTGGCTTTGGCCAATTACGGCTCTCTGTTCAGACGGCGCTGTGATTGGCCAAGCATGCGGGTCATAGTGCATGCTTGGCCAATCATCAGCCAGCAATGCACTGCGATGCCGCAGTGAATTATGGGCCGTGACGCGCCACACGAATTTGGCGCGAACGGCCCATATCGTTCGCAATTCGGCGAACGGGCGAACAGACGATGTTCGAGTCGAACATGGGTTCGACTCGAACACGAAGCTCATCCCTACCCCTGAGTAAGGGTGGTCGCAGGCTTTCTGGTAAGCCTTTAATTTTACCATCTGGTGGTGGGCTGCACTAAAGGTGGATCATGTAACCCTGAACCCTGCAATAGCCTTCTTTGGATTTTTTTTGGATTCAGTTTTTTTATTTGAGACACTTATGAACTTTATTGTCCATTTTTTTGTACTTTTTTGTATTTTTTTCTTTATGTACACCTTTTAGGGTACGGACTCACATTTATAAGAACCATCACTTCTGTGTATGTGTTTTTATTATTTCATGATGATGTAGATTTCAGATGAATAATTCACATGTGTTTTCATTATATATGCACATCTGATTACTTTAAACCAGCATCACAGTGATTATTGTTTAGTATCACTTATTAAATCATGATAACTTTATGGGTCCTTGTATAATTACAGATATCAATATATGTGTCCCTCTTCATTAGTCCAGCGCTACACTGTTCCTCTTTTTGTATACCTATGGAAAGCAGCATTGTCAGTCTGGGGGGAGGGGAGGGTTAGACGGACTGGCAGATGAATGCCCCGTACACACGGTCAGATTTTCAGATGGAAAATGTCCGATCGGATTGTGTTGTCGGAAATTCCGACCGTGTGTGGGCTCCATCGGACATTTTCCATCGGATTTTCCGACACACAAAGTTGGAGAGCAGGAGATAAAATTTTCAGACAACAAAATCCGTTGTCGGAAATTCCGATCGTGTGTACACAAATCCGACGCACAAAGTGCCACGCATGCTCAGAATAAATAAAGAGATGAAAGCTATTGGCCACTGCCCCGTTTATAGTCCCGATGTACGTGTTTTACGTCACCGCGTTCAGAACGATCGGATTTTCCGACAACTTTGTGTGACCGTGTGTATGCAAGACAAGTTTGAGCCAACATCCGTCGGAAAAAATCCTAGGATCTTGTTGTCGGAATGTCCGATCAATGTCCGACCGTGTGTACGCCCTATTAGATACACTAACAAACTGAAGCCAAACTCCATCTCACACTTTATAATCAGTTACAGCGACTTTTAATATTTTGGGATGAAGGTTTTCCATCAATAAATAAAATCTGATCATTGTAAGCACCCCTGTCAGTGGTGAATGGTTTGTCTCATTATGGAGGGTGGTAAACCCACAGCTAAACCCCCACATTTTACCATCCCCCTCCTTCCCAACCATGAGTGTAGGCGGGGCCTCAGCCTCCAATCACATCTCAGGGTTTTGTGTATTTTTTGCGCACATTTCTGAAACACGCTAAAAACACGCATTGCGTTTTGTGGTTCTATTCATTATTAATGGCGTCCCAAATGCAACGAGCAGACGCACATTTTGTCACGTGCAAAAAATACGCAACAAACGCCGCAAAAGTGACGGTGGCAGAAACGTGCATGAGTGACTTTCCCACATGAAGGGCGTCCCATTGAAATGAATGGCGTGTGGGGTGCGGGGGATGGGAATGGGGGATGGGAATGGAGGATGGGGATAGGAATGGGGGATGGGAATGGGGGATGGGAATGGAGGATGGGAGTGGGGGATGGGAATAGGGGGTGGGAATGGGGGATGGGAATGGGGGATGGAAATGGCTCCTCAGGGCTGGGAGAGGATTTCTACATCAGAAGGATGAGGTGTCTTCTCTGTACTTTGTATATTCATCAATAATGGAGAAGAAAAGTCCATTCATTTTATAAATGTTACTCGGTGTCTCTAGCTGTGGGGGGCGCCGTCCCTGGAGGGGACATTTCTATGGAAGATGAAGGAGAAGATTTCCCTCCAATGAGCTCTGACCTGACACAAGATGGAGGACGGCTCCTCACTCTGAGGTGTCACTGAGAAATCCTTCCCCCCCACACACAGAGCAGGAAGTAGAGTTCCCCCTCCTAGTGTTGTGTGGAATGTGTCCCCCCCTCTTCCCTCCTCTTATTACTGTCCAGTGTAGATTGCGGTGTATTCCCTGTCAGGGAGCCCCACACACGCTCTATACACACTCCTATACAAGTCAATGGCTGGGCCTAAACTACCTCAGTCACCACAGCTGTGCGCCCTCATTTCTCCTCCCCCACACACGCTCTATACACACTCCTATACAAGTCAATGGCTGGGCCTAAACTACCTCAGTCACCACAGCTGTGCGCCCACATTTCTCCTCCCCCCACATCTTTCTAGTCAGGTAGTTGTGTGTATTGGTGGGCGGTGATTGGCGGCTGTGTGCGGCACCTGTGGGCTCCCTGGAGGGTGAAGAGGTCACATTTATACTACAGGCCGGACACAGCCGTCTACAGGAGTCCAAACAAGGCCACACCCTCTTATTATAGGATGTATGACATCATAATAGGGGGGGAGGGGACATCTCCATCCATGGCCTGTGTGGGGGATGGGCAGGCCTTCTGTGTATGGCTGTGCAGGGGCTCCCATTCAAGTCACGGCTCCCAGTGTACATCCCAATGGAGGGAAACCCTGCAGGTGAGCCGTGCTTTTACCACCCCTCAACTGCTTCCTCTTTTATCTGCAGAGGCCACGGCCGGGGGGGTAAACATGCCATGAATTCTACCCCCGCTCACTTACACCAAACACCACCCATTCAAGTGAATAGGACTGCAACCATGTGCAATGTATGAGGATGTGGGGTGCTAGTGCGGGGTCCAATCATCTCCTCCCCCGCCTGTCACATGACCTCTGAAGAGCGATCTGAATGTGGATCACTCATCAGAATGCAGCGCTATGTGAATGAGCCCTTAGGCTGCATTTATACCTGAGAACCGCGACTTTCATGTTTTATACAGAGATTGAGATTTGATGTTTTTTATTATCCAATAGAGAAAATTATCATCTGTTGTATCTTTTCTTATCATTTCTTATCAATTGTTATCAATTGTTATCATTTGTTACTACGACTATCAGATTTATTATTATTATTATTATTGTATTATTATTATTTTTTGTTAGTGTAAGGGGTTAGAGATAAGGTTAGGATTATTTATTTATTTGTTTGTTAGGGTGTTAATACTAATACTACTACTACTCATACAGCTACTACTACTTATACTACTCCTACTAATACTACCTATACTACTACTACCACTCATATAGCTACTAATACTACCTATACTACTACTAATACTACAACTCCTACTAATACTACTACTACCCCTGCTCATATTACTACTATTCCTACCAATACTACTTATACTAATACTACCTATACTACTACTTCCACTCATATAGCTACTACTACTACTAATACTACCTATACTACTACTAATACTACTACTCCTACTAATACCCCTGCTCATATTACTACTACTCCTACTAATACTACCTATACTACTACTACACTCATACTACTACTTCTACTCATACAGCTACTACTACTATTACTACCCCTGCTCATATTACTGCTACTCCTACTAATACTACCTATACTACTACTCATACAGCTACTCCTACTACCACTAGTACTACTACTACTTATACTACTCCTACTAATACTACCTATACTACTACTACCCCTGCTCATATTACTACTACTCCTACTAATACTACCTATACTACTACTACTACCACTCGTACTACTACTCATACAGCTACTACTACTACTACTACCCATGCTCATATTACTACTACTCATACAGCTACTCCTACTACTACTCTTACTAATACTACCTATACTACTACTCATACAGCTACTTCTACTACTACTTATACTACTACTCCTACTAATACTACCTATACTACTACTATCCCTGCTCATATTACTACTACTACCACTTATACTACTACTACTACTACCCCTGCTCATATTACTACTATTCCTACTAATACTACCTATGCTAATACTACCTATACTACTACTTCCACTCATATAGCTACTACTACTACTAATACTACCTATACTACTACTCCTACTAATACCCCTGCTCATATTACTACTACTCCTACTAATACTACCTATACTACTACTACACTCATACTACTAATTCTACTCATACAGCTACTACTACTATTACTACCCCTGCTCATATTACTGCTACTCCTACTAATACTACCTATACTACTACTACCCCTGCTCATATTACTACTACTCCTACTAATACTACCTATTCCGAGTACTCCCCATTTATCACCACCCTCTGAACTCGTCCTTGTAGCCAGTTTTCAATCCATGTACTCACCCTATGTTCCATGCCAACGGATCTTATTTTGTACAGTAAACATTTATGGGGAACTGTGTCAAATGCTTTTGTAGAATCCAGATCCACCATGTCTACAGGTCTTCCTTTATCCAGATCCACCCCGTCTCCGGGTCTCCCTTTATCCGGATCTACCACGTCTCCGGGTCTTCATCTATCCAGATCCACCACGTCTCCGGGTCTTCCTTTATCCGGATCCACCACGTCTCTGGGTCTTCCTTTATCCAGATCTACCACGTCTCCGGGTCTTCCTTTATCTGGATCCACCATGTCTCTGGGTCTTCCTTTATCCAGATCCACCACGTCTCTGGGTCTTCCTTTATCCGGATCTACCACGTCTCCGGGTCTTCCTTTATCTGGATCCACCATGTCTCTGGGTCTTCCTTTATCCGGATCCACCACGTCTCCAGGTCTTCTTTTATCCAGATCCACCACGTCTCTGGGTCTTCCTTTATCCAGATCCACCACGTCTCTGGGTCTTCCTTTATCCGGATCTACCACGTCTCCGGGTCTTCCTTTATCTGGATCCACCATGTCTCTGGGTCTTCCTTTATCCGGATCCACCACGTCTCCAGGTCTTCTTTTATCCAGATCCACCACGTCTCGGGTCTTCCTTTATCCAGATCCACCACATGTCCGGGTTTTCCTTTTATCCAGATCCACCACGTCTCCGGGTCTCCCTTTATCCGGATCTACCACGTCTCCGGGTCTTCATCTATCCAGATCCACCACGTCTCCGGGTCTTCCTTTATCCGGATCCACCACGTCTCTGGGTCTTCCTTTATCCAGATCTACCACGTCTCCGGGTCTTCCTTTATCTGGATCCACCATGTCTCTGGGTCTTCCTTTATCTGGATCCACCATGTCTCTGGGTCTTCCTTTATCCGGATCCACCACGTCTCCAGGTCTTCTTTTATCCAGATCCACCACGTCTCGGGTCTTCCTTTATCCAGATCCACCGCATGTCCGGGTCTTCCTTTTATCCAGATCCACCACATCTCTGGGTCTTCCTTTATCCAGATCCACCACGTCTCTGGGTCTTCCTTTATCCAGATCCACCACATGTCCGGGTCTTCCTTTATCCAGATCCACCACGTCTCCGGGTCTTCCTTTATCCAGATCCACCACGTCTCCGGGTCTTCCTTTATCCAGATCCACCACGTCTCCGGGTCTTCCTTTATCCAGATCCACCACCTCTCGGGGTCTTCCTTTATTCACATCCATTACGTCTCCGGGTCTTCCTTTATCTGGATCCACCACGTGTCTGGGTCTTCCTTTATCCAGATCCACCACATCTCCGGGTCTTCCTTTATCCGGATCCACTACGTCTCCGGGTCTTCCTTTATTCAGATCCACCAGGCTTAAAGTGATTGGAAAACAATTCATTCCAATTAAATAGAAATGAAATGCAAAACATTTTTGTATAGATAAAAAAAAGAAACATTCTAAATACATTTTTTTCCCTATTATAAGTGATCACATTCCCTCTATTCTCAGCTGCATGAGAGCTGGGGGAGGAGAAGCAGCAGCACACTGGTCTTCCCAGTGAATGACTGTGCAGGGGGGTGTCAGGACAAGTCTGATCATTGGAGGAGAGCACACTGAGTTCCCAGCATAGCTAGAGAACTGACCATGGTGTGCTCTCCTGCTCAGTATGGTCAGTTTTTAAAGTGGTAGTAAACCACTGTCTTTTTTTTTTAAACCCGCAAGGCAATGTCATAATGTGCTAGTATGCAGCACATACTAGCACATTATGTGAGACTCACCTTAGAACGAAGCCCTCCAGCGGTGCGCTGTCACCACTGACAGGACTTCCATCTTCACCCTCTTCTTTCCGGGTTCAGACTTCATGTCATGTGAGTGGGCGGAGCCACGATGATGTCACTCCCAGTGATTACGGCACACAACTCGCCCATCCATGTCTTTATGGACCTTGCTTTGTGCTCTGTGTGCAGTCATGTGGGGACAGGAAGGGACCATCACCAAACTCCTCCCACAAAGTGGGGAGCATGAAATTGTCCAAAATGTCTTGGTATGAAGACGCCTTAAGAGTACCCTTCACTGGAACTGAGGAGCCAAACCCCACCCCCGAGGAACAACCCCACATCATAATCCCCCCTCCCCCACACCATAATCCCCCCACCCCATAATCCCCCTCCCCCACACCATAATCCCCCTACCCCATAATCCCCCCTCACCATAATTCCCCCCTCCATCCCCCCCACACCATAATTCCCCCATACCATAATCCCCCCATACCATAATCCCCCCTGCCCCACACCATAATCCCCCTCCACCCCACACCATAACCCCCCTCCCCAAACATCATAATCCCCCTCCACACACACCATAATCCCCCCTCCACCCCCCACACCATAATACCCCCTCCCCCACACCATAATCCCCCTCCACCCCACACCATAATCCCCCCCACCCCACAACATAATCCCCCCCACACCATAATCGCCCCTCCACCCCACACCATAATCCCCCCACAACATAATCCCCCCACACCATAATCGCCCCTCCACCCCACACCATAATCCCCCCCACACCATAATCCCCCCTCCACCCCCACACCATAATCCCCCCACCCCCCAAACACTAATACCCCCCACACCAAAACTCCCCTCCCCCCACACCATAATCCCCCTCCCCACACCATAATCCCCCTCCCCTCCACACCATAACCCCCCTCCCCCCACACCATAATCCCCCTCCACACCATAACCCCCCTCCCCCCACACCATAATCCCCCTCCACCCCCACACCATAATCCCCCCTCCCCCACACCATAATCCCCCCCACACCATAACCCCCCTCCCCCCACACCATAATCCCCCTCCACACCATAACCCCCCTCCCCCCACACCATAATCCCCCTCACACCATAACCCCCCTCCCCCCACACCATAACCCCCCTCCCCCACATCATAATCCCCTCTCCCCACACCAAAATCCTCCCTCCCCCACCATAATCCCCCTCCTCCACGTCATAATCCCCCTCCACCCCCACACCATAATCCCCCTGCACCATAAACCCCCCTCCATCCCCCCCACACCATAATCCCCCCTCCCCCCACAACATAATCCCCCCTCCACCCCCCACACCATAATCCCCCCTCCACCCCCCACACCATAATCCCCCCTCCACCCCCACACCATAATCCCCCCACCCCCCAAACCATAATACCCCCCACACCAAAACCCCCCTCCCCCCACACCATAATCCCCCTCCACACCATAACCCCGCTCCCCCCACACCATAATCCCCCTCCACCCCCACACCATAATCCCCCCTCCCCCACACCATAATCCCACCTCCCCACACCATAATCCCCCCCACACCATAACCCCCCTCCCCCCACACCATAATCCCCCTCACACCATAACCCCCCTCCCCCCACACCATAACCCCCCTCTCCCACATCATAATCCCCTCCCCCCACACCAAAATCCTCCCTCCCCCACCATAATCCCCCTCCTCCACGTCATAATCCCCCTCCACCCCCACACCATAATCCCCCTGCACCATAAACCCCCCTCCCCCCACACCATAATCCCCCTACACCATAAACCCCCCTCCACCCCCCCCACACCATAATCCCCCCTCCCCCCACAACATAATCCCCCCTCCACCCCCCACACCATAATCCTCCCCGCACCATAATCCCCCCTCCACCCCCACACCAAAATCCCCCACACCATAATCCCCCTCCACACCATAACCCCCCCACACCATAACCCCCCTCCCCCCCACACCATAATTCCCCCACACCATAATCCCCCCTCCCCCCACACCATAACCCCCCCTTCCACACTAAAATCCTCCCTCCCCCACACCTTAATCCCCCTCCTCCATGTCATAATCCCCCTCTCCCCCCACACCATAATCCCCCCTCCCCCCACACCATAATCCCCCCTCCCCAACAATAATCCCCCCCCACACCATAATCCCCCACACACCATAATCCCCCCCTCCCCCACACCATAACCCCCCCTCCCCCAACACCATAATCCCCCCTCCACCAAATGATTTGGACCAGTGCACAAAGCAAGGTCTATAAAGACATGGATGAGTGAGTTTGGGGTGGAGGAACTTGACTGACCTGCACAGAGTCCTGACCCCAACCCGATAGAAAACCTTTGAGGTGAATTAGAGCGGAGACTGTGATCCAGGCCTTTTCATCAAACATCAGTGCCTGACCTCACAAATGCTCTTCTGGAAGAATGGTCAAACATTCCCATAGACACACTCCTAAACCTTGTGGACGGCCTTCCCAGAAGAGTTGAAGCTGTTATAGCTGCAAAGGGCGGAGCCAACTCAATATTGAACCCTACAGACTAAGACTGGGATGTTATTAAAGTTCCTGTGTGTGTGAAGGCAGGTGTCCCAATACTTTTGGTAATATAGTGTAGATTAATTCCTCTATCATGAGCGCCATCTAGAAGACAAAATGTGGTCTAGTTTTCCATACTGAAGTCTTGACTCGGCCCGTAGGGGTCTCCATCTGAGGTGAGAGGTGGGGGAATCGTGTGGTGCACCTCGAATATTATATATGTGATCAGAGGAATCTGACATCGATTGAAAGTTGTTTTTGCACAATTTTTTTTTTTGCACACGGATTTAATTCATGAACTTTATATATGTGAACTTCTTCATATTAGTGATTATCACTTGTTGGACTTTGTTTATTGAAGAATTTCACCTTTTACACTCCAGGAGAACAGAGGATTTATTCAGAAATGTTTACATTTCACGTTTTTTATGTCATATTATATTATATTATATTATTATTATATTATATTATATTATATTATATTATATTATATTATATCATTAGACTCGGATTGTCATATATTTCTTCACTTGTTGCACTTTATATACACGCTTCTCCCATCCTTATATATCCTATTCTATACACTTTGGTTTTGTGTATTAGTTCCCCCATTTCTTTCTAGTTCTCTTCTTGATTCCTCTGACAAGGAGCGATCGCTGATCCTAGAAGAGAGGATATAAAGAGTCATCAGATCTCAGCAGAATTCTCTCACACTATTTCCCAGCATCCTCCAGGATATCTAATACTCACCACACACATTACAATCTGATTGTACAATCTCTGTTTGATCTTCCAACAAGTATGTAGAGTAAGGATCTGTCTGATTGTATAGAGACTGATATGATAGTTTAGGTAGGTCCTCATATTACAAGCTGATTGTACAAAGATTGTATGGTCAGATTGTACTGTGTGTGATGGACCTTACACCATCCTGTCACCTTCTTGTAGGACTTTACCAACTAAGAAGTGACACTGCACAATGGAGGATGATGGGAGATATCAGATTATAGAACAGGAAATATTCCTCCTCATTGGTCATTTGTTCTGTGATGTCCCAAACCCACCAATCACATTCACACTTCTCTTTCTTTCTCATCCAATGATCCGATATACTGCCACCTACAGGAGAATCTGACACTGACATACTAAATAATTGTGGGCGGGGCCAGGATAATCCCTCCTACTCCCAGCATGCCTCAGTGTTTTGCTGGTGTCCTAGGAGGATGGATGTCTTTTCTCTACTCTGATGAGAAAAGTCTAAAGTGATATTAAACCCAAAAAGAAACGTTTATTTTATTGCAGCTCACTGATCCTTAGATGTGACGGCTTTATTAAAGTGATTGTAAACCATCATTTTTGTTTTTTTGAAAAATAACAAAAATGTCATACTTACCTGTGCAGGGATCATCATCCAGGCAGCAGTGGGGGTGGGAGGGGCACAGAACAGGGACAAGGAGGGAGCAGAAGGGTGACGGCAACATGTGAGCTGGGGGGGGGCCGGGAGGAGCATTTCTGCTGCTACAAGGCTGACAGAAGTAGTGACAGCGGCATCAACACTACTGTCAGCTTGGTGCTGGATGAGAAAAGTCAAATCAGAAGATCAGGAGAGAGCAGGAGAGAGCAGGGAGGAGGTGCGGGATGTGCTCTCAGTCCTCTTCATGCTCTCACTGTAGGACTCCTGCATTGGCACCGTCTGTCACATCAGAACTTTACAGTTTGCTTCCCCACCCCCATCTCCTCCCAGCAAAAGAAAGGTAATCAAACTGTGTAAAGTGGCGATCTGACATCCAGTGGTGAACCCGAGTCCCCCTCCCAATACCCTTTCAGCAGTGGCATCTCTCCCACCAGCTGCCCATAGAAAACCTTAGAAATCGGCTCCTCGGCTCTGACATGATGAGGAGTCTATGAAGGACAATACACGGCTATATCTGAGGTCTATGTGTGGGGGAGGGGAGACTGCACTGGGGACACTCGGGACATAATTGGGAGGGGGGGGGTATTTGTAGTAGCGGGGGAGGGAGAAGATGATTATTTTTAGATGGGGGTGTGCCCGTCTATTCTCCTTTGGTCTGATCTCTCCTCTCTGCCATCCTGGTTCAGTCACATCTCTTCTCTGCTTTCCTTCCCCACAACTAATTCTCCGGCTCCCAAACTCCTTTCTCTCCAACCAGTGACTTTTGTCCCGCTCCTCGCTTTTCCAGCTCTCCTCCCCCACCGATCCGAATCCAGATCTCCCCTTCTCAGTCATTCCTGTCCTGACACAGCAGATCCCCGTTCTCACAGGTCACCAGCATTCCCCCTTTCCCTGCCAGACTCCTCCATTCCCCAGATATTTCCCCATCCACAGCCCAACTCCCTCCACTTACTGGAACACTGGAATCCAGCCTGCAGGATCTCCCTTTCAGATCCCTACATCCTAAGCTTAGGATCCCTATCCCAGTCCTTATCAGGGCTGGTGCAAGGATTTTTGACACTCTAGGCAAAACCTAATTTTCCTGCCACCCCCTTGGCTGCACCCCTGACTCCACCCCCTTTGCCATGCCCATGCCCAACCTTTTTAATGAAGCGCCCATCAAATGCAGCCTCACCAGCGCCCATCAATGCAGCCTCACCAGAGCCCATCAAATGCAGCCTCACCAGCGCCCATCAATGCAGCCTCACCAGCGCCCATCAATGCAGCCTCACCAGCGCCCATCAATGCAGCCTCACCAGCGCCCATCAATGCAGCCTCACCAGCGCCCATCAATGAATGTTTGCTTGCTTCCATTCATTCAGGAGTCAGGACACAGACACAGTCCTCCTGAGGGACTCCTCATGTGAGCAGAGGAACTCCTGATGTGAAGGGGGACTAATAGTTTGAAGAAGGGACTCCTTATGTTAGGGGGAACGCCTGATGTGAAGGAGGGGACTCGTGGTGGGAAGGAGGGGACTCGTGGTGGGAAGGAGGGGACTCGTGGTGGGAGGGAGGGGACTCGTGGTGGGAGGGAGGGGACTCGTGGTGGGAGGGAGGGGACTCGTGGTGGGAGGGAGGGGACTCGTGGTGTGAAGGAGGGGACTCGTGGTGTGGAGGAGGGGACTCGTGGTGTGGAGGAGGGGACTCGTGGTGTGGAGGAGGGGACTCGTGGTGTGGAGGAGGGGAGGAGGGGACTCGTGATGTGAAGGAGGGGACTCGTGATGTGGAGGAGGGGACTCGTGGTGTGGAGGAGGGGACTCGTGGTGTGGAGGAGGGGACTCGTGGTGTGGAGGAGGGGACTCGTGGTGTGGAGGAGGGGACTCGTGGTGTGGAGGAGGGGACTCGTGGTGTGGAGGAGGGGACTCGTGGTGTGGAGGAGGGGACTCGTGGTGTGGAGGAGGGGACTCGTGGTGTGGAGGAGGGGACTCGTGGTGTGGAGGAGGGGACTCGTGGTGTGGAGGAGGGGACTCGTGGTGTGAAGGAGGGGACTCGTGGTATGAAAGGAGTTTGCTTTAATGTTATGGGAACACCTGATGTGAAGGTCGGACTTCTGATGAGAAGGGGAGATTCTGATATAAAGGGGACTACATACATCGATCGTTGTCGTTATCTGAGTGTATAGATGGCAGGTTTATGTCAGCGATCCTCTCACTCATAGCACAGAAATGAGGAAGTATTTTGGGGTACAAGGACTGCAGACTGTGTACAGTATATACCATATGTAGACTTAAAGCCATATTAAACCCCCACATAGAATGTAGTATATTGCAGGCCAGGTTACCAATCATTAGATGTGGCGGCTGCATTTGTTTTCTTTTTTAGGCTCTTTTTCCCCTCTGTTGTCACCTGGTGATCTGACCAGTAACACACCTCCTGTATACACTACACTCTGGAGGAAGGAGCACAGGGGGCACCTTTGGACGGCAGCATTGTCAGTCTGGGGGGAGGGGAGTGTTAGCTGGACTAGCAGGTTTAGAGACACTAACAAGGTGTAGCGCACAGATTAAATAAAAGCTGATCATTGTAAGCACCCCTGTCAGTGGTAAATAGTTTGTCTCAACACTAGCTGCTACATCTGCAGGACAGCTTGTTCTTTTGAAAAACAACAGATGCACTGGCTGGATCATCGGGTGAAAATAGAAGAAAGCATAATAAAAAAAGAAAAAGAAAACGAATGCAGCCACCACATTTAGACTCTTTGTATCCATGCTTCTTTAAGCTGCCTCAATATTAATCACATTTTATCCCCACCAATGTTTATGGCGGTGCCCTCCGTGTGTCTTCTCCATCCCTCGGTGTCCTTCATTCCCAACTTCCCAAGTTGGTTGTAGTGAAATTGGTGAAAGTTCCGCCATCTACAAATGATGGTTCTGTACAGTGAGGGGCGCTCATGCAGGGTGCAGGGGTGCCGCCCCCCTAATCTACATGCGGGGTGCCAGACGCTTGGATTCCAATGCTGTTTTTTTTTTTAAGCATGTGATTGGAACCTGAGGCTCTAATTGGCTCCATAAAGGTTGGTCTCGAGGATCAGAGCACTGCACCCGGAACCCACCCAGTTGTGGTGACGATCGATTGAGCGAGCACCGGGGGGTGGCTGGCTGGGGGGCCCCCCTCAAGGAAATTGAGCACCAGCCGCCACTGGTACTGTATACAGGGCCAGATTAAGAGCACCATGGGCCTGGTGCTGAGGATTTTGGTGGGCCTTTTTATGGAAACAATATGAAAGTGCAAACATTTTTTGCTAAAACAAATTAAATATACTCTCACCAGTAATATCAGCCGTGCAGCCTCTGAGCAGCAGCAACACCACCAATACCACCTGCCATGCGGTCTCTCACTAACAGCAACATAGGGCGACCACATTTCCAAACTGCCATTCAGGGACATCCCCCCTTCCCAAAAAAAAGATGAGGGGGGATGTAGTCTTGGGTTTGATGGGGAAATAGGTGGCGGGGGTGATTTTTCGGGCAAATGGCTGGTGTTAGCACTTAAAATCATCCTGACACTATGCTTGATATGGCGTCAGGATGATCAAATTCCATTATTTCTATTACTACATTGTAATATATAGTGAAATAGTTCAACTCACCATGATGCAGAATCAGTGGGAACCTGAGCTTGTCACTTGCCACCATCGCCTGCCGCCAGATGCCACCCATAGCCTGCTATCAGATACAGTGTGCCACTTAACACCTGCAACCTGCCACCAGATACAGTGTGCCACTTGCCACCGGCAACCTGCCACCAGATACAGTGTGCCACTTGCCACCAGCAGCCTGCCACCAGTGACGGTGTGCCACTTGCCACCAGCAGCCTGCCACCAGATACAGTGTGCCACTTACCACCAGATACAGTGTGCCACTTGCCACCAGCAGCCTGCCACCAGTGACGGTGTGCCACTTGCCACCAGCAGCCTGCCACCAGATACAGTGTGCCACTTACCACCAGATACAGTGTGTCACTTTCCACCAGCAGCATGCCACCAGATACGGTGTGCCACTTGCCACCAGCAGCATGCCACCAGATACGGTGTGCCACTTGCCAACAGCAGCCTGCCACCAGATACAGTGTGCCACTTGCCACAAGCAGCATGCCACCAGATACAGTGTGCCACTTACCACCAGATACAGTGTGCCACTTGCCACCAGCAGCCTGCCACCAGATATGGTGTTCCACTTGCCAACAGCAGCCTGCGACCAGATACAGTGTGCCACTTGCCACCAGCAGCATGCCACCAGATACGGTGTGCCACTTGCCACCAGCAGCCTGCCACCAGATATGGTGTGCCACTTGCCAACAGCAGCCTGCCACCAGATACAGTGTGCCACTTGCCACCAGCAGCCTGCCACCAGATACAGTGTGTCACTTTCCACCAGCAGCATGCCACCAGATACGGTGTGCCACTTGCCACCAGATACACTGTGCCACTTGCCACCAGCAGCCTGCCACCAGATATGGTGTTCCACTTGCCAACAGCAGCCTGCGACCAGATACAGTGTGCCACTTGCCACAAGCAGTCTGCCACCAGATATGGTGTGCTACTTGCCACCAGCAGCATGCCACCAGATATGGTGTGCCACTTGCCACCAGCAGCATGCCACCAGATATGGTGTGCCACTTGCCACCAGATAGTGTGCCACTTGCCACCAGCAGCCTGCCACCAGATACAGTGTGCCACTTGCCACCAGATACAGTGTGCCACTTGCCACAAGCAGCCTGTCACCAGATACAGTGTGCCACTTGCCACCAACAGTCTGTCACCAGATACACTGTGCCACTTGCCACCAGCAATCTGCCACCAGATATGGTGTTCCACTTGCCAACAGCAGCCTGCGACCAGATACAGTGTGCCACTTGCCACAAGCAGCATGCCCCAGATATGGTGTGCTACTTGCCACCCACAGCCTGCTACCAGGCACAGTGTGCCACTTGACACCAGCAGCATGCCACCAGATACAGTGTGCCACTTGCCACCAGCAGCATTCCACCAGATATGGTGTGCCACTTGCCACCAGATAGTGTGCCACTTGCCACCAGCAGCATGCCACCAGATACAGTGTGCCACTTGCCACCAGCAGCCTGCCACCAGATACAGTGTGCCACTTGCCACCAGCAGCATGCCACCAGATACAGTGTGCCACTTGCCACCAGATACAGTGTGCCACTTGCCACCAGCAGCCTGCCATCAGATATGGTGTGCCACTTGCCAACAGAAGCCTGCCACCAGATACAGTGTACCACCTGCCACCAGATACAGTCAGCAGCCTGCCACCAGACACAGTGTGCCACTTGCCACCAGCAGCATGCAACCAGATAGAGTGTGCCACTTGCCACCAGCAGCCTGCCACTGCCTCCAGAACTCTGCCCAGACAGATAGGAGGGACAGGGCCTGTATAATCAATCAAATCCCTGGAGCCCCCACCCCTCCTGAGCTGGGATGGTATGGCCGTGTGTGTGTATGCCAGGAGTATTGATTAGACCAAGTTCTACAGGGGGGTTGTGTGTACAGCCTTTGGGCTCACACTGGTGTGCTGCAGTCGGCCGCACTGCTTGTGTATCTGCAGTTTTAGCTGCAGTCCTATTGATATATATCAGGTTGCAGGTTTTCGCTGCATTTTCTGACAGTGCGCCAAAGATAAGATGCAGCACGCAGGAATTTTGGTGCACTTTCAGAAAAAAAACACACAACCTAATAGAAATCAATAGGACTGTGAGTAAAACGCAGGAAAACTGTGGATACACCAGCAATGGGCCAAAACATAGCAAACCAGTGTGAACCCTTCCTAAAAGCACAAGGGACCGAGTACTACCACAGGCTGAGGACACAATTCTAAACACTTTGGCTGCAGCTATAAGAGCTACTGCTGGAGGAATAAGTTAAAAAGGAGGGGAAGGAAGATAAGAGTCACTGAGCTCACATTTGGATGGTCCCTGGAGGCTCATCACTCAGATATCTGCCGCTGTTCTGTTCATAATTTCCCACCCACACGGATCCTTCTTCACTACACAGCCACAGACTTCACAGAGTGAGAGAGGGGAGGGGAGGGGCAGAGCCGACTCAGTCTCTCCCATTTGTGTAGGGGGGGAACTGTGCACTGTGACAATGTAATAAACACAGTGAGCAAACACAGATGCAGCCAGACACCCCTACATTTACACACAGCTTCTCCTGTCCCATAGAAGTTTATGGACAGGGGAAAATCGGCCTTTTACTGCTGACTGTGAGGGCCGATTTTAAGGCAGGGGCCTGGAGCTGCAGCTCCATCAGCCTCTATGTTAATCCGGCCCTGACTGTATATACAGTATATATACTGGAATGTTTTATTCTTTATTCTACTAATGGCTGGCAATCAGTGACTTATAGTGGGACTGTGATAGTGTGGCGGACAATCTGACACTGATGCTTGCTAGGGGGCACATTAAAGAAGAGCTCCACCCAAAAAAGGGGAAGCTCCACTTATACCCCTCCCCCCCTCCACTGCCACATTTGGCACCTTATTGGAGGGAGAGGGGAGAGGCAGTAGGAAAGCCGCTGTGAAGCCACAAGACTTCACTGCCGGGTTCCCTTAGCCAAGATGGCGGCGCCAGCACCTGAGAGCCAGTTCAAGAGTCGGCTCAGATGAGGACACCGCTGGATCCCTGGACAGGTAAGTACCCCAATAGTAAAAGTCAGCAGATACAGTATTTGTAGCTGCTGACTTTTAATTTTTTTGTGGGGGGGCGGAGCTCCACTTTAACTGCCACTGACATCACCAGTGACACCAATACAGAGATCAGTGATAATACTATGCACTGTCACTGTACTTTGGCTGGGAAGGGGTAATCAAAGGGTTAATTGTGAGCCTATAAATGTATAATATGCCGGCTTTTACTAATCAATGTGGTGGATTGTTTCCCCTGCTTTGCAGGGAGAACAAACAGGCACATGTCTGCTCCGTGTACAGAGTCCTGTGTTGTTAGTAAACACAGAGCTCTGTATTGTGATTTGCTGAGCCAATCATGAGGTCCCGGCCAGACTGCAGTTTTACCCCTCCCCCACCGATCTATGCAAATTCTAACAGGGCTGTACACACGCTGCACCCATTTTGCTCTCCTTTGTGGCTGCTGCAGTTTTAGGTTGGCCCATAGAGTATGGTTGGCGGCATCGCCTGACAAACATGTCCACTGAAGTCAACAGCCACAACACATGGCCTGTGGTTGCAGCGTTGTATGTTAGGCCCCTTTCACACTTGTATGACCTGAAATTCGCACAAATTGATGCAATTCCTGTGTAATCTTGAGTTATATGGACCTCAAGTCGCATCAAAGTCGGAGCAAAGTAGTGCAGGGAATACTTTGAAGTCGCACAGATATGAACGGTACTCATTGGAAATCATGGGCAGTCCCAAGTCGCAGGACAAGTCCCACAAGTGTGAAAGGGGCCTCAATACAAAAAAAATACATTTATAAGGTGACAGTATTGCCTTCCTGAATGCCTGCCATCCACTGGTACACTGCCCTCTGAAAAGCGATCCACCACAGATCACTTTTTAGAGAGCGGTGAGCATTCAGGTTTCTCATTGTTAGCTCTTGGCATCGGCTTTTCTAAAAGTCGATCTTTGCCTGATTTTGGGATGAAGATCACCATGGGGGAAGGGAAATGGGGATGGCTGGTCCCTCCTTTCCATGGGTCAGTTTGGAGAAGGGTGGTGACACGTTCTTACACACTTGTTGGTCTCGTTTTTTGTCACCGTTGTCACCACCGCCGTGCACTTTCTAGGATAAGAGCCCAATGATTGGCTGTGGGTTAAGGGCACCACGTGACCCCCACCAGCACAGAGCAGGGAAAGGTGAGGGGTCCTGATGGCAGTTGGTCCCCTCCTTGTATCTGACAAATTATTTCTTTCCAACAGCTGGAGGGCAACCTGGGGCAGAACTACAAGTCCCATCATGCCTCTGGGAGGAATTGTAACTGCCAGCCTTGCAATGCCTCATGGAAAATGTAGTTCCACAACAACTGGAGGGCTACTGGTTGCCTCCCCCTGCCCTAGAGAGTAAGAAGAAGAGACAACGAGGACCCACCAGAATGAGGACAATATGCTCCGCCCCCCTGAGGGCAAATCCTTGTCGGTAAGGGCCATTGTACACGAGAGCCGCGGTGCAAGCTCCGCCCTGCATCAACAAGCTCCACCCTGCATCGGCAAGCTCCGCCCTGCATCGGCAAGCTCCGCCCTGCATCGGTGTCATTGTGTTGCTAAAACAAATTTAAAAAACAGTGTCCAAATTTTGTTTCGGAACGAAATGACCCAAAACCTACGTAATCCTAAACTATCCAATCAGTTTGTATCCCATCAGGCACATTACATAAAAGAGATCATACAATCGGATTGCACAGTGTATGGCTAGCTTTAGGCTGACTACATATTTCAATCTGATTGGACCATCGCTTTACAACTTAGCAAAACGATGTAATGTGAGGCAGGGCCGGGACAAGGGGGGGGGGAAAGAAGGGGCGGCTGCCCTGGGCACTGTGTGATTGGGGGGGCCACAAGAAGATTTTGGGGGTGGGGGATTTGTGTTGGGTGGGAGACTTTGGGGGGCAGCAGGGGGGTAAGAATTGTTCTGGGATGGGAAATTTAGGGGGTGCTAGGAAAGGTGATTTGGGGGATTTGTGTTGGGAGGGGATTTGGGGTGTTTGTTCTAGAACAGGTGATACGATAGAGGGGGATGGGATTTGTACTAGGAGGATAATATTTCTTTTTTTGGGTGGTTGGAATTTCTACTGGGAGAAGGGATTTGGGGTGGGGGGAGGGGATGTGTATTCGGGGGGGGTTTGAGGATTTGTGCCAGAGGGAGTAGTTTTTTTGGGGGGGACCTGAGGAGAGAGGATTTGAGCTGGGAGGGGGGTGGGGGAGCAGAAAACGTTGCTGGGGGGGTTTAAGCCGGGGGCAGATTTCTCTTGGGGGGAGGGGGGGTTATACTTAGGGGGTAATCATGCAGCTTAGCATGATTTTTTTGCCCACACATAATGTTCATATATCTTGGGGGGAGGGGCACAGTCTGACATGTTCGCCCCCCCGGGCTCTAGCTGGCCTTGTCCCAGCACTGATGTGAGGACCTAAACAATCGATTATATTTGTATCTAATGAGGGGAGTCCTTAGGTTGGCCATACATTCTACAATTCTCCTTTTAGATTTACCAGAACCATATAACATGGAGGTGAAGGCTAAACCCTTTGAATGTGGATGTAATCAGGCCGTCCCTCACACTACGTAGCTGAAGGGAAATCTAAAGGAAATAGAATAAGAAAATTGTATAATGTATGAACATCTTTATATACACTATATTACCAAAAGTATTGGGACGCCTGCCTTTACACACACATGAACTTTAATGACATCCCAGTCTTATGCTGGCCATACACTATACAGAAAATCGGCCGAACCCATTTTCGAAAAAAGAACGTTCGGTAATGACCGCAAACGATCACGCCATCAGGTAAGTAAAGATTTTCGATCGTTAAATCGTTTATGAACAGCAATGTATCGTTTTTTCGTTCGTTTTTTTCATTTATAAAAGGAAGTGTCAAAATGTGTTTGACCTCTGTACTGTGGCTTCCTGTGTTTGACGAGGAGCAACATACGTTCGTGCGTACGTCGGAACGAACCCTCTACCTACAATATGGATGTGGATGAAAGGACCATTGGCATAGTCATGCTTGGAGTGATGGCTATCCAACAAGCAGAGGAACCCATAATCAAAAGGCGAAGGTTATGGAGTAAAGAGTGGCTCAAGATGACTTCTCTCATATGAGATTGGTTCGAGAGCTCCAAGAAAACAATCCCGATGACTATCGGAACTATCTCAGGATGCCTGATGAGTCCTTTCAGCTCTTATTGAGTAAGGTGTCACCCCTTTTTACCAAAAAAGACACCGTTTTAAGACCAAGCATCCCAGCAGAGCAGAGACTGGTAGCAACACTTCGGTTTCTGGCAACTGGCCGAAGTTATGAAGATTTAAAGTTCACTACCGGAATCTCTGCCCAGTCACTTGGCCGCATCATACCAGAGACCTGCCAAGCCATTATAAAGATCATGCAAGAGGAATACCTAAAGGTAATGACACACTGCTTTTATTTTTAACTCTCAAACACTGTACAGCTTGCTTTGTTTAACTTTGATTTTAGAAGCTCTAAACATATCAGTAAACTCAAACTAGTTCATAACATGTCAAACTGACAAACATAACATATTCAAACTCAAATGTATGTTATTCACAAAGATGTGTACTGATAATCATGTCCCCAGTTGCTTTCTTGACGATCCTGCTGTGGGAATGGTACGTTCCACTGATGCATTTGTTGAGGTACTTGCAATGATTGTGGGTGTGTGGTTTGCAATGATTGTGGGTGTGTGGTTTGCAATGATTGTGGGTGTGTGGTTTTGTGCTCAGCTAAGTGTGTATTTGTGGTCAGCTCCCCCCTTAACCCTTTATTAAGAAGTTGAATGAGTAATGGTTCCAGTAATTGTTTTTGGTCTTCTGACATCCTGCGCATTTTCTTTGCTGCAAATGCACCCAGGTCATCACATTCATCCTTCTTCTGATTTAACGCTGCAGATGCTTGTAGTAGAAAGTTGCCTGTTGCATCTTGCTTTGTCTTTCTCTTTTTGGTAATGCTTACTGGTGGTGATGTGACAGTTTGTGTTTCACTGCCAAATAGATCCTGTATAATAAAGCCAATTGTTTTAATTTTTGGACAATTAAGCCTTAGATTTTTTTGTAACATATATTTTTATCTTTGCACAGCTGCCATCATCTGTGGAGGAATGGAAAGCAACTGCCAAACAATTTGAAGACTATTGGAATTTTCCAAACTGTGGTGGTGCCATAGACGGCAAACATGTTCGGATAATACCCCCAGCAAACTCATGCTCATTCTTCTTCAATTATAAAGGCTACTTTAGTATTGTCCTAATGGCAATTGTCAATGCCAAATATGAATTTATTAATGTTGACATAGGGAAAAATGGCAGAAATTCGGATGGGGGGATACTAGAGAAGACCTCTTTTTTCCATCACTTAAAAAATGGACTTCTACATCTCCCAGCCCAAGAGGATACAGTTGAAGGTCTCAACTTTTCATTTGTTGCGGATGACGCGTTTGCGTTATCAGAGCATATTTTAAAACCTTTTGCCCTCAAAAACCTGACCCCTGATCAAAAAATTTTTAATTATCGGTTATCTCGGGCTAGACGAGTGGTTGAAAACGCGTTTGGCATTATGGCCAACCGTTTTAGAATATTTCACACTGCAATAAATGTAGCCCCCTCAAGAATTGACACAATAGTACATAGTTGCTGTGTGTTACACAACTTCTTACGGCGTACTAGCTCCACCTACATGCCCCAATCCCAGTTGGACCGGGAAGAAATTTTGTCTGGGGATGTCACGCCTGGTGAGTGGCGTAATGACACCGAAGGCTTATTAAACCTAGGCCGTGCCCCACCACGTCTCTCCAGTCAAGTAGCTCGCCAGAGTCGCATTGATTATATGCAGTATTTTCTGGGTCCTGGAGCAGTCGATTGGCAAAACAATGTCTAAATGATATGTACAATTGAGTGGCTGCATTTATATATTATTTCATTTCTTAATACAGATGTTATGTAAGATTTTTCTTTAAATAAAAATAATTACCAAGTTACATGTGCTTTGATTTTTGGCTGTATTCTCTTAAATGTTTAGTTTCAGATGTGTACATATAAAGGTGTATATTAAAACATAATATTCTGACTTTACCTGACTGTCTGCCATTTCGTCAAATGTTCCATATTCTTCATCTCCTGAAATATTCTCACTGATACTGTCTAAACTTGACACAGAGGGTCGTGCTTCCTCCTGGTCAGTCAGAAAACGTAGACTCTCAAAATACCACAGGCGTGGCACATATACTTCATCTGCACCTGCACCAGATCTTTTGGATTCATTAATTTTATTTAATTCTTTTTTGAAGATAGTACGCAGATTGGCTATTTTTTTGGTCACATAGGATATATCTGCTTTTGCATACACAACAGTGCATAGTTCCACTAATTTAGTATATGCTTCTTTACGTTTTTGCCGATCTGAGTAGTCTTTGGAGCGCACTTTCCATAAACATGTAAGGTCTCGGTACATTTCAATGAATTGTGGCAGGAAATGTGGTGATGTAAATTTGTCCACCATTGCTCCTGTATTAATAAAAAATGCAGCATTGTTCAGTTGCCAAACTACACCTAACAATTAATACCCTAGAACTATTGTACTGGTCTGCTTACCTTCACTTCTTAAATCTTCTGTGTATTGGCCAGTGTAATCCTTTTGTCTGGTCAGTGGCAAGACAACGTTCTGTTCTGTGTGTGTTAAGCACCATACACACGATCGGACCTTGTACAAACTTTCCCGTTGTTTTTTTTGGAAAAAGGGCCTTGTCTCTCTGAACTTGTATTGCATGCAGACGGTCTGACGTTTAGGCAACAAACACGAACGTAGTCACGTTACAACGTACGGATGACACTTCCAAAGAAGACGTAAAATTCTTCGGCGTCAACGCTTCGGGCTCCCTCTGCTAATTTCAAATTATTATACGTTTGTCAGTGCAGATTCGTGCGTTATCTTGCGTTTACGACCGTTTGTAAAATTGTATGACAACCAGCCATGTTACACAATTCTAGGAGAGAGTGTGTTGTTTATGGGCTTGCAGTTCTTGCTGTGACTCTAGCCCGGTCCAGGAATAGTCAGAGTAGTAGGATGAGGATTATTTGGGCCAAAACTTGGCTACTTTAATCGTGACCAATTTAGCCATATGCCCTTGCTGCGTGAGCTGCAGGAGAATAATCCAAATGATTCTCTGAATTATCTCCGGATGACGGACTCCTGCTTTCAGCAACTATTGTCCTTGCTGTCCACCTATATCATGAAGCAGGACACCTGCATGAGGGCTGCTATTCCAGCAGAGCAAAAGCTCATAGCTACCTTACGTTATTTGGCGACAGGGAGAGGTCCCCGGGATATCAAGTTTACCACTTGGATCTCTCACAAGGCTCTGGGAGAGATTATTCCTGAGACATGTAGTGCTATTATCCAAGTCCTGCAGAAGGACTATATTCGTGTAATTTTTTTGGATTTAATATCATCTTCGTGTTTTTCAAAATTATTTTATAAATTTATTATTCCATCCTTCCAATTTTTGTAATATGCTGTGAATGAATGCCCTCTTTGTCCTCATGCATGCTGTAACTTTTTGGTGGCCTACATGCATATTTTCCTTCACTAACCTCACCAGCATGCTACCCTTGGCCCACACACACCTAGCCTAGTAACTTCAAACTGTTTTTTTTTAGGCTTCATTTTTATGTTTACCACAAACACCCTCTAAAATGTGTCCCAATATTATTCCTGTCCTTTAAATTCATGCAGAGTG
Source organism: Lithobates clamitans (assembly GCA_037952925.1). Lineage (NCBI taxonomy): Eukaryota > Metazoa > Chordata > Amphibia > Anura > Ranidae > Lithobates > Lithobates clamitans. Next base: position 1,615,961 of record JBBGZY010000959.1, on the reverse strand, counting down.
CAAGATTCCCTTTTTGTTTGTGCAAATACTTATCCCCCCCCCTAAAAAAAAACCAAAAAAACAGTCAACCGATATAACTACTCTATCTGCTGATTTTGCAAAACACATACATAGTATACCTTATTTTTTTTGGTAAGATTGCTGACTAAATTCTCCAAAGCATGTAGTGCAAGGGCCTGCAAGATTACCTTCAAAAGGTCAAAATGATACGTTTGTTAGGATGAATTTAGCATTATGAGGGGCTCACACCATCCCTGTGCTGTGCTGACTTCCTGTGTTTATAACTTTATCCTAACGAATAATCCTAATTAACGAACATTGTTATTATTTTGTCCGATGTATGTCAAAATGTGTATAGATTTGAACAATGTGCCTTCTGATTGATGGATTTGCCCACTTCTTACCTGGCCACTGGCCTGACAATGTTCTAAAGATGGATGGTCAGGCAAAATAATAAATAATTTTTCATGCATTTAGCTCTCATGGAAGTGTAGAGGTTTACTTGTCAAAACCAGCTACCAATTCAACTCCCCCCCCCCCTTAAAGTTTAGGAATGTGCCACCAGAGGGGGTGAGGGAGCATATAATTAGAATGTAGCCTTTTTTGGATGTTGTGATGAATGGACGCCACTCTGATGGAGATGTGATGATACGTACTGAATTTTAGGATTGTATACAAAAAGGGACCTTAATTTTTCTAAATGCTCTGCACAATATTGAGGTACTAAATTTGGTCTTTGGGGCAGATGAGGCTACATTGCCTCAGGGAAAAGTGATGAGCCTTTTTCCCGACCAGCTCAATAGGCTGTGATGCCAGCTATGGAAAGTGCATGTGCTGGTTTGGGCTCCCAGAATGCCCGTCTTGTCAGTGAACAATATATGGACTACTTTTTTACTTGCTGATTAATTATTTTACTTCTGAATAAAATGATATTTTCAAGGAACTACTGTTGTCTGTTTACTAGCTTTGCAAATAGCCTTGATCTTTTTAATTTTTGCCACTAGTGCAAACCAACCTGATGTGCAACATGAGGTGATAATCTCACTTTGAGCTAACTATTATATTGTGCTGTGTCTCAGCTACACACATTTTAGAGTACACTGTCAATGTAACCACAGCAACTTAACAAATATACTGGTATTGAGCATTGAAATAAAAAACCACACATTGTTTTTTTTCGAAAATGTTTTTATCTGTGCACATTCCTGTGCGTTTTTTTATTTTGACAAACAGAACTTGGATAAAAAACACGAACTTACAAAGTTCAACATGAACAAAATATGTCAATTTTAATTTTCTGGATTTCTTATAAACAATTTAAAAAGAAAATTGTTGCGTAAAAATCTTTATGTTAATTTTTTTTTTTTTTTATTATTATTTTTTGATATTTTGTGTGTAATTATTTATTGATAATTTGTTTTATCATTATTTTTTTTTTAATTTTTTCTTTATTTTTTTTTTCCAAAATTTTTGAGAAACATTTATATAAAATTTAGGTTTTCATTATTTTTTTAAAATTTTTTTTTCATTATTTTTTTATAATTTTTTTGGTCATTCTTTTTTTCAAAAATTTTTTTTAATTTTTTTTTTTTAATTTTTTTTTCAGTATTTTTTTTATTATTTTTTGGGTCAGTATTTTTTTTTTAAATTTTTGTTCATTATTTTTCACAATTTTTATAAAAATTTATTTTTTTTTTTTTAACAAACATAAAACAACAATAATTTGGACATAATCATGCAGCAGGAAATGAAGAACATGATAGATGTTTATGGACGTCAAAAGTGTTTAGATTCTACCCAAAACATCTATCATGTCCTTCATTTCCTGCTGCATTGTGTTGAGACGATTTCTCATGGCATCTATTTCGCCATTCCATTGCATGATTTGCGCTATGAGCCTTTGGGCGCTGTCCGATGTAAAATGGTCGGGTGGCTCTTCCACAACCAGAACATCACCTAAAAAAGTTAGAAAAAACATGTATTTAGAAATATGCAGGCATACATAGATTACCTGAAGTTGGGGTGTCAGACACTCACCTGGTGAGGTACACGCTCCCACTTCCCCCACCTCTCTTTCATCAACATGTGTGACGCTGGTGCTGGGTTCAGGTTGGGGGTCCCAGCGAGGTTGGGGGTCCTGTTGACCCTGTTGTCTGCGTCTTTGATTCCCTATGAACAATTAAAAAAAGGTATACTTAGCACACAGATATTTATGGCCCGAAATAGGAATATGAAACATTGCTTTCAAGTGGTGGACAATTGTCTGTTTATGAAGAGAACCAAGTTGAAGACATGAAACCAAGCCCTTTCTTTGATGGCCGTCTCCATCCGGCCTACCCTACCGCATTTGGTTCGCACGCAATATATATGCTTGTTGGTTGTTAACCATTTTATTGCTCTCTCTATGTATTTAATATTGTGAAGTAAAAATTTTGGAATTTAACATTCTTTTCTCTTATTCACCTGGAATACTTTAGCACCGCTATAATCCCCTGTCCCTTTACTCATTGGTTATGAATAAAAAGACCTTTGAGCCAAAATTCAATACTTAGCTTTTTGGACCAAGTTTTTATGTTGTCCCACACTAGTGCTCCTGAGTCCAGATGTGTAACCAGCTGCTGAGTGTCCTCTCCTTACATTCCACTGAATCTATTTATCAATTAATTAAAATTTCAAAGACATCTAGACAACAATGTCTTTTAAATTCGTTCAATCACATAAATGATCATGACCAAAACAGTCATAAGCCTATATCAGTTTAAAAAAGTCGTATTTATTGTCAAACGATCACTGTTGGTCTTTACGAACGTTATTTCATACCCGCGAACGTTATTTAACACCTACGAACATTCAGTATAACAGTCAAGAAAAGCACATGGAGAAGCAGGCAAGTGAAGAATCATAAATGGGACACACAAGTACTTACTTTTTCGAAGTTCCTTTCTTATTTTGAGGTACTGGTCTGGCTCCCTGTTTTTCAGGTCAGACCAGCACTTCCTCAGTTGGTCCTTCTTTCTATGGACCCCAAACTTCTGCTCCAGAGCCTTCACCACATCATTAAGTATTTTGTCCTTTACAAAATTTGGATGGGCATATGGGCCATGTTTCCCATCATAATCTTGTTTTTTTAAGATTCCAACCATCTCCACCATCTCGTCAAATGACATGTTGGTGGCCTTGCATCTCCTCCTAAATCCTGACACATGTGTCTCCGCCATGTTGCTCCTCACTACGCACCGAAGAGAAAAGGGGCGGGCAATATTAAAGAAAAAGAACGTCAGGGGCGGAGTTTCAGGCATGCGCCGTCTATGTCAAGTTAACACGCGGTACGAACGAATGCGTCCTGCCGTTTGGGTAGCGGAGTTTTCACGCATAGGTAGTGTATATCAATCGAACGAGCGTGTGATGTAAGATTACGTTCTGTTTGTGTGCGAGACAAAGGCAATCCGAGAGTCCCCGCGAAAAGAAGCTGGGTCTAAATTCTGTCGCTCCCGTTCGTAATTTATAATGACATTTTTTTGAAGTAGAAATGTCATTTTGCTCTATGACTGTTTTAAACAGGGGAAACATGCGCCCCTTTACAGGCATACTATAGACACCCCCCCTAGGTAATAAATTTAAAGGAATATTACACTTTTATTGTTTGACTTTATTCATTATTAAAATCACTGTTAATGAAAAAATGTGTTTTTGGTAAACTTTTCTGTCCATTCATACATGTCTCCTGGGGCAGGACCCAGGTCACCAAACACTTTTTATGGCAATACCATAAATATAAGCCTTTAAAATTACCACTTATAATTATTCATGTTCAACTCCCTTAGACTTTAACGGTGTTCACGTGTTAAAACCAATTTTTGGCCTGTTCAAATGTTCTGGTGCAAAACTAACAGGGGGCTGTTGGTCTCATCCCTAATGGCAATTAGCTTGCATATTATGTCTTAAAATTATCACTTTGGAATTCTACCATAGACTTTTATAGGTTGGCAAATGAGAAAATGTTGTATGGGGCACACTGCAAACAGCCCCCCCCCCCCCCCACAGCTGCCCTACTGTCAATGCAGCGTGACCTGTGACCAATACAGCGTGACCTGTGCCACATACAGCATGACCTGTGCCCAATACAGCCTGGTCTGCCTGTGCACCATACAGCCCCACATATGCTGAGGAAGAGGCAAGCTACTAGGATCAGCAGAGAGCGGGATTGGCCACTGTACTAGCTTTCATTTGAATTATCCCGTCTTCCCGGGGCTCATCACATAGCCCCACCTCTTGGCCCGACGCCTTTGATGACGTCACATGTCCCGCATTGGATCGGCGTTCTATGAAATGCACTGGCCCAAAAGGTGGAGCTATGTGACGTGAGCCCCGGGAACATTGGAAGTCCTAATGAAAGCTCTTACATCGGGCAATTCAGCTCTGCTGATACGGACAGCTCGCCTCTTCCTCTCCTCTCTCTTCCCCTGGCTGGGAGACTGTGCCGGCGGGGCTCTTATCCTCACTGGGCCCCACTCGGCTGCGGGCCCCGTAGCGCCTGCATGGGTCAATATGGTGGTAGTTACGACCCTGAATGCATAGTACTTTTTTGGGGTACAAAAAGTGAGTCCCATATCAATAGACAGCAGTGGCCAAAAAGGATTAGGACAAGAATGAGAAATGCTGGAGTCAGAATGATCTTCTTTCCTATTTGGACACATTACAAATTATAAAGTCATGACATGAAAATTGTTGATGAATGATGTCCAAAAATTTAAATGATGTTGGTTTTACACACACAAGAACTTTAGAGCCAAGAAGAGCCTGGGCCCAGCAGCCAGACAACAACTGAGTGCAGGATCCCTCCCCTGCGTCCTCCCAAAAAAAGGGCCAGGAAGAGCCAACATCTGGATGAGGCCACAGCTGAGTTCTTAACTAGGGCTACTTCTCTGATAAACACAGCACCCAATAGTGCTGAAGGGTTTGGCAGTTTTAATGCTAGTAAGCTCCGTGAGCTTGACGCAGATCAAAGGGAGCTATGTGAGGCTCTAATCATCCAGCTCTTCAGCAAGGCCAGGAAACAACCACTAAATCTCATGTGTGTCATTTGAACAACACTCCTCCACAACAAACCTACCCACCACAGCAAGCCCACCCACCTGAGCAGCATGGTGGTCAGTGGCAAAATCAGCCCCAAGGATACACAACAAGGCCACTGGTGTGGGGAGTTTAGGGGCTAAGAATTTCGCAGGTTGAATTTTTGGATTTCAGTATGATTTAATAAGCTATATTTTTTCGTTTGATGTGTATCGTTTGCTCTTTTTCTTTTTAAATTATATTTTTAAATTGTGAGGACAGAGAACATGTCTAATAATTTTGTAAGTTTATTTATGTTGTGAATGCACAATAAGCAAAATGGCCTTAAAAAACAAACAAAAAGGATTGATATCACTAGAACACAAATCATAACTAAAATATGTTACAACCAGCAAAGCAGATTTATTCTTAAGCCATTAAAAATTCGTGATGGTCCTTGCTTCCGACCATGCATACGTGTTTGTACTTTGGACTAAAGTACGATGGTATTTTGGGCACACACGATCGTTTTGTTGACAGAAAGTTTGTCCGTTCGTAGCCAACAAAAGTCCGAATTAAAAAAAATTTGTCCGATGGAGCGTACACACGGTCAGATGTTTCTCCAGAACTGCTAATTTACATGTTTGTTGTCAAAAAGTCTGAGCGTGTGTAAGGGCCTTTATATAGTTGGTGTTGACGATTGGTCATGAGGTTTGGACGCGAACGTATTTGACACGAATATTTCCCTTCCGGGTTAAATTATTTTCAACCATGCGCAGTAGCAACCATTCGTTTTTTCACGGACGAATAACGCATTAAACTTGCAATTTATCGTACGTTCGGCATAAAATTTCCAAACTTGCCGTTCGTTTTTTTTCCACAAAAACGTCACAAAAGATTATCGATTTGTGCCCATTAACTTGCCGAAAAACGAACAAAGTGTCTATATGAACGATTTTTCGGCCGATTTTCTGTATAGTGTATGGCCAGCATAAGGATCTGTCTGATTGTATAGAGACTGATATGATAGTTTAGGTAGGTCCTCATATTACATCGTTCTGGAAGATATAAAGCTGATTGTACAAACAAAAAACAAAAAAGGGAACCAGTATGAGCTCTGCGCGCAAATATTAGTAAGACAGACTGGGAATGATATCAACCGAGTCTGTATAAATTAAGGGCTACTGCTATCACCTGCAGAATGTGGGTGTGTTCCTCTGAATTCAAGTGGCATATATCAAAAAAACAAGAAAAAGAGGAATTCTTTAGTGAGGAACATGCAGTAGACAGTTTTATGAATGTAAATTTTTAATAAGATTATCACAATAATCACCAGTCCAAAAAATGTACTGTGAAGACAGGTACCATCACCAATTAAAAAGACAATATTGTCAAAGACATGCGCAGATGGCCACCTCACTCAGCCACAGATTCAACCCAAGCATATGAACTTCATTCATAAATGATGCATAATAGGTAACAGCAAAAAGATTTAGATGCGCCAGTATGCAAAAAAGTCCTTAATAATCAAAAGAGGGCAGCTGGTTGGGGCATGTAGATTGAGCTTGGGCAAAAAGTAAAGAAACCGGCCTGGTTGTCAAAGTAGATGCCTGCTGAGATAAGGAGAAGAGGAGAAGATGCTGGGGATGTAGGGGGTCTGTAGTAGTGAACCACCGAGTCGTGGGACCCCAGGCTGTGAAACAGCATTAATGGTGAATATGCACGCCTGTATGATGAATGTCTCTCTAGATAGCTTATCGCTAGAGATGTGAGAGGCAACTTGCACCTAGCCCAAAGATACACAAGGTGACTGATTCGATAGAGTGGATGCAGTAGACAGACTCAGGATGTATTAATACAGTGGCAATCCCATGTCTGGGATGCATAAAGGTTAAATCTCACCCGGTGTCAGCTGCTATCCTCTTCAGGGATGGAGGGTGATGATAACTTTCACCATCTCACACGTGTATATTGCGGGTTACTGGGTCTTCCGCAGGGTCAATTAGGGTGCAGAGCCGTTGATGATCCCATGGGAGTCAGGATAGTAATTGTCCTGGTGGGGTGTCGTGCCGGAGTCGGGTGTACAGGCAATGGTATGCTTCCTCTTTGCCGTTACTCCGAATATGTGCAGGTAAGCGTGGTAATGCAGGCCGGAGGTTTGGAGAGACTGGTGGGTGGTTCTACGCCACTGCCAGGACGCTATAGGCAGCGTGATGGCTGATTGTACAAAGATTGTATGGTCAGATTGTACTGTGTGTGATGATCTTACACCATCCTGTCACCTTCTTGTAGGACTTTACCAACTAAGAAGTGACACTGCACAATGGAGGATGATGGGAGATATCAGATTATAGAACAGGAAATATTCCTCCTCATTGGTCATTTGTTCTGTAAGATCTGTTCTGTGATGTCCCAAACCCACCAATCACAGTCACACTTCTCTTTCTTTCTCATCCAATGATCCGATATACTGCCACCTACAGGAGAATCTGACACTGACATACTAAATAATTGTGGGCGGGGCCAGGATAATCCCTCCTACTCCCAGCATGCCTCAGTGTTTTGCTGGTGTCCTAGGAGGACAGATGTCTTTTCTCTACTCTGATGAGAAAAGTTTAAAGTGATATTAAACCCAAAAAGAAACGTTTATTTTATTGCAGCTCACTGATCCTTAGATGTGACGCTTTATTAAAGTGATTGTAAACCCTCGTTTTTTATTTTTTGGGAAAAATAACAAAGATGTCATACTTACCTGTGCAGTGATCATCATCCAGGCCGCAGTGGCGGTGGCAGGGGCACAGAACAGGGACAAGGAGGGAGCAGAAGGGTGACGGCAACATGTGAGCGAGGGGGGGCCGGGAGGAGCGTTTCTGCCGCTACAAGGATGACAGGAGTAGTGACAGCGGCATCACCACTCCTGTCAGCTTGGTGCTGGATGAGATAAGTCAAATCAGGAGATCAGGAGAGAGCAGGGAGGAGGTGCGGGATGTGCTCTCAGTCCTCTTCATGCTCTCACTGTAGGACTCCTGCATTGGCACCGTCTGTCACATCAGAACTTTACAGTTTGCTTCCCCTCCCCCACCTCTTCCCAGCAAAAGAAAGGCAATCAAACTGTGTAAAGTGGTGATGTGACATCCAGTGGTGAACCCGAGTCACACCCCCAATACCCCTTCATGAGCGGCATCTCTCCCACCAGCTGCCCATAGAAAACCTTAGAAATCGGCTCCTCGGCTCTGACATGATGAGGAGCTTATGAAGAAGGACAATACACGGCTATATCTGAGGTCTGTGTGTGGGGGAGGGGAGACTGCACTGGGGACACTCGGGACACAATTGGGGAGGGGGAGGGGAGAGGATTTGTAGTAGCGGGGGAGGGAGAAGATGGTTATTTTTAGATGGGGGTGTGCCTGTCTATTCTCCTTTGGTCTGATCTCTTCTCTCTGCCATTATGGTTCAGTCACATCTCTTCTCCGCTTTCCTTCCCCACAACGAATTCTCCGGCTCCCATACTCCTTTCTCCCCAACCAGTGACTTTTGTCCCGCTCCTCGCTTTTACAGCTTCCCTCCCCCCCGATCCGAATCCAGGTCTCCCCTTCTCAGTCATACCTGTCCTGACACAGCAGATCCCCGTTCTCACAGGACTCTGCTACAGTCACCAGCATTCCCCCTTTCCCTGCCAGACTCCTCCATTCCCCAGATATTTCCCCATCCACAGCCCAACTCCTTCCATTTACTGGAACACTGGAATCCAGCCTGCAGGATCTCCCTTTCAGCTCCCTACATCCTAATCTTAGGATCCCTATCCCAGTACTTATCTATTTATTCATATCCCTGGAACACCCCTCCCCCACGTAAAGATGGGATTCTAATGTGAAAGGAGAACTCCATATGCTAAGTAGGGAGCTCCTGATGTAATGGGGTCTCCAGAGGTGAAGTATAGGGGGCTCCTAATATAAAGGGCCACTGCTGATGTGAAGGCGGGACTCCTACTGTAAAAGGAGACTCTGATGTGAAAGGGGAACTCTGAGGTTTGGGGTATTCTGTTGTCGTGTGAGACGAGGAACTCCTCATGTGAATGGATGAACTCCTCATGCATGCAGGGGAACTCCTCGTGTGAGCAGAGGAACTCCTCGTGTGAATGGAGGAACTCCTCGTGTGAGCCCAGGAACTCCTCGTGTGAGCCCAGGAACTCCTCATGTGAGCCCAGGAACTCCTCATGTGACCCCAGGAACTCCTCTTGTAAGCCCAGGAACTCCTCATGTGAGCCCAGGAACTCCTCGTGTGAGCCCAGGAACTCCTCATGTAAGCCCAGGAACTCCTCATGTGAGCCCAGGAACTCCTCATGTGAGCCCAGGAACTCCTCATGTGACCCCAGGAACTCCTCATGTGACCCCAGGAACTCCTCATGTGACCCCAGGAACTCCTCATGTGAGTGGAGGAACTTCTTGTGTGAGCCCAGGATCTCCTCATGTAAGTGAAGGAACTCCTCATGTGAGCCCAGGAACTCCTTGTGTAAGTGGAGGAACTCCTCATGTGAGCCCAGGAACTCCTCACATGAGCAGAGGAACTCCTCACGTGAGCCCAGCAACTCCTCACTTGAGCCCAGCAACTCCTCACGTGAGCCCAGCAACTCCTCACGTGAGCGGAGGAACTCCTCACGTGAGCGGAAGAACTCCTCGTGTGAGCGGAGGAACTCCTCATGTGAGCCCAGGAACTCCTCATGTGAGCCGAGGAACTTGAGCTGAGGAACTCCTTGTGTGAGCCCAGGAACTCCTCGTGTGAGCCCAGGAATTCCTCGTGTGAGCCCAGGAATTCCTCGTGTGAGCAGAGGAACTCCTCGTGTGAGCAGAGGAACTCCTCCTGTGAGCGGAGGAACTCCTCGTGTGAGCGGAGGCACTCCTCGTGTGAGCAGAGGGACTCCTCGTGTGAGTGGAGGAACTCCTGATATGAAGGGGGACTAAGAATTTGAAGAAGGGACTCTTGATGTGAGCAGAGGACTCCTCGTGTGAATGGAGGAACTCCTCGTGTGAATGGAGAAACTCCTCATGTGAGTGGAGGGACTCCTCCTGTGAGCGGAGGAACTCCTTGTGTGAGCTGAGGGACTCCTTGTGTGAATGGAAGAACTCCTTGTGTAAGCGGAGGAACTCCTTGTGTGAATGGAGGAACTCCTTGTGTGAGCCGAGGACTCCTGATATGAAGGGGGACTAATAATTTGAAGAAGGGACTCTTGATGTGAGGGGGATCTACTGATGTGAAGGAGGGATTTGTGGTGTGAAGGAGGGGACTCGTGGTGTGAAGTAGGGGACTTGTGGTGTGAAGGAGGGTACTCATGGTGTGAAGGAGGGGACTTGTGGTGTGAAGGAGGGGACTTGTGGTGTGAAGGGGGGACTCGTGGTGTGAAGGGGGGACTTGTGGTGTGAAGGAGGGGACTCGTGGTGTGAAAGAGGGGACTCGTGGTGTGAAGGGGGGGACTCGTGGTGTGGAGGAGTGGTCTCGTGGTGTGAAGGAGTGGTCTCGTGGTGTGAAGGAGGGGACTCGTGGTGTGAAGGAGGGACTCGTGTGAAGTAGGCAACTTGTGGTGTGAAAGAGGGGACTCATGGTGTGAAGTAGGGGACTTGTGGTGTGAAGGAGGGTAATCATGGTGTGAAGGAGGGGACTCGTAGTGTGAAGTAGGGGATTCGTGGTGTGAAGGAGGGACTTGTGGTGTGAAGGAGGAGACTTGTGGTGTGAAGGAGGGGACTCGTGGTGTGAAGGGGGGACTCGTGGTGTGAAGGAGGGACTCGTGGTGTGAAGGAGGGGACTCGTGGTGTGAAGGAGGGACTCGTGGTGTGAAGGAGGGACTCGTGGTGTGAAGGAGGGGACTCGTGGTGTGAAGGAGGGGACTCGTGGTGTGAAGTAAGGGATTCGTGGTGTGAAGGAGGGGACTCGTGGTGTGGAAGAGGGGACTCGTGGTGTGGAGGAGGGGACTCGTGGTGTGAAGGAGGGGACTTGTGGTGTGAAGGAGGGGACTCGTGGTGTGGAGGAGGGGACTCGTGATGTGAAGGAGGGGACTCGTGGTGTGGAGGAGGGGACTCGTGGTGTGGAGGAGGGGACTCGTGGTGTGAAGGAGGGGACTCGTGGTGTGAAGGAGGGGACTCGTGGTGTGGAGGAGGGGACTCGTGATGTGAAGGAGGGGACTCGTGGTGTGGAGGAGGGGACTCGTGGTGTGGAGGAGGGGACTCGTGGTGTGAAGGAGGGGACTCGTGGTGTGGAGGAGGGAACTCGTGGTGTGGAGGAGGGGACTCGTGGTGTGAAGGAGGGGACTCGTGGTGTGGAGGAGGGGACTCGTGGTGTGGAGGAGGGGACTCCTGGTGTGGAGGAGGGGACTCGTGGTGTGAAGGAGGAGACTCGTGGTGTGAAGGAGGGGACTCGTGGTGTGGAGGAGGGGACTCGTGGTGTGAAGGAGGGGACTCGTGGTGTGAAGGAGGGGGCTCGTGGTGTGGAGGAGGGGACTCGTGGTGTGAAGGAGGAGACTCATGGTGTGAAGGAGGAGACTCGTGGTGTGAAGGAGGGGACTCGTGGTGTGAAGGAGGGGACTCGCGGTGGGAAGGAGGGGACTCGCGATGTGAAGGAGGGGACTCGTGGTGTGAAGGAGGGGACTTGTGGTTTGAAAGGAGTTTTCTTTAATGTTCAGGTGACACCTGATGTGAAGGTCGGACTTCTGATGTGAAGGGGAGATTCCGATATAAAGGGGGACTAAATATCCATCGATCGTTGCCTTTATCTGAGTGTATAGATAGCAGGTTTATGTCAGCGATCCTCTCACTCATAGCACAGAAATGAGGAAGTATTTTGGGGTACAAGGACTGCAGACTGTACAGCATATACCATATGTAGACTTAAAGCCGTATTAAACCCCCCAATAAAATATAGTATATTGCAGGCCAGGTTACCAATCATTAGATGTGGCGGCTGCATTTGTTTTCTTTTTTAGGCTCTTTTTCCCCTCTGTTGTCACCTGGTGATCTGACCAGTAACACACCTCCTGTATTAGAGTGTCTACACTTTGGAGGAATGAGCACAGGGGGCACCTTTGGACGGCAGCATTGTCAGTCTGGGGGGAGGGGAGTGTTAGCTGGACTAGCAGGTTTAGATACACTAACACTTTATAAGGTGTGGCACACAGATTAAATAAAAGCTGTTCCTTGATAGTTTGTCTCAACACACTAACTGCTACATCTGCAGGACAGCTTGTTCTTTTGAAAAACAACAGATGTACTGGCTGGATCATCGGGTGAAAATAGAAGAAAGCATAATAAAGAAAGAAAAAGAAAACGAATGCAGCCACCACATTTAGAATCTTTGTAACCATGCTTCTTCACCCTCCGTGTGTCTTCTCCATCCCTCGGTGTCCCTCATTCCCAACTTCCCAAGTTGGTTGTAGTGAAATTGGTGAAAGTTCCGCCATCTACAAATGATGGTTCTGTACAGTGAGGGGCGCTCATGCAGGGCGCAGGAGTGCCGCCCCCCTAATCTACATGCGGGGCGCCAGACGCATGGATTCCAATGCTATTGTTTTTTCGAAGCATGTGATTGGAATCTGAGGCTCTAATTGGCTCCATAAAGTTTGGTCTCGGGGAGCAGAGCACTGCACCCGGAGCCCACCCAGTTGTGGCGACGATCCATTGAGCGAGCACCGGGGGGGGGGGCTGGCTGGGGGGGCCGCCCCCTCAAGGAAATTGAGCACCAGCCCCCACTGGTACTGTATATACAGTTTATATACTGGAATTTTTTATTCTTTTTTCTACTAATGGCTGGCAATCAGCGACTTATAGTGGGACTGTGATAGTGCGGCGGAAAATCTGGCACTAACTGATGCTTGCTAGGGGGCACATTAAACAAGAGCTCCACCCAAAAAAGGGGAAGCTTCACTTATCCGCCTCCCCCCTCCACTGCCACATTTGGCACCTTATGGGAGGGAGAGGGGAGAGGCCGTAGGAAAGCGGCTGTGAAGCCACAAGACTTCACTGCCAGTTTCCCTTAACCAAGATGGCAGCGCCAGCACCCAAGAGCCAGTTCAACAATCGGCTCAGGTGAGGACACCACTGGACACCTGGACAGGTAAGTACCCCAATAGTAAAAGTCAGCAGGTACAGTATTTGTAGCTGCTGACTTTTAATTTTTTGGGGGGGGACGGAGCTCCGCTTTAACTGTCACTGATATCACCAGTGACACCAATACAGAGATCAGTAATAATACTATGCACTGTCACTGTACTAATAACACTGGCTGGGAAGGGGTAATCAAAGGGGTAACTGTGTGCCTAACAATGTGTAATATGCTCGGCTTTTACTAATTAATGTGGCAGATTTTTTCCCTGCTTTGCAGGGAGAACAAACAGGCACATGTCTGCTCCATGTACAGAGTCCTGTGTTGTTAGTAAACCCAGAGCTCTGTATTGTGATTCGCTGAGCCAATCAGGAGGTCCCGGCCAGGTTGCAGTTTTACCCCTCCCCCACCGATCTATGCAAATTCTAACAGGGCTGTACACACGCTGCACACATTTTTCTTTCCTTTGCTGCAGTTTTAGGTTGGCCCATAGAGTATGGTTGGCGGAATCGCCTGACAAACATGCCCACTCAGGTCAACAGCCACAACACACGGCCTGTGGTTGCAGCGCTGTATGTTAGGCCCCTTTCACACTTGTACAACCTGAAAGTCGTATGACTTGACGCAATGCCTGTGTAATCTTGAGGTGTATGGACCTCAAGTCACATCAAAATCAGACCAAAGTAGTGCAGGGAATACTTTGAAGTCGCACAGATATGAACGGTACTCATTGGAAATCATGGGCAGTCCCAAGTCGCAGGACAAGTCCCACAAGTGTGAAAGGGGTCTTAATACAAAAAAAGACAGACATGAGGTGGCCTTATTGGCTTCCTGAATGCCTGCCATCCACTGGTATACTGCCCTCTGAAGAGCGATCCACCACAGATCACTTTTCAGAGGGTGGTGAGCATTCAGGGTTCTCATTGTTAGCTCTCGGCATTGACTTTTGTAAAAGTCGATCTTTGCCTGATTTTGGGATGAAGATCACCATGGGGGGAAGGGAAATGGGGATGGCTGGTCCCTCCTTTCCATGGGTCAGTTTGGAGAAGGGTGGTGACACGTTCTTACACACTTGTTGGTCTCGTTTTTTGTCACCGTTGTCACCACCGCCGTGCACTTTCTAGGATAAGAGCCCAATGATTGGCTGTGGGTTAAAGGCACCGCGTGACCACCACCAGCACAGAGCAGGGAAAGGTGAGGGGTCCTGATGGTAGTCGGTCCCCTCCTTGTATCTGACAAATTATTTCTTTCCAACAGCTGGAGGACAACCTGGGGCCTGCAGAACTACAAGTCCCATCATGCCTCTGGGAGGAATTGTAACTGCCAGCCCTGCAATGCCTCATGGGAAATGTAGTTCCACAACAGCTGGAGGGCTACTGGTTGCCTCCCCCTGCCCTAGAGAGTAAGAAGAAGAGACAACGAGGACCCACCAGAAGGAGGACAATGTGCTCCGCCCCCCTGAGGGCAAATCCTTGTCGGTAAGGCCCATTGTACACGAGAGCCGCGGTGCAAGCTCCGCCCTGCGTCAGCAAGCTCCGCCCTGCATCAACAAGCTCCGCCCTGCATCGGCATCATTGCGTTTCTAAAACTAATTTTCAAAAAATTTGTCCAAATTTTGATTCGGAATGAAATGACCCAAAACCTATGTAATCCTAAACTACCCAATCAGGCACATTACATAAAAGAGATCATACAATCCGATTGCACAGTGTATGGCTAGCTTTAGGCTGACTACATATTTCAATCTGATTGGACCATCGCTTTACAACTTAGCAAAACGATGTAATGTGAGCCCAGGCCAGGACAGGGGGGGCAGGAGGGGCAGCTGCCCTGGGCACTGTGTGATGGGGGTGTCACAAGGAGATTTTGGGGGGTGGGGGATTTGTGTTGGGTGGGAGACTTTGGGGGTAGCAGGGGGTAAGAATTGTTCTGGGATGGGAAATTTAGGGGGTTCTAGGAAAGGTGATTTGGGGGATTTGTGTTGGGAGGGGGATGTGGGGGAGGGGATTTGGAGTGTTTGTTCTAGAAGAGGTGATATGGTAGAGGGGGGGATGGGATTTGTGCTAGAAGGATAATTTTTTTTCTTTTTGGGTGGTTGGGATTTGTACTGGGAGAAGGGATTTGGAGTGGGGGAGGGGATGTGTATTTGGGGGATTAGATGATTTGTGCTAGAAGGAGTAGGGTTTTTTGGGGGGGGACCTGAGGAGAGAGGATTTGATCCGGGAGGGGGGATGGGGAAGCAGAAAATGTTGCTGGGAGGGGGGGTTTAAGTGGGGGGCAGATTTCTCTTGGGGGGAGGGGGGATTTATACTTAGGGGGTAATCATGCAGATTAGCGTTCAATTATTTTTTTGCCCACACATAATACTCATATATCTTGGGGGGAGGGGCACAGTCTGACATGTTCGCCCCCCGGGCTCTAGCTGGCCTTGTCCCAGCACTGATGTGAGGACCTAAACAATCGATTGTATTTGTATCTAATGAGATGAGCCCTTAGGTTGGCCATACATTCTACAATTCTTTAGATTTACCAAAACCATATAACATGGAGGTGAAGGCTAAACACTCTGAATGTGGATGTAATCAGGCCGCCCCTCACACTACGTAGCTGAAGGGAAATCTAAAAGGAAATGGAATAAGAAAATTGTATAATGTATGGCCATCTTTATATACACTATATTACCAAAAGTATTGGGACGCCTGCCTTTACACACACATGAACTTTAATGTCATCCGAGTCTTGTGCCCCGTACACACAGTCAGATTTTCCGATGAAAAATTTGTCATAGAACCTTGTTGTGGGAAATTCCGACCGTGTGTGGGCTCCATCACACATTTTCCATCGGATTTTCCGACACACAAATTTTGAAAGCAGGCTATAAAATTTTCCGACAACAAAATCCGTTGTCGGAAATTCCGATCGTGTGTACACAAATCCGACGGACAAAGTGCCACGCATGCTCAGAATAAATAAAGAGATGAAAGCTATTGGCTACTGCCCCGTTTATAGTCCCGACTTACGTGTTTTACATCACCGCGTTCAGAATGATCGGATTTTCCGACAACTTTGTGTGACCGTGTGTATGCAAGACAAGTTTGAGCCAACATCTGTCAGAAAAAATCCTAGGATTTTGTTGTCGGAATGTCCGATCAATGTCCGACCGTGTATACGGGGCATTAGTCTGTAGGGTTCAATATTGAGTTGGCCCACCCTTTGCAGCTATAACAGCTTCAACTCTTCTGGGAAGGCCTTCCACAAATTTTAGGAGTGTGTCTATGGGAATGTTTGATCATTATTCCAGAAGCACATTTGTGAGGTCAGGCACTAATGTTGAATGAGAAGGTCTGGCTCACAGTCTCAGCGCAAAATTATCCCAAAAGTGTTCTATCATGTTGAGGTCAGGACTCTGTGCAGGCCAGTCAAGTTCCTCCACCCCAAACTCTCTCATCCATCTTGGATTCTTGGAAGGACTGATTTGGTTTTCCTTTGTTGTGTGTGGTTTCACCCCTTACTTGATCTTCATGGTCAATCAGCACCTGCCCAGTATGTCCAGAGGAAGCAATTAGATGTGAAACGCGTTGACAAACAAGCATGGAGGAGTTCTTGGACTTTACCTTTTGAATATTATATATACTCCTTTTTGTTTATACTTTTGATGGACCTCTCACCAAACAAGTGATAGGTCCCATACCTCCATGTCTGTTTATTGGGTATCTGTTGACCTTTGTCTAGTAGAGGGTGTTGTATTTATTATATCTTTATGTGGTTTTAACCTTTTTGTAATAAATATATGATTTTTTTTAAATTGCTGCCTCATGTTGTGCCCACAAAGTCCATTCTTTTTTTGAGTGACTCTCTCAATCCTTTTTCTCCAATCATTGGATGTCGGCATAGTGGGGGTCCTCCTGTCTTATAAAACTAAAATGGCATTTTAGTCAAAAGACTATGACTAAAACTAAATTGAAATTTGATGTCAAAATGAACACTGCACTACCACATAAGAATAATGAGGGGGCATCTAATAAGCTGCTAAAAGAAAAAAATAGATCAAGAAAAAGGCTTTTCTTATTTTTTTTTCTTAATATTTAATGTTGGTAATATATTCAGGTAATTTGTGCAATGGCAATACAGCCAACAGAGTTTACAGGTTTTGGGTTTTTTATATTTTCAACTTGTACTTCTGCTTGTCAAAAAGCGATAGTTGTGTTTTTTTTATGAAACTTGGTTTTATCTATAAAGACATTTTATATCACAACGGCTAAATCTGTGTCTGTAGTGCATGTTCAAACCTTAATACCAAAAATAATAAACATCTTATTAGATTTTTACTCCAGGAGTATATCATGTTTGGCAATTCTAAAGAAATAATGCATTAACCACTTCAGCCCCGGAAGGATTTACCCCCTTCATGACCAGGCCATTTTTTGCAATATGGCACTGCGTCACTTTAATTGACAATTGCTGCGGTCGTGCAATGCTGTACACAAACAAAATTGATGTTCTTTTTTCCCCACAAATAGAGCTTTCTTTTGGTGGTATTTGATCACCTCTGCTGTTTTTACTTTTTGCGCTATAAACAAAAAAAAGAGCGACAATTTTTTGGAAAAAAAAAAACACAATATTTTCTACTTTTTGCTATAATATCCCCAAATTTTAGAAAAACAAAACAAATTTCTTCCTCAGTTTAGGCCGATGTGTATTCTTCTATATATTTCTGGTAAAAAAATTGCACTAAGCGTATATTGATTGGTTTGCGCAAAAGTTATAGCGTCTGCAAAATAGAGGATAGATTTATGGCATTTTTATTGCTTTTTTTTAACTAGTAATGCCGGCGAGCTGCGATTTTTAGCGGGCGTGCGACATTGCGGTGGATAGATCGGACTCTTTTGACATAATTTTGGGACCATTGGCATTTATACAGTGATCAGTGCTATAAAATGCACTGATTACTGTATAAATGTCACTGGCAGGCAGGAGTTAAACACTAGGGGGCGATCAAGGGGTTAATCGTGTTCCCTGGATGTGTTCTAACTGTAGGGGGGATGGGCTCACTACATGACAGAGATCAGTACTCCCAATGACATAGAGCAGTAGATCTCTGTCATGTTGCTAGGCAGAACAGGGAAATGCCTTGTTTACATACTGTAGGCATCCCCCTGTTCTGCCTCTCCTCACCGCAATCGCGGGCCACCAGAAAACATTGAGTTCACAGGATATCCCGGGCAACACCCCCATATGTAGTGCTACCCCTGCAGGAGCCACTGATGAGTAAAAGGTATCTCCCACCCTGCATGGCCTGACACACAGAATCTTCCACACACACTGGAGACAAGAATCAGTCCTTGCAGCTTTGTTATTGTATTTTATTGGGGGTATTGAGTTTGGATGGGTTGAGGGTATTTATGGGATGCCCACTTCATCAAGGTAGTAGCAAAACTCTTCAGGGACACAAATATTTACAGCCTGTACACACTCTTCTCCTTCTACCTCAGAACAATCTTGCTTGTAGAACTACAACTCCCAGGACCAGCTGGCACTGTTTGGATGATCTAACAAAGGCTCATTTAGATGTGTAGCAACTACCCTTTATGGACAGGGACCCCGGGCCCCTCTAGTAGTGTAGTAAATAGTCCTAGTGCCCAACTGTCCTCCTCCTGTGTCTAGTTATCCCAGTACCACCTCTTCAGGCACTGCCAGCCCACCTGGTTGCAGCTACAACTTTCACCAGCCCTCCTGGCTAAAACTTTACAGTCTTCCCAGACTGACTCTGCATACATCCCAGACTGCTCTCACCCAGTCCTCTCAGGTATGCCTCTCAGTTGCAACACTCACCAGCCCATTTGGCTGTCTTCTTTCCTGGAGATTTGCCTGGCAGTGTTCTCCGGCTGTCTTTTACTTGCTCCCGTGCCTCTGGACAGGACACCCTCATGCACCATAAAGAAGGTTCCTTGTGCAGCTATGCCCAGGCCCAAGGACACCACCCAGACTAGGAGGCACCCCTCCGGGACCACCAACAGCCTAACACTACATCTCTACGGCGCATGTTTCCCGTGTTTAGAACAGTCTGACAGCAAAATGACATTTCGAAGGAAAAAACTCATTTAAAACTACCGCGGCTATTAATGAATTGCCGGTCCGACAATACACATAAAAGTTAATTGATAAAAACGGCATGGGAATTCCCCACAGGGAAACCCCGAACCAAAATTAAAAAAAAAAAAATGACGTGGGGGGGTCCCCCTAAATTCCATACCAGGCCCTTCAGGTCTGGTATGGATATTAAGGGGAACCCCGGCCAAAATTTAAACCACAACCACCGGCCACGGTTGTGGGGATGAGGCCCTTGTCCTCATCAACATGGGGACAAGGTGTTTTGGGGGGCTACCCCAAAGCACCCTCCCAATGTTGAGGGCATGTGGCCTGGTATGGTTCAGGAGGGGGGGGGGCCGCACTCTCATCCCCCCCTCTTTTCCTGCGGCCTGCCAGGTTGCGTGCTCGGATAAGGGTCTGGTATGGATTTTTGGGGGAACCCCACGCCGTTTTTTTTTTTTTTTTTGGCGCAGGGTTCCCCTTAAAATCCATACCAGACCTGAAGGGTCTGGTATGGAATTTAGGGGGAACCCCACGTCATTTTTTTTTTAAATTTTGGCCTGGGTTCCCCTTAATATCCATACCAGACCTGAAGGGCCTGGTATGGAATTTAGGGGGACCCCCCCACGTCATTTTTTTTTTTATAATTTTGGTTCGGGGTTTCCCTGTGGGGAATTCCCATGCCGTTTTTATCAATGAACTTTTATGTGTATTGTCGGACCGGCAATTCATTAATAGCCGCGGTAGTTTTAAATGAGTTTTTTCCTTCGAAATGTCATTTTGCTGTCAGACTGTTCTAAACACGGGAAACATGTGCCCCTTTACAGGCATACTATAGACACCCCCCAGGTACGAAATTTAAAGGGATATTACACTTTTATTGTTTGACTTTAAGCATTATTAAAATCACTGCTCCTGAAAAAACGTCCGTTTTTAAAACTTTTTTTTGCATTGATACATGTCCCCTGGGGCAGGACCCGGGTCCCCAAACACTTTTTATGACAATAACTTGCATATAAGCCTTTAAAATTAGCACTTTTGATTTCTCCCATAGACTTTTAAAGGGTGTTCCGCGGCATTCGAATTTGCCGCGAACACCCCAAATTGTTCGGTGTTCGGCGAACTTGCGAACAGCCAATGTTCGAGTCGAACATGAGTTCGACTCGAACTCGAAGCTCATCCCTACTCTCTATCGATGGGAATTTTCTCTTTTGTTCCTTATCTATGTAGACTTATTCTATTCTTCAATACAATGTTTGAACAAGAGAAAATATATGAAAGCTTCACCAAAATTCTAATCAGCCACTCAACTGGTAAGAATTATTACACACCAGTACACCATGATAATTGGATTACATGTATGACCATCTCAGCCCGATTTATCTACTCCATAGGAATCCTCACATTACAGCAGTGGTTCTCAACCTGGGGGTCAAATGACAATTTGCCAGGGGTCACCAAATCCTGGGCTGTTCCTGAAGCCCGCGCCACTCTCCCAGCCTTTTCGAGGCCGCCCAGCTGGGCTGTTCCTGGAGCCCGAGGCCGCTCACTCAGCCTCTTCGCAGCCGCCCATTCAGTCAGCTGACTGGTGAGGAATGAAGTGGGTGGGGCTGGAGGAGACCCTATCTCCTGATTTCGGCATAGGTGTCACTGCTATGAGACACCACAAAGTAGGAGACACAGTGAAGCTGGAGACACAGTGAGTAACACTACCTGTGATTATAGTTGCCATTAAAAGTCCCCACTACAGTTCTCAGATCAGCAGATGACCTTGATCAAGAGAACCTAAGTTGGCTGATCAGAACCCCCGCCAGCACTGCCACTCATCCCATTCCCCCCACCAAGGAATAAGAGAAGGAATAAAAATAGAGAATACATGGAAGGGAGATGAAAAAGAGGGGGAGGAACAAAGAAAAAGGGAGAGAAAGAAAGACGGCTAGAGAGAGGGATGGGGGGGGGGAGAGACAAGAAATTAGGATAGCTATAGTTAAAAGGGAAAGAAAGGAGAACAAAGAGAAAGAGTGGTAGATCCTAAAATGTACCATGAGGGGTTTAAAATACTGTACGAGTGGAAGGGACTCAGGGAGCACTAAATGTCTGTGGGTTAGTTTTACTGTTAGGGGTCCCCACAACTTGGGAAATTTTATCAAGGGGTCATGGCACTATAAAGGTTGAGAACCACTGCATTACAGGGAGATGATAAATGTCTTTATTTTACAATGTATCACCAGCCAGGTTTCCTAGGAGTAAGGCCCCTTTCACACAATCAGACCGATCGGATCCACCTGTCCATTTTTCAGGCTCATCCGATCGGGCCACTCATTGACCTCTATGGTGAGATGGATGTCAGTGGATCTGTGTCTGCTGACACCCACCTGGCATCCGATCCGACAAGATCCGCTGAAAACAGACGTATAGCAATACGTTCACCATCCGTCCAGTGGGTTGGATGGGATTGGATGAAAATGGACAGACGGTCCGTTTTCATCGGATTTCCCCATAGAGGAGAGTGAGACTCTTCCAGGTCCATCTCTGCACAGTGAGCGGATCCGCCCCATGTGAAAGGGGCCTAAAAGTTAAAATGACATTTTATTTATTACAACTTTATTCCACATTAAATTGCATCAAAACCCCTGAATGTCCCTCTGATCTAATCTGCAGTATATGGTCTGCGCTCCATTAAATGTTCCTAAATAATATCACTGCACTAATAGCTGCTTCTCTATTTGTATTCCATTATAATATAGAATGTAACTCAGTATTATAGAGAATGAAATCCCAATTCCTGCTGTGTATGTAATGATGAATACATAGACTGATGATATACAGTAAGATTATCAGAAACTTCCATCCCATCCCCCATTGGGGTCCCCCCAGCACTCTTCAAGGGCTCCTCTGTCCCCTGATTTGGGGGCTCCCAGGCTGATCGATCGTCTGATGAGTCCTCCTGTATTGTCCTCCTCCAGCACACAGCTTCATACAAACCCAGTTCTGATCTCTCCTGCAGGGATCAGTCCATGTGGGTGACACGGAGTCCGTGTGGAAAGACCGGCAGTGACACATCGGGGGAGGTGAGACTCCATTCAGAGAACAAGGATCCCCCCACCATGGGGGAGGGGGAGCCGGCTGTGTAAGATAAATACCGGGATGACAGATAAATGCCGGCTGTGTTCCCTGAGTCAGGTTATATATGAAATGTTCAATTTTTATCTTCTTCATTACAAAACAGAATCCCCCATCCTGTCCTGGTGTATTAGTTCATCTGTGATCATTCATTCTTCTCTTGGGTCGGGTTATTCAGAGTTATATCTCATCCTCACCCAGAGCAATGTCCCCTCCCCCTCCTCCATTCCCAGCAATGTCCCCTCCCCTCCTCCATTCACAGCAATGTCCCCTCCCCTCCTCCATCCACAGCAATGTCCCCTCCCCCTCCATTCACAGCAATGTCCCCTCCCCTCCTCCATTCACAGCAATGTCCCCTCCCCCTCCTCCATTCACAGCAATGTCCCCTTCCCCTCCTCCATTCACAGCAATGTCCCCTCCCCCTCCTCCATTCACAGCAATGTCCCCTCCCCCCTCCTCCATTCACATCAATGTCCCCCCTCCTCCATTCACAGTAATGTCCCCTCCCCCCTCCTCCATTCACAGCAATGTCCCCCCCTCCTACATTCACAGCAATGTCCCCTCCCCCCTCCTACATTCACAGCAATGACCCCGCCCCCCTCCATTTACAGCAATGTCCCCTCCCACCTCCTCCATTCACAGCAATGTCCCCTCCTCCATTCACAGCAATGACCCCTCCCCCCTCCATTTACAGCAATGTCCCCTTCTCCATTCACAGCAATGTCACCTCCGCCTCCTCCATTTACAGCAATGTCCCCTCCCCCCTCCTCCATTCACAGCAATGTCCCCCCCCTCCATTCACAGCAATACCCCCCTCCTCCATTCACTGCAATGTATCCTCCCCCTAGATTTACAGCAATGTCCCCTCCCCCATCCTCCATTCACAGCAATGTCCCCTCCCCCTCCTCCATTCATAGCCGAGTCTCCTCCTCCGGGGTCACATCATATAAATCTTCATTCCTGGTCGGAGCTTTTTCAGATTTTTTATTTCTCTTTTTGGTTCCTCTGACAAGGAGTAGTAGTCAATCCTAGAAGAGAGGATATAAAGAGTCATCAGATCTCAGCAGAATTCTCTCCACTATTTCCCAGCATCCTCCAGGATATCTAATACTCACCACTAGGGATGAGCTTCGAGTTCGAGTCGAACCCATGTTCGACTCAAACATTGGCTGTTCGCAAGTTCGCCGAACACCGAACAATTTGGGGTGTTCGTGGCAAATTCGAATGCCGTGGAACACCCTTTAAAAGTCTTTGGGAGAAATCAAAAGTGCTAATTTTAAAGGCTTATATGCAAGTTATTGTCATAAAAAGTGTTTGGGGACCCGGGTCCTGCCCCAGGGGACATGGATCAATGCAAAAAAAAGTTTTAAAAACGGACGTTTTTTCAGGAGCAGTGATTTTAATAATGCTTAAGGTCAAACAATATAAGTGTAATATCCCTTTAAATTTCGTAGCTGGGGGGTGTCTATAGTATGCCTGTAAAGGGGCGCATGTTTCCCGTGTTTAGAACAGTCTGACAGCAAAATGACATTTTGAAGGAAAAAACTCATTTAAAACTACCCGCGGCTATTGCATTGCCGACAATACACATAAAAGTTCATTGATAAAAACGGCATGGGAATTCCCCAAAGGGGAACCCTGAACCAAAATTAAAAAAAAAAAAAAATGACGTGGGAGTCCTCCTAAATTCCATACCAGGCCCTTCAGATCTGGTATGGATATTAAGGGGAACCCCGCGCCAAAAAAAAAAAAAAAAAGGCGTGGGGTCCCCCCAAAAATCCATACCAGACCCTTATCCGAGCACGCAACCTGGCAGGCCGCAGGAAAAGAGGGGGGACGAGAGTGCGCCCCCCCCCTCCTGAACCGTACCAGGCCACATGCCCTCAACATTGGGAGGGTGCTTTGGGGTAGCCCCCCAAAACACCTTGTCCCCATGTTGATGAGGACAAGGGCCTCATCCCCACAACCCTGGCCGGTGGTTGTGGGGGTCTGCGGGCGGGGGCTTATCGGAATCTGGAAGCCCCCTTTAACAAGGGGACCCCCAGATCCCGGCCCCCCCCCTGTGTGAAATGGTAAGGGGGTACTTACCCCTACCATTTCACTAAAAAACTGTCAAAAATGTTAAAAATGACAAGAGACAGTTTTTGACAATTCCTTTATTTAAATGCTTTTTCTTTCTTCGATCTTCCTTCATCTTCTGGTTCTTCTGGCTCTTCTGGTTCTTCCTCCGGCGTTCTCGTCCAGCATCTCCTTCGCGGCGTCTTCTATCTTCTTCTCCTCGGGCCGCTCCCCACCCATGGCATGGGGGGAGGCTCCCGCTCTTCTTTTCTTCTCTTCTTCTCTTCTTCCCTTCTTCTCTTCTTCATTTTCTTCTCCGGGCCGCTCCGCAACCCATGCTGGCATGGAGGGAGGCTCCCGCTGTGTGACGGCGCTCCTCGTCTGACAGTTGTTAAATAACGGGGGGGCGGGGCCACCCGGTGACCCCGCCCCCCTCTGACGCACGGGACATGACAGGACTTCCCTGTGGCATTTCCTGTGACGTCACAGGGAAGTTCCGTCAAGTCACCGTGCGTCAGAGGGGGGCGGGGTCACCGGGTGGCCCCGCCCCCCGTTATTTAAGAACTGTCAGACGAGGAGCGCCGTCACACAGCGGGAGCCTCCCTCCATGCCAGCATGGATTGCGGAGCGGCCCGAAGAAGAAAATGAAGAAGAGAAGAAGAGAAGAAAAGAAGAAGAGAAGAGCGGGAGCCTCCCCCCATGCCATGGGTGCGGAGTGGCCTGAGGAGAAGAAGATAGAAGACGCCGCGGAGGAGATGCTGGACGAGAATGCCGGAGGAAGAACCAGAAGAGCCAGAAGAACCAGAAGAACCAGAAGATGAAGGAAGATAGAGGAAAGAAGTAAAGGAAATAAAGGAATTGTCAAAAACTGTCTCTTGTCATTTTTAACATTTTTGACAGTTTTTTTAGTGAAATGGTAGGGGTAAGTACCCCCTTACCATTTCACACGGGGGGCTGGGATCTGGGGGTCCCCTTGTTAAAGGGGGCTTCCAGATTCCGATAAGCCCCCCCCTGCAGACCCCCACAACCACCGGCCAGGGTTGTGGGGATGAGGCCCTTGTCCTCATCAACATGGGGACAAGGTGTTTTGGAGGGCTACCCCAAAGCACCCTCCCAATGTTGAGGGCATGTGGCCTGCTACAGTTCAGGAGGGGGGGGCGCACTCTCGTCCCCCCCTCTTTTCCTGCAGCCTGCCAGGTTGCGTGCTCGTCTGGTATGGATTTTGGGGGAGACCCCACGCCGTTTTTTTTTTTTTTTTTTTTGGCGCGGGGTTCCCCTTAAAATCCATACCAGACCTGAAGGGCCTGGTATGGAATTTAGGAGGACTCCCACGTCATTTTTTTTTTTAAATTTTGGTTCTGGGTTCCCCTTTGGGGAATTCCCATGCCGTTTTTATCAATGAACTTCTATGTGTATTGTCGGCAATGCAATAGCTGCGGGTAGTTTTAAATGAGCTTTTTCCTTCAAAATGTCATTTTGCTGTCAGACTGTTCTAAACACAGGAAACATGCTCCCCTTTACAGGCATACTATAGACACCCCCCAGGTACGAAATTTAAAGGGATATTACACTTTTATTGTTTGACTTTAAGCATTATTAAAATCACTGCTCCTGAAAAAACGGCCGTTTTTAAAAC
This sequence comes from Lithobates clamitans, assembly GCA_037952925.1. Lineage (NCBI taxonomy): Eukaryota > Metazoa > Chordata > Amphibia > Anura > Ranidae > Lithobates > Lithobates clamitans. The sequence continues at coordinate 1,589,914 of JBBGZY010000959.1, read as the reverse complement.
TTTTTTTTGCATTGATCCATGTCCCCTGGGGCAGGACCCGGGTCCCCAAACACTTTTTATGACAATAACTTGCATATAAGCCTTTAAAATTAGCACTTTTGATTATTCATGTTACTGTCCCATAGACTTTAACGGTGTTTGCGTGTTCGAACAAACTTTTTTCCTGTTCGCATGTTCTGATGCGAACCGAACAGGGGGGTGTTCGGCTCATCCCTACTCACCACACACATTACAGTCTGATTGTACAATCTCTGATCGATCTTCCAACAAGTATGTAGAGTAAGGATCTGTCTGATTGTATAGAGACTGATATGATAGTTTAGGTAGGTCCTCATATTATGAAGTTCTGGAAGATATAAAGCTGATTGTATAAAGATTGTATGGTCAGATTGTACTGTGTGTGATGATCTTACACCATCCTGTCACCTTCTTGTAGGACTTTACCAACTAAGAAGTGACACTGCACAATGGAGGATGATGGGAGATATCAGATTATAGAACAGGAAATATTCCTCCTCATTGGTCATTTGTCCTGTCAGATCTGTTCTGTGATGTCCCAAACCCACCAATCACAGTCACACTTCTCTTTCTTTCTCATCCAATGAGGGAAACAGCAGTTCAGATAAGTTTGGGTTATACTGCCACCTACAGGAGAATCTGACACTGGCAAATGAAAAAATTGTGGGCGGGGCCAGGATAATCCCTCCTACTCCCAGCATGCCTCAGTTTTTTGCTGGTGTCCTAGGAGGACAGATGTCTTTTCTCTACTCTGATGAGAAAAGTTTAAAGCGTTATTAAACCCAAAATCAAACATTTATTATATTGCAGATCACCAATTCTTAGATGTGATGGCTGTAAAAGATTTCCTTTTTTTGTCTTTCTTCTATTTTCATTTGGTGAACCAGCCAGCAGGTCTTTTCAAAAGCACAAGCTCTCCAGCAGAATGTATCAGTTTACATGGATGAGACAAACCATTTAACACTGGCAGTGGTGATTAATATGATCAGCTTTTATTTATTCATGCAAAACTTTTATCCCCCAAAAACTGTTTCCTGTAACTGACTATATATTGTGTGAGCTGGAGTTTGGCTTCAATTTGTTAGTGTATCTAAATCTGCTAATACATTTATCACAACCATTCAGCCGACTAAAAATGTTACTGTGCCTCCTTTTCTCATTCCTCCAGAGTTGTCTCACTAATACAGGAGATGTCTTACTGGGCAGATCACCAGGAGATAATAGAGGGAAAAAAATGAATGCAGCCACCACATCTAATGATTGGTCAGCTGTGATATGACATTCTTGGCTTTGGGTTTAACTACTTGACATCTGCGCTATGGCCGAATGACGGCCACAGCGCGGACCTGAATTCCCGGGAGGCCGTCAGATGACGGTCTCCCCTGCGCATGCGCCCTGTAGGGCACGCTCCGAATGCGCGGTGATCAACAGGTCACTGAGACTCGGCTGATCAACAATCCGAGTAAGGTGCCAGTCCCGGCCCCTTAACATGTGATCAGCTGTCAGCCAATGACAGTTGATCACATGATCTAAACAAAAGATCAGTAATCTTTTTTTTTTTCTACTCATAGTGTGAGTAGAAAAAAAAGCTGATCACTGGCTCAGATGAGAGGGACATCAGTCCTGAAGTGGAAGAGGCGCATCTGCCTCATCTTTGCCAGCTAACAGTGCCCACAAGTGCCAGCTATCAATGCCCACCAGTAGTGCCAATCAGTGCCACCTAGCAGTGCTGCCTATCAGTGTAACTGATCAGTGCCCATTATTGCCACCCATCAGTGCCGCCTCATCAGCGTACATCAATGGAGGAGAAAAATTACCTGTTTTCATTTTTTTATAAAAAAATATATATATATATATATTTTTTTTTAATTCCGTCTTTTTACATTTTTTAAACAAAAACTAAAAACCGCAGAGGTGATCAAATACCACCAAAAGAAAGCTCTATTTGTGGGGAAAAATGATAAAAATTTCATTTGGGTACAGTGTTGTATGACCGCGCAATTGTCATTCAAAGTGCGACAGTGCTGAAAGCTGAAAATTGGTCTGGACAGGAGGGGGGTTTAAGTGCCTTGTAAGCAAGTGGTTAATACCGCTTTCACATTTTTTCAGCTTTTTCTTCCATTTAATAAAGATTGTTGTACATTATTTCTGATCTGATCAGTAAATACAGATAAGTGGATCCTCCCCATGAGACTGGAGATGTGTGAACAGGGGCGGACTGACCATTGAGCCACTCGGGCACTGGGCCACTAGGGGACCACATCAGGGTTGTCAGCCTCAGTAAAACCAGGGACAGTATGTATACATCTGTGTTTTTTTTTACATCTGTCTGTGTATACTGTGTGTGTGTATACTGTGTGTGTGTATACTGCAGAGGTGGGGGACTTGAGTCACATGACTTGACTTAAGTCAGACTTGAGTCAACCTGTTTGAGGACTTGCGACTTGCTTGACAAAATTAAATAAATGACTCGACTTGACTTTGACTTGGGCTATTTGACTTGCAATGACTTGGCACCCCCCCCCCCCGAAAATATTACCCACACACTCCGCATACTACCGCCTCTGAGCCAATCAGCATTTGGCAAATGCCATTGGAGCTGTTCAGGGTAGCAGTAAGAGTTATGTCAGTCCCTGCATCAAGCGCACCTGTTGAACGTGTGTTCAGCCATGGTGGGGTGATAATGCGACCCCATCGCTCACAAATGGGCGAGAAAGTACTTTCCAATTAAATTTTTTGCAAATGCAATGCATTTTAAGTGGCTATTCTCATCACCATTCAAGTGTCCCGATGTTGGCATTGTGTCAAGTTCAAACTTTGAGCTTAGTTATTTTCCCCCTCATCAAGGACTACATTTTTTCAGGCTTGTTGGCCATTTAATTGCTGAGTGTTCTTCTCCTTGTCTGCTGTTTGGGCATTCAAAGTGTTTCTTTAATATGCCAAGAAAAAAACACTAAGCAGTTTTGTTAATGTTGAAAATAAAACAAAACCTTTCCTGAAAACTGACTTTTACCTCATTTAAAGGTGGAAATGGGGTAGATCAGTATTTTGACTTAATTTGTGACTTGACCAAAATAAATGACTTGACTTGACTTGCTTGGCTTCTAGCAGGGACTCGACTTGACTTGCTTGCTTTTCGCCACAGTAACTTGGGACTTGCTTGTGAGTTGAAGGTTAAGACTTGAGACTTGCACATATGTGACTTACTCCCATGTGTGGTATACTGTGTGGCCCCATAATCTCCTATTGCCCAGGGGCCCCATGAGTTATCAGTCCGCCCCTGTGTGTGAAGGATGTGTGAGCTCCGGTGTCTTGTCTCTGTCACCTTCTGTCTGCAGGAATTCTATTACTTTGCTGATCTGAACTCTCTCTACAAGCTTGAGCTGTTTCCTGTCCTCTGCTCTGTACATTCCAGCTTTGGAGATCTCAGAGTCCATCCACTGTCCATGTTGTAGTTCTTATTATCTAATCATCAGTCAGATTTACATGTCATAACTATCACCAACAATTCGATCTTCTGTGGAGGAATATCAGCAATCTATGCTGGAGATTAGAGGGGACTTCCCCAGACTGCACTTGTACTTTACCATAGTAACAGTACTGGTATGGGGGATGGGTGTTGTATGGAAGGCTGGGGGGTGACAATGCTGTCACCTTTTATTCTCATAGGGGGTTATTTTTGATAGGGGCTTCAGTCCATTATCCACTATTAATACAATTATTTAGTACATGAGCCTCCCATTGTACCATTTTATATTCCTCTTTTTGTCATTTAAAGTATATCTAATCCCAAGAAGAATACTTGAATGTCTTGTATCTCCATCATGTGTCCTCCTCCTCTGATGTATCTAGGAAGGATTTCAATGCAGTCATGCAGCACTGAGGATTTCTGACTCTGACAGCAAAGGCCATAAGCTCCTCCCCCACCTTCCCCTGCAGAATCTCTATCTGATCTGCACACAGCATTAGCAGCCTTTCATCTTTCATCTATCTAGACTCTATTGGATGCCGAGTCTCTAAACCCCATGAGACATGAACCTGTACCTGAGGAATCAGTCTTCTGCCATTACTCCCAACATAAACACTCTGAGGTCACGTTCACATTGGGGCGGGCAGGCGTCAGCGGTAAAGCCACGCTATTTTTAGTGGTGCTTTACTGTCATTTTTGCGTCACTTTTTGGCCACTAGCGGGGTACTTTTAACCCCCGCTAATGGCCGAAAAAGGGTTAAAAGCAGGCAAGGTCACTTTAGGAGCGGGGTATACCCGCTCCTACAGCACCTTAAAGATGCTGCTTGCAGGACTTTTTTGAGTGTCCTGCCAGCACACCGCTCCAGTGTGAGAGCCCTCGGACTTTCTCACTGGAGTGAGAGGGGAGGCATTAACTCCTCAGTGTGAACGTAGCCACTTTAATCCTTGGAGAACAGCTAGTCCGCTCCACCAGTGCTCTCCCCAGGCTAGGCTCCTTAGGGGCTCCTAAGACCACCAAGGCCTTTCCAGTGCATCTTCTGGTTGCAGTCTTCCTTTTTAGAGAATGGGAAAATCCTGACAAGCTCATTGTGCCTCCCAAACAATCTGCCATCCTTGTAACCATTTGAGAAAGAGTTTGTTAAAAAGTGGTGTGCCCCCTCCATGGAGTCAGCAGTATGACCCATCACTTGAAGTATCTGGAACTAATCCTAGACACGGCTCAAGCCAGAGTATTTCTTTCTCGGGTGAAACTTCAATCCCTCTGCTCCCAGACTGGGACTCTTCAGTCCAGGAGTCTTTTATAGGGGGCTCACCCATAAGTGCAGCTAGATCTCTTATAACTATGAGGTGTAAATGTTTGATAAGAGTTGACATTGTCCTTAGTGGTGGTTGTTAATTTTTGAAGAATTTTGGATTGCACATGATGTTTCACTTTTGCACTATAACTATACAAATCACTAATTGTGGTATGTGTTTATATTCATTAACTGCAGTTTTACAGAAGGTTCTTAAAGTGTAATAATAGATATACATCTTATATCTTATACCAGGTTATTTTGTGGAGTGCGCCCTGGTGGACATTAAAGCTCCACACCTGAGCGATTCAAATCTTTGGCGGAATCACTGCAATTCTGCCCGCAATTCGAAATTGCGGCAAATCACAGGATGCTTGTGTGATGCCAATACTTCTTAAAAGCAACCCAATCGTGGTGCAATTTTGTCACGGGATAAATTGTGTTCCAATTGGGGAAAATTGCAACACATGATGCTTGTCGCTCAAAAAGGAGCAGGAGCTTCTTTTGAGCAATAGCATCACGTGTTGCAATTTGCTGTAATTGCAGCAAGATTTATTGTGTGACCATCACGGGAAAATTGTGCCATGATTGGGGTGCCATTAAGAGGTATTGGCATCACACAAGCATCCCGTGATTTGCCGCAATTTTGAATCGAAGAATCCCAGCGATTCTGCCCCAGATTTGGATCACTCAGGTGTGAATGGAACCGAATGTAAAAATGCGGGTGTGTTTTCTTTTAAAGGAATAATACTTCCCTCATGTCTCAATTTGGCCGGCTCCCTTCATCTGTGTGACTGATCCCCCAAAGCCTCTTGTCTGAAGCACTCTGGCAGATATATGAAAGAATTTATAAGCCACACTCCACTCTTAGCTCCTCTTGCCATGTTTATTGATTGTCAACATGACGACTGCATAGAACAATGTCTCCACCCGAGAACCAACCTTCCTTGACACATTTCCCCACTCCTGGCTTGCTGACAATGATAGGATCCACAGAGAGTGAAGACAAACTATGGTGGCCAGAACAGCATTGTCATTGTATAAGAGGGATGAGTCTTGAGCAGAGCTATGGATTTGGCTCTGGCAGACAGACACACAATGATGTAATAAAGTACAATGCAGAGCTAATGGTCCTATATTGTAGGTGAGGATGGTGAGGAACCACTCATAAGCTGGTGTATCAAATAGAAAAGGAAAGCTCTGAATCCTGTCAGAGTATAGAATAGGGAAATATCATTACATATTCCACTACCACTCTGCTTTTTGTACCGAGGGGCCTAACTGCAAGGGTGAACTTTTTTTTTACTGCATGGAGTTGGGTCTTATGGGGATTTAACACATTATGACATTTGGGAAAATGGGCTACACATTCAAAGATTTATAGTAGACAAGGTTGAAAAGAGACACAGGTCCATGAAGTTCAATCTTTGTGTGTGAGTTATATGTGTTTGTCCAGAGGAAGGCAAAAGCCTGACATGAATAGTCTAATTTTCTGAGGTGCAGAAAAACATCCTTACTTATTGGTGATCAGAAAAATTCCTCCAATAACCTCCTATCAAATGTAACAATTTCCATTATGCCGTGTACACACAGGCTGACTTTTCGACCAGACTTTTCAACGAAATCAGTCGGACAATCCAACCCTGTGTGGGCTTCATCGGACTTCTGACGGACCTTTTCGCTCGAAAATCAGACGGACTTTAGATTTGAAACATGTTTCAAATCTTTCCGATGGATTTGAGTCCGGTCAAAAAATCCGCTCGTCTGTATGCTAGCCTGATGGATGAAAACCTACTCTAGGGCAGCTATTGGCTATCAACTTTCTTATATTAGTCCGGTCGTACGTCATCACATACGAAACTGTCGGACTTTGGTGTGATTGTGTGGACTTGGCTAGTCCAATCGTTCGAAAGTCCATCGGAAGTCCGTCAAAAGTCCTTTGAAAGTCTGTTGGAAAGACCGTTGGACCTTTGATGCCGAAAAGTCTGCCCGTGTGTATACGGCATTAGAATGTATTGTGCCCACTGAGGAAAATTTGGACTTTTTTAAATTCATTCACCTCTCAGCTAATACCACAACCTGGGGGAGGGAGTTGCTCATAAAGAATCCCTTTTACAGTTTTAAGAGTAAATCTTCTTCCATCTAGTTTTACATCATGGCCATGGAGGTCAAGGAGCTTAGAGGAAACAGGTTGTTACAGTTTATATAATTACCTTTTTTATACAGTATTTATAAACAAGGAAAAGGGGAGCCTCTGAGTATATATCAATAATCATTTATTTCAACAAACAATATCCACTCACATGGAAGACTGTAATGTTGCGTTCCGGTACGTCTCTGAGTAGAGGAAAAGCTGGAGGTCTCAGCAAGTCCGTGCAGTGCTGATCCCACATCGGATCCTGGCGAGGATGGATAGTGGTAGCTGGACACAGCAGGGGCTCCCTCAGGTCTCCAGATGGCACTTCCGGGTTAAGATGGATTAAAAATGACACAGACCATCTGTCTGCGGGTTCCAAGGATGGGGCTTTGAGGACGCCAAAGCCGATCGCCGGGCGTGCTGCAGTGTGTGGTGAGGTGAGCGGCACTCCTTTCTCAAGCATGAGGGGCGGACACTATGGCAGTCATTTTTGTAGTCTTGGAGGGGGCGGGGCTAAGGATAATAAGCAATACACTACAACTAGAGGCAATACTAGACACAATGCATATGGAAGTGGAGCACAAATTAAAAAATCAACTGGAAGTTAATGAAGGAAGTTTTAAAAGGACAATAGCATGAGGTATACATATATGCATATATACGCCCCTATAGGATACGGTAAGAAACATGTACATATACAGATATGTATAGAAGTAAACACAAATACATATCAACGGGCAAGATAAAACCTGGTACATAAACATCTAACATGAACCATGAATAAAAACATACATATATATCTATTAAAAAACAAGATGTTACTTTAAAAATAATATGCAAATACAAGATAAAGAATATGATAAAAAATTAGTATATAAAACAAATTTAAAATTGGTGATTATGAGAACATGAATATTAATGGACACCATTAATATAATTAACGGTGAACACAGTCCACAGGGGAAATAATGGGAGAGGAGGGGGGGAATGGGAAGGGAAGAGGGGGGGGGGTTGAAAGGGCAAAAGGTGGGGGAGGGGGGAGGGAGGGGAAAGGGGGGGGGAGGGCAAAAAAAGGGGGGGGGGAAGGAAAAAAAGGGGGTGGGAGGGGGGAGAGAGAAGGGGGAAAGGGGAAGAAGGAAAAAGAGACAGGAGAGGGGAGGGGGTTAGTGGAAGAAGGCGGGTGGAGGGACGGGGAAAGGAATAGGATATACTTACTGACATATGGACCCGCCACCCCCACAAATATAGATATGTTAGTGTGTATATGAATACAACCTGTAGTAAAAATGATAAGAATACAAATTGTGAATATTGACATGCTAAAGATGTGTATAAGCAAATATAAACAGTATATGTCTATAGTATGGTGGCAATCTCGATACCCTCATTCAAGCCCCCAGGCGAGAGGACATCGAGATTGTAAATCCAAAAAGTTTCCCTTGCACAGAGCTTTTTAAAACGTTCGGCTGGAGTGTATGACTTGGGGATTTGTTCGATTACCCATACAGTAGGGCCCGTGGTGGATTTGTGGTGGAATCCAGCAAAATGCTGTGGGACACTATGCATGTCCTTACCACCCTCTATCAGTCTACAGTGTTGACCGAAACGCTGCCTGAGAGGGCAGATTGTTCGACCGACATAGATCAGTCCACAGGGGCACATAAGGCCGTACACAACAAAATCTGAAGAACAATTATAGAATTGATCTATCTGATATGTTTTACCTTTGGAAAAGAATGACTTTTGTCCATGTTTAATGAAGGCACAGGTTTTACATAGGGCTTTTTTACATTGGTACATGCCAACCAAAGGTATGAGTGTAGTGGGATGGTCGTTGGTCTTAGTGGTTTTGAATTTGCTTGGGGCGATTTTGCTTTTTAAATTGGGTGCTTTACGGTATGTGATTCGTGGTACTGTAGGGAGGAGGGTTTTGAGGAGGGGGTCCTGTAATAGAATACCCCAATGTTTTTTCATGATATTTTCCATTTTTTTGTATTCGAAATGAAAGGTGGTAATAAATCTGGTGGAGTGATCTGTTAGGCTAGTATTTGTTTTGGCTGGTTTGCCTTTGGAATAGGAGGCACATGCTTCATCAACTAATTCTTTAGGATATTGTTTTTCAGCGAATTTGTTTTTTAGTAGAATCCTGGAAGCTGCATAATCACTATCAAGGGTACAGTTCTGTCTAAGATGGCAGAATTGTCCTTTTGGTATATTTTTAGTCCACTTAGGATAGTGGCAGCTGTGGAAATGCAGAAAAGAGTTACCGGCTGTTGGCTTGGTATAGTTTTTGGCAGTAATCCTATCACCCATATGGCCTAATTCCAGATCAAGATATGCTAAGTGGGTAGAATCAAAGGTATGGGTGAAGTCAAGTCCATAAGGATTGTGGTTGCAATGGTCCACAAATGATATAATCTGGTCTGGAGGACCGTCCCAGATCACGATTAGGTCATCAATATAACGCCCAAAGAAAATGATGTTGGCTGAGTAGGGATTGTTTTGCCATATGAAGTTTTTTTCCCAGTACCCCATAGCCAGTATCCTATAGGGGCGTATATATGCATATATGTATACCTCATGCTATTGTCCTTTTAAAACTTCCTTCATTAACTTCCAGTTGATTTTTTAATTTGTGCTCCACTTCCATATGCATTGTGTCTAGTATTGCCTCTAGTTGTAGTGTATTGCTTATTATCCTTAGCCCCGCCCCCACCAAGACTACAAAAATGACTGCCATAGTGTCCGCCCCTCATGCTTGAGAAAGGAGTGCCGCTATTCTTGCCACCAATAGCGCGCAGACTCAGAAATGCGTCGCATAGCTGTGACGTCACAGCCCAGCGCCGCGCTGTGCTTGCCCTCCAGGCCTCGTTTTGGCTCCCTACACGGCCGCAACTATTCCATCCACGGAGCCGTACGAGCCTCACCACACACTGCAGCACGCCCGGCGATCGGCTTTGGCGTCCTCAAAGCCCCATCCTTGGAACCCGCAGACAGATGGTCTGTGTCATTTTTAACCCATCTTAACCCGGAAGTGCCATCTGGAGACCTGAGGGAGCCCCTGCTGTGTCCAGCTACCACTATCCATCCTCGCCAGGATCCGATGTGGGATCAGCACTGCACGGACTTGCTGAGACTTGTGGTCCTCCAGCTTTTCCTCTACTCAGAGACGTACCGGAACGCAACATTACAGTCTTCCATGTGAGTGGATATTGTTTGTTGAAATAAATGATTATTGATATATACTCAGAGGCGCCCCTTTTCCTTGTTTATCTTCTTTAGCCTATTGGACCTCGCTTCTGGTCTTTTCTTGGTGGCAGCCCTGACTGACTTCCTCTTGTATATATTTATATATACCCATCCTGCCATTGGACTATTTAGGAACAGTTATTTGAGGTATACCTGCATTGCGCCTTTTTTACTTGTCTTATACAGTATTTATACATTGTGTCATATTCTTCTTTACTTAAATTATAATTGTTAATATTGCCTGATAAGAAGATCTCATACACTACTCTTATAAAATCCTGTACAACTTCAACTTTACATATGATTACATCATACTATTGCTTTCTTAAAAATGATACTCTGACTTTCTTGTACCTGTATTGATACAGTTATGGTTGTTTATTATATTGTAAATATTTTACAGACTAAAATCAATAAAAAACATAAAATATCCTGGTCTATGGAACTTCAAAACTGATCCATCAACAATTAAGGGTCTCTCCACCTCTCTGCTCATTATCTTATCTAGTAATACAGAATTGTATTTATTGTCATGGAGATAAGATTACTTTATAAAACTCCAGTGAATATAATAAAAAATGTTTTAATGGACTACAGACCCCAATATTGTCATCCATGTGTAGAGACATTGATAACGCCATACACAGGATGAGCACAGAATACACTATAATCTCCTTGTGTATGGAGCATGAATGGTATCAGCAGACAGTGTGAGGCCGGAATCAGCATTGCTAGTGATTGGACGGGATGATTTTTATCTGTTATTCTATTTATCTCTGCTGATAAGAGCTCTGTACTCATAGGAAGTATGAGTACAGAGCTCCCCTGACACTGAATAGCGGAGGGTCATCTCAGCTGACAGGAAGCTCATATGAAGCTCTGATTGGTTATTGCAGTAAGATCAGATTGATCACCTACAATCACATCTATATTACTACCTATTGGACTTCATAGAATATCGGATTATAACAAGGTTACAGGAAAAGACTATTTCATGGCTGATAACAGAGTGTGATAAGATCCAAGAATTAGGCTGCTCATACACAATAATTCATGTAAAAAATCTCAATAATCTGATGGTTGTATGAATTTTGTTCAAAATTATTTCAAAATTCTGTATACTTTTTACCATTTGATTTTGGACTTCACTGAATAAAAATCACACTCACTATTAGGAATTTGTTAATTCAAGAAATAAATTGCCATCCTGCTCCTTCAAATCTTCTGGTCACCGCAGTCATAAACAAATTTCTGTTTGAACCTAAACTAACAATTCAAAATTTGAACAGCCATTCATAAAATTAAAAATTGCAGATGAACATCTACAGCCAGCTTTATTATATACAACTACATAAATAATGTAGCGCACTACCCCCGTAGGGGCTGCAAATTTGTTCGTTTTCCCACTGGCCATCCCAGACCCCTGAAGCTACCCTCACCTCTGACACTTCGGGTTCCATGATGAGTAATAATATGTGGACACAACAAAACTTTAAAGCAATTTCAAAGTGCACAATATAGTATACCTGTTTGTAGTTACCTTACTCTCCTCTTGGCTGGTGATGGAGAGGAAAACAACACTCACACAGTATGCTTGAATAATAACCTTATTTACTGTAGTTGTATTAGAAAGGTTTAAATTACAATTGTTGTACTGTCAGACCAACATAGTCAGACAGACAACTATTCTTTACATTACAAAGGTACAATACAGGTGTAAAATGTCTGAAATATTATGTGAAAAGTATAACAAAGTAAATAGAATAGCCGTCAGAGCGAGTATCTCTCACTCTGAGCACTATCCTATTTCCTGCGCACTTAAGGTTATACTAAACCAAAGGTTGACTTGATTAGGTATAATACAACACTAGGAAGCTCCCTCCTGTAATATCACATCCCCTGATATAGTGAAATAACCCAATGCCTAATATGTTACTGAACAGTCCTTCTTTATCTTCCTCTCTTCTGCTAGCAAACAAGGTACTTTTGTAATCCAAAGGTTGCTGATTCCTTAACAAAGTAACCTGATATATAAAGCAAAGTCCTGATGCAACAGAGCTATAACTAACTTTGATGCAGTGACTTAGTGTTGAATCCTCTTGACTTTGCCTGTGGGACTACAAGTCCCAGCAACTCTGTCTTGTGTAAACTGATGTATGAAAGTGCGTCAAGAAACTTGTGGGCCTCAGCCCTCTCACCCAACCAGGACAATGCTGTCAGGAGACTGCGCTCTGATGTGCAGGGTTCTTTCTCCGGCCGGCCGGCACTGCTGCGATGCTCCCCTCCTGTCCACAAGACTCTCCGGAACTCCCAGATGACTACGACAGGCTCCTCTGGCTCCTTCCCAGTCTTGCCCCGTCGTCAGTCTAGCTCTGTGAGAAGTCACAATACCGCTGCTCGGATCGCTGTTCCGTGGAGGTAGGCCGCGCTGTGCTGGAAATCGCACACAGATCCTTCCAGGCTAGCCATGAGTGTCCAAGAGACCTAAGATGGCCGCCCCAGCCTTTTTATAATCTTCCCACAATGCAGTTCTGCTCCCTGAGGTTTGTGGGAGTTACTGAGCATCATGGATAGGTCAAGGTAATGTCCAGATGTAAACAAACAAACACTTCCATGTCACGTCTGAAAAATAATAGAAAAATAAAGAATGCAGTCCATATATATATTTTGGCCGCTAGATGGCGCCAAATGATAAGATATATGCAACATCAAGTTATACATATATTATGACCGCTACACGCTCCCCCTGCTTGAATTCTTTGGTCCCCAAAGATACCATGAGAGCATTTCTAACACATCCTGACTTTTTTTTACAAGCGCTATTCACTCGCCCCTTAGCTTTCACATATTAATTGACATACTTCAGGTGTAATTTCAATACCAAAGTTTGATAGGGCCAGGGCAGTTCTCATGTTCAACCCAATAGTGTCAGAGGCCAGAGCAGATCTATTGCCTACCCAATTAACAACAAGTGGCAGAACTTCATGGTCAGATCGACGAGCCGTGGAGACTGGCTCTTCAGAACTTTCACCCAGCGTGTCGTAAGTGAGTCTTTGTGGCGGGTGTACTCTCCGCCTTAACCTCATCGGCCCCAAATCCTCTTCCTGTTTGGTTGAATCCTCTACGTTGTCTTCCTCACTGATCGGAGTGTTGAGATCATTCAATGAGCCTTGTACTTCACTTTTCAAAGTCCATTGTAACTCTAACTTCTCCAAAGAGGACAATGCATCCTCAAGGAAATCTCTCAAATCTCCAGTTGGTTTTGTAGTATCAATGGCTTCAGGCCTTATTTCTGCTTCTCCACCTTCCTCCTCCATCCATAATTCCGCAGGTAAAGACACCACATCATCGACTAGTCCTAAGTCTCCGTTTCTTGATAATGATTTTGAATTCAAGTCCTCTGAATACTCATACTCGTCCCCAGCCTCATCACTTCCATCAGTTTCTCTCAACTTGATCCCTCTTGAACGGGTGCCAGCCGGTGTCAATTTTTCAGTAGATGTCTGAACAGCCTTTGGGATTCTCACAGCATCCGAAAGTGGCAGTAAATGGTTTCTATGCCACATCTTCTTCCGACTCTCCTTCTGGTCGAATCTGATATACGGGCAACCCAGGGATTCTTTTGCACACAATGAAGGGCTGTGACTTCCATCTGTCCGCCAACTTGTGTTTTCCCGGTATACCCAGATTCTTGAGTAGAACTCGATCTCCTGGTTGCAAGTCATGAATTTTCACTCTGGCGTCAAAATTCCGCTTGTACCGAGACTCCCTGATGGTAGCATGCTCTACTACCTGTTCATATGCTTGTTGTAGATTCTTCCTTAATCGATCTACATACCCTCTGTGTGAGGACAAAGGGACATCATCCAAAGACGTACCGAACATCAGATCAGCAGGAAGTCTGGCTTCTCGTCCAAACATTAAACGATATGGGGAATACCCAGTAACATCACTCTTCGTGCAGTTGTATGCATGGACTAATGCTGCAATGTGGTTTCCCCAATACTGTTTCTTGTCAGACGGTAAAGTCCCCAGCATGTTCAGTAGAGTCCTGTTGAACCGCTCTGGTTGAGGGTCACCCTGAGGGTGATAAGGCATGGTGCAAGTCTTCTTAATGCCCAACAAAGCACACATCTGGCGTATTAACATGTTCTCAAAGTCTCTGCCCTGATCTGAGTGAATCTGTCAGGGATCTGTCAGCACCAGACTGGGAAATATGCGTGCACGCATGCGCCTGCGCGCCCCTGTTTAGACTATGCAGCAATGCCCAGCTATTGCTGTGCATCAGCGCGTCCCTCGGGCGCGCGCGGGTGCGCTACGGGTGTGTGCGTGTGCGCGGCACACACGGCAGGTGAGCGCGCGTGCGTTAACATTGTTTGGCGCCACTGAGCGCATAAAGGTCTTACAGCTGCACTGGTGCGCTGCTGTTTCATCTTCAGCTTCTGTGAACTGTTACTTGTACCTGATTGATCTGTCTACTATACCGACCCGGCTTGTCTGACCATCCCTCTCTCTCCAATTGCCTGACCCTGCTGCTATCTCTGCCAGTACCCGTTGCCGACCTCTGCCTGCTTACCGACTCTGCCTTTGGCCTACCGTTATCACCTGCCTTGATTGCCTGCCGACCTGGACTGTCTGACCCTGCTTGTGCCTGCCGTTAAGCTCCGTGTGCTGCTGCACCTTCAGCTCCAGCTCCATTGACCACTGCATCTGCATCTTCCAGTGCTTCAGCCTGCTGTCCTCCGCTGATCACCTTCACCTGCAGTCCAGCCATCCCTGGAGGGATCTCTACCCTGCTCCAGCATCAGAGACTTCTACCTCACCAGGCACTCCTACCCCACTGTGCTCACGAGACCACTGTTCCCACTCCAGTGGCTCCTGAACCAGCGTTGTATGAGAGGTCTTCTCCTACAAGTCAGGCTCTACTACCAGGTACCTAACAGAATCCTTGCAGGCAACCCATAATGTATGAAAAACATCTCCACAAGAACTTTGGCTACCGTGCAGGCCTTTTGATCTTTGGTGGGGTAAGCTTGAGCATATTTAGTGAAATGATCTGTCACTACCAGAACGTTGCCTCTTCCACCTATATCGGGTTCCAAGCACAGAAAGTCAATGCACACCAACTCCAGGGGCTCTTGGCTTTGCAAATGGCCAATGGCAGCTGCTCTCTGAGGATAAGTCTTTCTCTGGATACAAGTAAGGCAAAAATGACAGTAGTTTTCCACCTCCTTTCGCAGATTAGGCCAGTAAAATCTATCTCTAACCAGCCGGAGAGTTCTATCTGCTCCTAAATGACCGTGCTCATCATGCAAAGAAACTAAGACGGTCGTCCGGTGTTTTTCTGGGAGAAATAGTTGCCGCCTTTCTTCATTTTTTTCAGTGACATAACTGCGATACAGAACACCATCCTTAAGCATCAGTTGATTCCACTCCTTGTGTAGTATTTTCACCTCAGGCTCCTGACTTTTTTGTAACAACTCAGGACTCTGGCTCTTCAATGCATGCATCACTAATCTGCCCACTTAGTCCTCCATCTGATCCCATCTCAAATCCGCTCTTGACAGCTGCGGCAAGCCTTCTCCTCTCACATGGGTCAGTCCACAATATCGGCTGGGAATCGCTAATGGATGAACCCCTATGTATTCGGCCGCCACCCTTCCACTTCCTTCCTTTTCCAAACCCTGACACAGAGCTTGCAGTCCCTCCTCGCTCAGACAGGCCCATTCCACTGGGTCTTCTTCTTGTCTGTGTAGTCTTCCAAACAGTGCGTCTGCATCCCGGTTTCCCACACCAGGTCAATATTTCAAACTGAACCGGAATCCAGCCAACGCTGCTATCCATCTGTGTCCAGTGGCATCCAGCTTGGCGGTGGTCAGGACATAGGTCAAAGGATTGTTATCAGTTTTCACTGTGAACTCGGCCCCATATAGATAGTCTCTTAATTTGTGGACCACCGTCCACTTGAGGGCCTGAAACTCCAGGTTATGCACCGGATAATTCTTATCTGAAGGGGCAAGGCTCCTGCTCACGTAAGCTATAGGCCTCAACTTCCCAGCCTGATGCTGGTACAACACCCCTCCCAGTCCATCTCTGCTGGCATCTGCATCTAACTCATAAGGCAAACTGGGGTCAGCATAGGCCAACACAGGAGCTTCCGTCAGGTTCTTCTTCAGCCTCTTAAATGCCTCTTCACACAGGTGATTCCACTGATCCTGTACAGATTCTCCTTTTCTTCAAGCACCGCTCTTCTTCGTTTTCAACCCTGACCCATCATCCTCCTCTGTTACCTTATGCAACAACTCGTTAAGGGGTCAGGCAATAGTGGCGAAATTTTCCACAAACCTTCTGTAATAACAGCAGAACCCCAAAAAGGAACTCAACTCCATTACGGTTCTTGGCCGGGGCCAGCTGGTAACAGCTTCCAACTTTTTCGGGTCAGTGGCAACTCCTCCTGCTGAGACTACGTGTCCCAAATAAGTAACTGAGGTCCAGTAGAACTGACATTTTTCTAACGACAGCTTCAATCCTTCCTCACATAGCCGGGAGAACACCTTCTCTAGGCGGGCCTCGTGTTCTTCAAGGGTCTTCCCAAACATGATGATGTCATCCAGATACACCAAAACTTCCACTAGATTCATGTCTCCGACCGTCCTTTCCATAACTGATTGAAAAGTGGCGGGGGCCCCCGACAGTCCCTGAGGCATTCGGCTGAACTCATAGAACCCCAACGGGCAAATGAATGCTGTCTTTTCTTGATCCGCTAGATGCATGAGAATTTGGTCAAATCCGCTCTTTAGGTCCAACACACTGAACCACTTGGCCCCTGTAAGACACGGCAGCACATCTTCAATGCGAGGGGTGGTATATTGATCGGGTATTGTACGCCGATTCAGAGTGCGGTAATCAATGCACATACGAAGGGATCCAGTCTTCTTTCTCACCACTACAATGGGGGGAGCGTATGTACTCCTGGATTACCCCCGACCTTTTTAATTCAGCTAGTTGTTCTCGTAGGTCTTCCAGGTCACTAAGCGGTACTCACCGAGCCCTTTCTCGGAATGGCTTGTCTTCCTGAAGGCGAATCGTGTGCTTAGCACTCTTGGCACACCCCACGTCAAAATCATTTTGAGCGAACAACTTCTCCCACCTCTTCAACTGGGATTTCGCCCTTTCCTGTCACTGAGAAGGCAAATTCTCTGCACAGTGCTGTAATTCCTTTTCCAGACCTTGACCATCTTTCTCATCCTTCACCTCTCCTGGGAGCAAAGGATTGGCCACACTGACTTGTCCCACTAGCATTTTAGGCCTCAGCGTGATGGGCTGGTCTGTCACGTTCTTCAGTCAGATAGGCATTCTTTTCCTTCTTCTGTACAGATCCCGAGTGGGAACCAATTCAGGAACCATCTCCAGGCCTCCTGCTCAGACTTTCTCATCCATTTCCAGTACCATAAATGGTACTGGCTGGTCCCACTTTAGTTTCACGGTAGCCTTCATTTGAGCAATCTCTCCCGGCCATAGTGTCCTGGCTTTACTCTCAAAGCTCCACAACCGTCCCACTCCTTCTCTCTGAGCTTTCTTCTCTCTGACCACTCGACAGTAGGCTTGTTGTAACTGTGGGTGGATCTTGTGGGCATCACCCCCTTCAGTGTCTAGGGCAGCAAACAGCAGTCTCTGCACTAAATCCGTATTTGTTCCCACCAATATGGAATTCCGCCCGGCTCCAGGCAGCCTGGGGCACACCACCGCCAGCGTGTCAAAGGTTTCCTCTTTTCCTACAGCCGCTGGCCCAAATGATATTTGTATGGGAATATACCCATCATAAGGGCATAGAGTGGTTCCAATTCCCCAGATCTCAAGCTCCTCCAACTTCCGGATGGGAATATGACTTAAGTGTCTATCATAAAAATCTCGATACAACAGAGTAACTTGTGCTCCTGTATCTAATAAAGCCTGCGTATACACTCCTTCGATCTGTACAGACACTATGGGAGATGGTCCTACTAGCCTTTTTGGAAAACTCTCTGACTGCACCCTCTTGTTGACAAGGTGGTTCTTCTTCTTTAGGTGTTTATTTTTAGGTTGAAAGTTTGGTCGCCAATCCTAGGCGCAGTGTTAGAGTTACTTTTAGCTATGTTCTCAGTGCTGGTCCCCCACTTGCATTTTTACAAGGCCCAAATGGAGTTTTAGTTACTGGTGAGGCATTGACTTTCTGCTCCCGGTCCCCTGACCCCAGTGTCGGGTTACTTGTCCATTCGTCCCTTTTCCGTAGACTCTGAGACTTCCTCTCCCTCCTTCTTTTTCCTTTGAAGCTCTGTTCTTTCGCAGGGTTCTCAGCTGGCTCCTTCACTGAGACCCTCTGAAGTTTCCCGCCGGGTGCTCCTTCACTAACATCCTCAACATCCCGATCAGCTCCTTCAGCAATGCAGCATCTGATTCTTTCCATGGGCAACGGGCCCGAAGATAAAGGGGAGAAGGCGGGACTTTAAATGAAGCGTGCAGTCGATAGTGAAGGGTCAAAAAAGGGATATTATTGTGTAAAACATGATAAATATTCCATACAGATAGGTACATGGGTCACAAAAATTCATCATTTATTACATATATTTATATTATATCGGTATTACACATTGCATGTACAAGGGTTAGTGGTTCATCTATAATAAATATATCTGTTTTACATTGGTACTACACATTGTATATACAGAAGCTTTACGCGTTTCGTGGAGTATTCATATCCACTCTTCAGGAGCGACAATGTGTATTAACTGAAAATAAAACATATAATAATGCTTGTAAAAAATAGGAAAAAGATATAGAAATGTATATAACTTGGGAGTAACCCCTAGCCATAAAAATACTCACAGGTACCATGCAGTAAGAGCGCAATGGTGAGGGCTGGTGGCTCCCCATAGGGGCATCTTTTCTGGGAGCTGTGCCGGCGACCGGCGCAAGTGGGACCCCCCCCCACATGACAACACCGGGGGTGGACAGAATTCCAAAGGGTGGTGGTCCCTAATATGGATTGTGTGGGTGATTTGGAGACATCTTGAGGGGTATCTAGAAAAAATGTGAGAGTAAATGGAATGACATGTAAAAAAAAAAAAATGAATAAGTGTAGATGTGAAAATGTATGTCTAATGTGAAGGCAGCATATTGAGCCTGTGTCAGGGATGGTAACCGTGAATAGCAAAACCAATAAAATCCATTGTAATGTGTGTTAAGCAAATCCAAAATGAAAATGAAATCCAAAAAATGTTAGTGAGTGCATTGTCTAAAATGCCTTACCTAGTGCTGGGAGGTAAAAAATATGGTGAAGTGCTGGGTGTGAAGGGATGACCAACCCATGCAAAGAGCCGACCCCGAATGGGACACATGAGGGCACGCACGCCAATCACCAGCAAACGCCAAGCAGGCGTGCAAAAACGGGGGGAGGCGCCTGTGGCCAAGAGATTGAGTCTTGCGGTGTTTGGCGCCAATACCACCCCTATATGCCGCTGATGGAAACCACCAGGCGCGACGGCGCTCAGTAGAATGCTGCACACGTGGCGTGTAAGGCGTGACGTCGATGCACAGTGCGGCGGCATCCCAACCCTCCCATGGATACAAGGGGAGGGGAGGAGACCCCGCAGTGGGCACCGCAGCTCCTGGAAGTGAAGTGAGCTGACAGCTCAAGCATCCAGATCACAAAGCACTGGTAGAGCAGGTGTGGAGATGATATATTACATTGATTGGGTAAAACAAGCATGAACCAACTTTGTAGATAAATAGTTGCTTAACGAATTTGGTAATATATATAAAGGAATTAAACAAACTTGATTACAAAAGATAAAAGTGTAGCGCTATAAACTCAATAAATGTGTACATCAAAAACCGATAGATGCATATGTACAGTGAATAAATATTGTCAGACCATGTACGGCTATAAAAGTGAATATCATTATGTAGTTAATCAACAAAACTATTAGGTGAAGCAATAAATAGTACACCTTGGTGTCCGTTTATGAAGCAGTGAAATCTATTCACTGCTTCATTCTCCGGCATTCACAGTGAAGATCTTTCTCCTCTGTGTGCCAGTTTATGAAGCTTTGTAGATCGCTTCACCTTCTGAGGAGTGAAGAGATCTACAAACGCTTCCAACAGTGGAGAACGGCCCCTGGTACTGGAATCTCGTGAGACTTTACGAGATTACAAGATGAATAGATAAAGACTATTCCTGCGCTATCAAATACGGGGAAAGGAGAGGAGGAGTAGAGCTAGGAAAAGCCGCCTACACCGGGTGGGGTACAACCAGCCCCTATATGTTAAATAGGTAAATAAAAGTGTGGTGCTGCACTAATCCTTAAAATCATGTACAGATCTATGACACAACTCAAAATAAACAGTATAGGTGTCTCACATTAAAATCCTGGCGTGAAAAATTAGCATGGACACCCTTGTGCACAGAGTGTGCAAAATATACTCATATACAAAATCAATGTAAAGATATCTAAAAGTGACAAATATCAAAAAATATCAATACCTGACTTAAATAATCAGTGTACACAGTGAAATATATAGCAAGCAAGAAACAATAGAAAGTGACTAGTGCTCATTGGACATAAAAAAGTGACAGTGAACTAGAACTTATATGATATTCAGCAACTTCAAAAAATAAAAAATATATAAATATCCAGCAACTTCAAAAAATAAAATAAAAATAGAAATATATATAAATATATCATAGATATATCATAGATATAGATAAATTATCACCGCTCAATACACGGACAGACGGCGTGGATTAATGTTAATAAAATAATGATTCCCCCTACATTATATACATATGTATACACACACACATTTTATATACATTTTATATACATGTATATACACACACGATATATATATACATATACACATTATATATATATATATATGTGTATATATATGTATACACATAAATATGACAGGGGGGCATGCTTACAGTGTTGGGGGGTCTGAACGAGGCATAAGGAAGTTAAAAATCCTCCTCCTTCCTCCTCAGATCTGGCCGTTACTGTGTCATTCAATGAGGATTCTCCATGTGTAGAGATAATCGGCGGGAGAACAAGTTCAAATATGTTCTCCTCCGATTAGCACTGTTTCATAAACTGTTTATGGACTGTGATCAGCGGCGATCCTTGGGATCACTGCTGATCACTGCTTCATAAACGGACACCCTTATAAGCAAATATAATAGTGACTAATATGAAGGAAACAGTGACGATTCCATAAACTCAACAGCTCAAATATATATGAAAAAAATTTAAACATAATAGTCCATTTCAAGATAGTGAAAAATTTGTGAAAAACACCACCAAAAGTCTATGGGGGTAGTGCATAAGCAATAATGGAAAAATAACTCCCAAGTTTGCAGGTAAACCAAATCTGGCAGGTAAGTGGACAGTGGGAGAACCATAGGGGCACAGAAGATTTAAATCAGTGCCGGAACTCAATGACCTGAACTGGCATACGCCATACAAGTCAAAAAGGCTTAATGACCAACAGGTCTGGGCAGTGTGTCTTGTCAGATGTCATCAGCATACAGCAGAAAGGGGTATCAGCACGGCTTCCACATCCATAGACATTCCAACACAAGCCAAACGAGTGGTTCATATGCCATGCGAGGAGCAAGAAAACTCACATAACGTGATAACGTTTAAACACTGGTTTATTAAAATAATTAAAAACAGACTCACATAATAGAAGATAGGAAACAGCTCAAACATCATATAGCGGCAGTCGTGAGGGGTTCACTGGACATGTTTCAACTAAAAAGCCGTCATCTGGGGTGTGGAACCCCCTCACCCCACCACTCTATAAACAAATAATGACCCCCACTGGGAGTGTCCAAATACCGGAAGTGCAATGAATGAATGTTACTTCCGGTTATAGAGGTCATAGGATAACTATTTATAATCCCACATATACTAAGGTTCAAGAACAAAAGTCATTGAATGATACACCTCATAAATTATAAATGGCCAAGAAAAGTTGTAAAAAAATATAATACACTGTGCATTGGCTCGGTCCGTCTGTCCGCAAACCAAGCCTCGCTATCAGTATATCAACACTTCCTGTGTGGGCACAGCGACGCCGCTGCACTCCACCCATATGCCCAAGCCTCACTTTCGTGTAGCGCACTGACGTCACTCCCGCACTGCAAGTACGGTGTCAGTGTGCTCCAGCTCGTTCACCAAGCCTCATTCTCATATCATTGCCCAACCCATCTCATATAGAGACGCCGCTGCGCTCCAGGGAAATCAAACCAAGCCTCAATCTGAGGCCGGCCATAGACTTCCGAAGTGTCAGCAGAGGTGGATAATAAGAAAACATTGAGGCAAGGGGCATGCGCGGCAGCCTCATGAACGGTCGCGCGTTCTGAGAGCTCCGCTCCACTCCGGCCTACGATCCCCGCCACAGCGATAATCAGTGGCGGAACCGGACCATCGCACCTTCCCCGTACCATCAGGAGTCCTGAGGGACCCCCTCGCATGACCGGGGCTCGGCAAGACGGGACCTTTCCCGGTTTCTTTACTCCGGCCCGCGGACCGCGGCCTACACAAACATGGCGGCGGCCGGCGCCACACGGGGCTCCTCAGGGAATCCGGAGGCATCCATGGAAGACTTTCCACCCCTGCCCTCCCCCAGTGCCACGATGAAACTACAAACTGTGAGTAACTCCCAGGATGGCTTATTATCAGGATCCCCCACGAATTCATTAGGCTGTAGCCCCTTGGAAATACCCTCCCTATCCCAGATGAAGGAGAGCGGCCCCATATCCATACCCAGCCCTCAGTATGATCCCTCTGCTCCCATCCCTGCTGACTTTGCAGCCCTGATGAACACTTTCTCTGACATGCTGACAAGAGGTTTGGCACACAATGCCTCACAAATCACTACTACCATACAGGCTGACCTGCAGCAGCTAGGTGCATGCATTGAAGCAATCGAATCAAAGACTGATCAAACTGCTGCAGTTGCCAACCAGAACACTGATAGGATCCAGGAATTACACGACCAACTGGACATGGCTTACTCAAAACTCGATGACCTCGAGAACAGGTCTCGCAGATACAATTTTAGGCTAAGAGGCCTACCAGAATCTTTTAAGGACACGGACAAAATCGTTCGCTCTTTTATCAAACATTTAATTCCGGACATACCAGACTACAGGCTGGAACTGGACCGGGCACATAGGGCTCTGCAACCTCCACGCCAAGACGGCCTACCCAGAGACATTGTGGTTAAACCCCATTTCTTTAGAGTCAAAGAAGAAGTCATGCACAGAGCTAGAGAATCTGAAAATCTCTCCTTCCAGGGACATTCGATTCAAATTTTTGCGGACCTCTCCCCCTACACGATTCAGAGACGGAGATCATTAAAGCCTCTTTTGAATATCCTATCGCAAAAATCGATCGCCTACAGATGGTCGTTCCCCTTTCGCCTCAACTTTGCCCACCTAAACAAGTCCTACAGCTTCACAAATTTTGGGGAGGGGGAAAGTTTGCTGCTGCAATTGGGCCTTATATCTCACTCGCCAACATCTTCTTCTGCCATGGATTCCAAAACACCTCAGTCTGCGAAGAGACCACCACCCTCGAGCCCCATCCAACCCTTATGGCATAAACAACAGGCCAAGAGATCCAAAGATGGTCGCCCTCCCTAACGGAAAGTCTGCTATCTACAGTGTCTTCTCCTCTCCAGGATTCCCTGGTCTACCTTCTGGCAATGGGACGCTGAACTCCCAAGCCCCCGTTCTCCTTTGGCTGGCTTTTTGCCAGATCTTGTCCTGATGCTGAGACGTTTGCTTTTTGTTCACTGTTGCTCCGGTTCTCTCAGGACTCATACAAGTTTGCCCTTTTTTTTTGCGGTTCTATTTTTAGTTTTTCTCTAAGGCGGTTTGGCCGGAGTGGCTGCACTTCGCCTCCACGAGTCTCTGAGTGGCATTTTCCCCCACTCAGAAACACTTTCATAACCCCTTCACGGGGTTCCCGTTTTTGGGAAAACCCTTTTTCTTTTTTTTTTTTATTATTATTTTTTCCTTAGGGGGTGGCTGTCTGCCAACCCCCCTGTTAGGGTTCTTGGTTTGTTTTCTTATTACACTAAGAATGTCTGATCACTTACATCATCTGTTTTACATTGTTATTAATATGTCTTGTCTCCCTTTCTCAGGGTCGATCCCCCCCAACTTTCTATCCTCCCCATCTCACCTACTCCCGGTGTCACTCAGAGGCCTAACTCTCTTGCTACTTCCTGGCTACCAAAACCTTCAGACAGCGGAGGCTTGGACACGAGCACGAAGTTGGAGGTCTCAGGTAGGCTCCTTCTATGTGAGGCGTACATCCCCCCCTCTGATCCATGCACCCTGATACACATGTTCCTTCTTCCCAAATCTGTATAGCCACGCATAATGTACAGGGCATGAACTCCCCTGTCAAACGACGCAAATTATTTAAACATTATAAATCACAAAAAATCGCAGTTCTCCTATTGCAAGAAACTCACTTCCCAGCCTCATATAACCCCTCCTTTTTACACGGTTATTACACACAGTTTTTTCTCTCCAATGCTGAAAATAAGTCTAAGGGGGTAGCCATCTGTTTTGCAAAACACCTTAAATTTTCCCCCTCTGAAGTAGTTAAAGATAAGGCGGGGAGGTTTCTACTAGTAAAAGGGACGATTGAGGGTTTATTATATACCTTTATCTCTTACTATGCCCCAAACAAAGGCCAGGCTTCCTTTTTCTCCACCATGTTGTCTACTTTAGGCCCAAAACTCGAGGGGAAGATAATAATGGGAGGAGACACGAATCTCCCTTTTGACACTTCCCTAGATAAATCAGGGTCGGGACCCTCTCGATCCAAAAAACCCCCAAAGCAAAGTACTAAAATAGCTTCCGCTCTGTTTGCTCTGGGCCTGGTGGACATATGGAGAGAAATTAACCCTAAGTCCAAAGACTTTACCCATTATTCCGCCCCCCATCACCTCTACACCAGAATCGACCATATTTTTATACAATCCCAAACTATCCCCAGTGTTAAAAGAGCAGTTATTAGAGACTCCCCTATTTCAGATCACTCTTTGGTTCTCCTATACCTACAGCACTCTCCTAATCAGGGAAGCAAATTTATTTGGCGTCTCAATGAAGGGCTCCTTAGTGACCCAATACAATGCTCGATTATAACTAAAGAGATTCAGGAATATTTTAGCTTAAACGACACTGGAGAAGTTTCTCCGGAAACGCTGTGGGCGGCCCACAAGGCGGCTCTCAGAGGGAAAATTATTCAAATCTCTTCCAACCTTAAAAAAGAACGCAAGGCTGACATTGATAATCTTCGCTTAAGATTTCACTCCTTGTCAAAAGCACATAAGAAGAATCCCACTAAGGATTCGCTTGAGGCGCTCGAAAATGCGCGAACATCCTTGAACCTGGCCCTCACCTCCGAAGCTGAGAAACAGCTCCGGTGGTCAGGTGCTCGCTTTTACCACCAGACTGACAAGATAGGTACTAAACTAGCCACCAAATTATCCCCAAGACCTCGTTCAGCTGCTTTCCCCAAAATCCGCACTCTATCTGGCGTTCTCTCTCAAAACCCTAAAAGTATAATGGAAACATTCCACAATTTTTACACTTCACTATACAAACAAGAACGATTAACACCTGACCATTCTATATCGGACTTCCTAAATAGCTTATCACTCCCCAAATTAGCGTCGGAACATTCAGACCTTCTGGATGATCCTATTTCAGATGTAGAGGTACTCGGGGTGATTAAACACCTGAAACAAAACTCAGCCCCGGGACCTGACGGCTTTTCCGCGCTTTATTACAAAAAATTCGGACCTGTCCTAACACCGTACTTGACCAAATTTTTTAACTCACTCAGGTCCGGCTCTCCCCTGGACAAAGCCCTCAATCATGCCTTCATTTCGGTCATTCCGAAACCTGGCAAAGATATGACTACGGTCTCCAATTACCGTCCTATCTCCTTAATCAACAACGATCTAAAAATATTAACTAAAGTTCTTTCCAATCGGTTAGCTTCTTGCATAGCCACCTATATCAACAAGGACCAAGTGGGCTTTATCCCGGGGAGACAAGGACCTGATCAGATCAGGAGAGCAATTAACATTATTTCTCTCCTCCAATCTCAATGGGATGGAGGACCCCCGCAACAAGGCTATTTGTTATCCATAGATTTGCAAAAGGCTTTTGACACAGTCACCTGGCCCTACTTATTCCATATACTAGAACGTTGGGGATTTGGTCAACGTTTTTTGAACATCCTTAGAGCCCCACTGCACAGGTCAGACTACAGGGCTACTACTCTGAGCCTTTTATTATAGAAAGGGGTACTAGACAGGGGTGCCCGCTCTCCCCCCTCCTGTTTGCCATAGCCATGGAGTCCTTGGCTATCGCAATTAGAACTCACCCTGACATCAAAGGAGTGATATGTGGTGAAGGCGAGCACAAATGCTCCCTTTTTGCCGATGATTTGCTGCTTTTCGTGACCTCCCCCCTAATCTCTACTCCTAATATCTTCGCCTTGCTAGATAAGTTCGGAGAGATATCGGGACTGCGAGTTAATGTAGACAAATCTTCTGCACTGAACATCTCGGTCCCTCCTAATATTCTAAGTAGCCTCCAAGACCACTTTCCGTTCTCCTGGAACGAGGTCTCCCTTCCATACCTAGGGGTTAATCTTACAGCAAATATAGCCTCTCTCTACTCAGCCAATTACCCTGCCACCTTTCGTAAATTGATTTCGGACCTATCCATTTGGGACAACCATAACTTATCTTGGATAGGCCGTATTAACGCAGTCAAAATGACCCTCCTGCCCCGTATCCTTTACTTATTCAGATCTCTGCCCATCCCTATCCATAAATCGCAAGTTCACCTACTCCAATCCAAAATCGTAAAATTCATATGGGGAATGAGGAGAAGTCGCTGCGCACAACACGTTCTTTTCCGCCCCAAATCACAAGGGGGTCTGGCTCTACCCAACATTTGGTGGTACTATCAGGCAGCCCAATTGGCCCAGATCTCCATTGTATACTCGAAAGGCCAAAAGCCTGATTGGGTATCAATGGAACGACTTGCAGTCCCTCGCCACACGATTGACTTTTTACTCTGGTCCCCTGACACATATCTTTCATAACCCAGATTTCCCACCTGGAATGAACATTTTAGCTTTCGGTTGGTGGTTAAATAAAGGCTTACTCAGAATAGGGAACTACTTCTCCTCCTCTGGCCCACTCTCTTTGGCGTTCTGCACAAGTAAGCTTGAAATGCCCTCGGCCGAACGTTTTCGCTTTATGCAAATCCACAATTTCCTTCACTCCATTTGGCCAAATAAACCAGAACCCCCCTCAATAACTAACTATGAATCATGGTGTTCGGGTGCAGTGGATCAGAGAGGGGGGATCTCCATCATATATGCATCACTTGCCTCTGAAGTGTCCAAGCCTCCATACGCCTTATCCTGGGAGAAAGACCTTGATTTCTCCTGGGATATTGACCAATGGTTTTACTGCTTTCTTCGCTCATTTAAGGGTATCCTTAATGTTTCTCTCATGGAGGGCAGCATTAAGGTGCTCATGCGATGGTATAGGGTACCCTATCTTCTGGCTAAGATATATCCGGATGCTTCCCCGCTGTGCTTCCGGGGCTGCAATCACACAGGGACTCTACTCCACGTTTGGTGGACATGTCCACGGATAAGGGGATTATGGAACAAAGTATTTTCAGTCATCCGCAAAATATTCTCCGCCCAGATTCCCCAAACTCCAGAAATAGCCCTACTGAACCTGAAAGTAGATAAGGTTGATAAATATACCCAACAACTGATCTTCTACATTCTACTGGGCACCAAAATAACGATAGCCTCTTGCTGGAAAAAACACAGAGTCCCATTCACAGCGGTGAAGCATAACATTTCCTGGATTATGGCACAAGAAAAGATAGTTAGTATCATCCAAGATAAAGTTAATAAATTTGAGTTAACCTGGGAACCTTGGGCCAATTTCTGTCATATTTCATTACACCCTGGCATCACCCATCCAGGGCAATAGGCTCTCTGAGTGACTCCGCTGCCACTCCTCACCAAGAGTGATAGTACTCCCTCCCCCTTGCTTCTCATCTCACTTTTCTTCCCCCTACCTTCTTCTTTTAGTACCCCTGACCCTCTGATTGCTCTCCTTTGTAAATTGTTAATCACTAATGGGACAGGACATTACTCTTTATTACATCTAGCTTTTTAGACTGGTTTACCCTCTATGGGCAAGAATCACCAGTGGGTGGGGGATCCGGGGGGAGGGGGTGGCCTCAAACCCGCAGTAAGCTCCCATTTGGGGTGGGTGGCGGGCGTCTCCCCTGTTCCCGGATCCCTTGCAAACATTGGATTTAAGTCTCCCTTACTTTTTACAACTATGCCCTACTTACCCTGATAAATGAGTTTTACATGACCCCTGTTGGGTTCTGGTCTGACAGATTATTCAATTGTCACTGTCCTAGCGCCAGAGACATTTATATTTTTTTGGTATAATTTTATTTTCTAATTTCGAAATACCTCACACTGTAACACAGCGTTTTGCAAGCATGACCTTTTCTCTTACATCTTGCTTTAAGAGGCTTCCCCTCAAATTAATTTGCTCCTTATGTACTTTTGTAACCTCCTACCATGTATTGCCTTATACAACTGTTCTGTAAAAAATTTTTTTGTGTGTTACCACCAATAAAAATCTATTGCAAGAAGAAAACATTGAGGCAGCAGAAGTGGGTACTAATAATAAAATATAGAATAAAAGTAAAATTTATATGAAAAAATTGTATAAAAATTGCCCAGAATAGTGAGCTTATAGAAGGGGCATCTACCCAACATCCAATAGTGCAAATTGTAAGATCATAAAAACAGGATCTTAAAAGACACTGCCAATGGGGGGCATCAATACCATTCCCAAAATACATTGTATACATTAGATTGGCCAATAATCAACCCAAATTACATACATATATTGAATTGACCCAAATAATAAAATCATAACAATAATTACATTCTAAGGCTTGATTCCAAAAAAGAGATCATAACAGTGTTTATGCTTGGTTAATGAAAGAGTTGATGTCCCACTCCACGTTAATACCCTGCGGAAAATGGGACCCCAACTCGTATATCCATTATGTCTCCAAACGGGAGACACCCCTAAGAGTCGACCCCCCCCGCCATGGGGCCACATACCTATCAATGATAAGGAACTGAGTACCCGCAGGGTTTCGATCATGAAATTCCCTGTAGTGCCTAGGGACAGTATGTTTGGTACTACCTGCTTTGATAAGGTTAATATGCTCCGAAACCCGTGTTGTGAATGATCTAATGGTCCGGCCCACATATTGTTTGCCACAAGGGCAAGTTAGAAGATACACTATTCCTGTAGTGGCACAAGTGCAAAATTGTTTAATCATATATGTACGGCCAGTTACAGTTGGGGAAAAGCTATGGCTTGCCTTTCTACCACAGATGTTAAACTGGCAAACCAAGCACATTCTGCAGGGGTAGAATCTGATCCAATCATGAAAGAAGGATGGTTTTCTCGGTGGATTAATGACATTAGGTGCCAACTTATTCCGAAGGGATGGGACACCTTTGAAAAACCACCTTTGGGGTCTTGGGCAACAGGGGTCCCAAAATGTTATCAGTTTTTAAAACATCCCAGTGATGTTCAAAGATTTTCTTCACATGCTTATGTTGCATGGAAAAAGACGTCAGAAAGGACCATTTAAATTCATCATTTGGTTGTCGAGGTCTGTCCTCCAACAGTATCTGGCGGTCCATTGCAAAAGCATTCTCAATCTCTTTATCCAAGTCAAAAGGGTTATAGCCCTTCTCCAAGAATCTATCTTTCAAGATTGTGGCCTGAACCTTAAAAGTATCAAGATCAGTAAAGTTCCTACGCAGTCATAGAAACTGACTCCTAGGAACTGATCTGATCCAGGAACTATGATGACAACTATCGGTCGGTATGTACCCGTTCCTATCGGTGGATTTAAAATAGGTACTAAGTGTAAATGTCCATTCCCTTCTCTCAATAACAAGGTCCAAAAAATGAATTGAGGTCGTACTAGCCTCAAAAGATAAGGCAATACCCCTATCACTGTTATTCAAGGTCGCGATAAAGTCAACCAAACCATCATGGCTACCTGTCCACAGGAGGAGGATGTCGTCTATGTACCGGGCCCACAACAGGAGGTGTGGGTTCTCCATGGCATAGACGACATCCTCCTCCCACTTGGCCATGAACAGATTGGCCAGGCTGGGAGCAAATTTTGCTCCCATTGCCACCCCTTTATGCTGACGATAGAATTTGCCATCGAACCAGAAATAATTGTGTTGCGTTGCAAACTCAATTAAATCAACAATAAAGTTAATCTGGGGTGAAGCAAGGGAGGCATCCCTATTTAGAAAGCATTGTACCGCATCCACACCCTCACGGTGTGGAATGCAGGTATAAAGGGACGCCACGTCTGCAGTGGCCATAATGAGATCACCAGAATAAGAAACATTTAATAATAGTTTGATCACATCCTTGGTATCTTTTAAATGGGACGGCATCTTAGTACAGATGGCTGAAGAAAAAAATCTATGTATTTCCCAATTTTAGAGGTGTCCGAGTCGATACCACTAATTATGGGTCGACCTGGGGGGTGAAGGGGGACCTTATGGACCTTGGGCAGGTAATATATAACTGGAATACGTGGGGCAAGGGGGACTAGAAAGGATCTCTCCTTTTTATTTAGAATATAAGAATCAAAACCTTTTGGCTACTAATTTCTTCAATTCCTTTTTATACTCATATGTGGGATTATTTGGTAATTCAATGTAAGTCTCACGATCTCCCAAAATGCGATACATTTCATCCATGTAATCTGATTTATTCAATAAAACAATGCTACCGCCTTTGTCGGCGGGGCGAATGACCAGATTTTTGTTATCACATAAAGTCTTTAAGCCCACTGAGGGTAAGGGGTTATGAAATTTACGCTTAAGTGGGATGTTACATAGTTACATAGTTACATAGTAGGTGAGGTTGAAAAAAGACACAAGTCCATCAAGTCCAACCTATGGGTGTGATTATGTGTCAGTATTGCATTGTATATCCCTGTATGTTGTGGTCATTCAGGTGCTTATCTAATAGTTTCTTGAAGCTATCAATGCTCCCCGCTGAGACCACCGCCTGCGGAAGGGAATTCCACAGGCGGTGGTACAGTAAAGAACCCTCT
This sequence comes from Lithobates clamitans, assembly GCA_037952925.1. Taxonomy (NCBI): domain Eukaryota; kingdom Metazoa; phylum Chordata; class Amphibia; order Anura; family Ranidae; genus Lithobates; species Lithobates clamitans. Next base: position 1,558,445 of record JBBGZY010000959.1, on the reverse strand, counting down.
ACATAGTTTAAGGTTAAACCTCTTTTCTTCTAATTTTAATGAGTGACCGCGAGTCTTGTTAAACTCTCTTCTGCGAAAAAGTTTTATCCCTATTGTGGGGTCACCAGTACAGTATTTGTGAATTGAAATCATATCCCCTCTCAAGCGTCTCTTCTCCAGAGAGAATAAGTTCAGTGCTCACAACCTTTCCTCATAACTAAGATCCTCCAGACCCTTTATTAGCTTTGTTGCCCTTCTTTGTACTCGCTCCATTTCCAGTACATCCTTCCTGAGGACTGGTGCGGAGAACTGGACAGCATACTCCAGGTGCGGCCGGACCAGAGTCTTGTAGAGCGGGAGAATTATCGTTTTATCTCTGGAGTTGATCCCCTTTTAATGCATGCCAATATTCTGTTTGCTTTGTTAGCAGCAGCTTGTCATTGCATGCCATTGCTGAGCCTATCATCTACTAGGACCCCCAGGTCCTTTTCCATCCAAGATTCCCCCAGAGGTTCTCCCCCCAGTGTATAGATTGCATTCATATTTTTGCCACCCAAATGCATTATTTTACATTTTTCTACATTGAACCTCATTTGCCATGTAGTCGCCCACCCCATTAATTTGTTCAGGTCTTTTTGCAAGATTTCCACATCCTGCGGAGAAGTTATTGCCCTGCTTAGCTTAGTATTGTCTGCAAATACAGAGATTGAACTGTTTATCCCATCCTCCAGATCGTTTATGAACAAATTAAATAGGATTGGTCCCAGCACAGAACCCTGGGGAACCCCACTACCCACCCCTGACCATTCTGAGTACTCCCCATTTATCATCACCCTCTGAACTCGCCCTTGTAGCCAGTTTTCAATCCATGTACTCACCCTATGGTCCTACCAACAGACCTTATCTTGTACAGTAAACGTTTATGGGGAACTGTGTCAAATGCTTTTGCAAAATCCAGATACACCACGTCTACGGGCCTTCCTTTATCTAAGTGGCAACTCACCTCCTCATAGAAGGTTAATAGATTGGTTTGGCAAGAACGATTCTTCATGAATCCATGCTGATTACTGCTAATGATACCGTTCTTAAAATCTTGTATATAGTCCCTTATCATTCCCTCCAAGAGTTTACATACTATTGATGTTAGGTTAACTGGTCTGTAATTCCCAAGGATGTATTTTGGGCCCTTTTTAAATATTGGTGCTACATTGGCTTTTCTCCAATCAGCTGGTACCATTCCAGTCAGTAGACTAGCTGTAAAAATTGGGAACAACGGTCTGGCAATCACTTGACTGAGTTCCCTAAGTACCCTCGGATGCAAGCCATCTGGTCCCGGTGATTTATTAATGTTAAGTTTCTCAAGTCTAATTTTAATTCCGTCCTCTGTTAACCATGGAGGTGCTTCCTGTGTTGTGTCATGAGGATAAACACTGCAGTTTTGGATACTGAAGCCCCCCGATTCACTCGTGAAGACTGAGGAGAATAATAAATTCAATACCTTCGCCATCTCCCCATCCTTTGTAACCAGATGTCCTTCCTCATTCTTTATGGGGCCAATATGGTCTGTCCTCCCTTTTTTACTGTTTACATACTTAAAGAATTTCTTGTGATTTTTTTTGCTCTCTTCCTCTATGTGTCTTTCATGTTCTATCTTAGCTGTCCTAATTGCACCCTTACATTTCCTGTTGCATTCTTTATAAAGTCTGAATGCTGAGGATGATCCCTCAACCTTGTATTTTTTGAAGGCCTTCTCCTTTGCTTTTATATGCATTTTTACATTGGAGTTAAGCCATCCAGGACTTTTGTTCGCTCTTTTAAATTTATTACCCAATGGGATACATTGGCTAATGCCCTTATTTAATATGCTCTTAAAGCAAACCCATCTCTCCTCCGTATTCTTTGTTCCTAATATTTTATCCCAATTTATGCTTTTAGCAAGGTTTGTAGTTTAGGGAAGTTGGCTCTTTTGAAATTCAGTGTGTTTTGTATTCCCTTTATGTTTACTATTTGTGTGATTTATACTGAAACTAATTGACCTGTGATAGCTGTTACCTAAATTGCCCCGTATTTCCACATCCGTGATCAGGTCTGTATTGTTGGTAATCAGTAGATCCAGTAATGTTTTATTTCTAGTTGGTGCGTCTACCATCTGACCCATAAAATTGTCCTGCAAGACATTAAGGAACTGGCGAGCCTTAAATGAATGCGCGGTTCCCTCCGCCCAGTCTATGTCTGGATAATTAAAATCTCCCATTATGATAACACTTCCCATCCTTGCTGCTAATCCAATTTGTGATAGGAGATCCATCTCCACTTCCTCCCTCAGGTTAGGGGGACTATAGAATATTCCCAGTATTATTTTCCCCTTAGCTTCATGTTAGCTAGGTCTCTCAACACTAATTCCTTAAACAAATTATTAGTTGGTGGAAGTTGTGTTGGGGGACTAAAAAGAGAGGGATTGGATAAGCCAGAATGTACTGTGCCGGACGTTGCCGCCCTGGCCACTTTCCTAGTGGGAAACCCTGCGGGTACTCAGTTCCTTATCATTAATTGGTATGTGGCCCCATGGCGGGGGGGTCGACTCTTAGGGGTGTCTTCCGTTTGGAGACATAATGGATATACGAGTTGGGGTCCCATTTTCCGCAGGGTATTAACGTGGAGTGGGACATCAACTCTTTCATTAACCAAGCATAAACACTGTTATGATCTCTTTTTTGGAATCAAGCCTTAGAATGTAATTATTGTTATGATTTTATTATTTGGGTCTATTATGGGTCAATTCAATACATGTATGTAATTTGGGTTGATTATTGGCCAATCTAATGTATTTTGGGAATGATATTGATGCCCCCCATTGGCAGTGTCTTTTTAGATCCTGTTTTTATGATCTTACAATTTGCACTATTGGATGTTGGGTAGATGCCCCTTCTATAAGCTCACTATTCTGGGAAATTTTTATACAATTTTTTCATATAAATTTTATTTTTATTCTATATTTTATTATTAGTACCCACTTCTGCTGCCTCAATGTTTTCTTATTATCCACCTCTGCTGACACTTCGGAAGTCTATGGCCGGCCTCAGATTGAGGCTTGGTTTGATTTCCCTGGAGCGCAGCGGCGTCTCTATATGAGATGGGTTGGGCAATGATATGAGAAAGAGGCTTGGTGAACGAGCTGGAGCGCACTGATGCCGTACTTGCAGTGCGGGAGTGACATCAGTGCGCTACACGAAAGTGAGGCTTGGGCATATGGGTGGAGCGCAGCGGCGTCGCTGTGCCCACACAGGAAGTGTTGATATACTGATAGCGAGGCTTGGTTTGCGGACAGACGGACCGAGCCAATGCACAGTGTATTATATTTTTTTACAACTTTTCTTGGCCATTTATAATTTCTGAGGTGTATCATTCAATGACTTTTGTTCTTGAACCTTAGTATATGTGGGATTATAAATAGTTATCCTATGACCTCTATAACTGGAAGTAACATTCATTCATTGCACTTCCGGTATTTGGACACTCCCAGTGGGGGTCATTATTTGTTTATAGAGCGGTGGGGTGAGGGGGTTCCACACCCCAGATGACGGCTTTTTAGTTAAAACATGTCGGGTGGACCCCTCACGACTGCCGCTATATGATGTTTTCCTTCTAATATGTGAGTCTGTTTTTAATTATTTTATTAAACCAGTGTTTAAACGTTATCACGCTATGTGAGTTTTCTTGCTCCTCGCATGGCATATGAACCACTCGTTTGGCTTATGTTGGAATGTCTATGGATGTGGAAGCCGTGCTGATACTTCTTTCTGCTGTATGCTGATGACATCTGACAAGTCACACTGCCCAGACCTGTTGGTCATTAAGCCTTTTTGACTTGTATGGCATATGCCAGTTCAGGTCATTGAGTTCCGGTAAGCCTCTGCATTTCCTGGTGATGGCCCCGGCACTGAATTAAATCTTCTGTGCACCTACGGTTCTCCCACTGTCCACTTACCTGCCAGATTTGGTTTAACTACCCACCTGCGAACTTGGGAGTTATTTTTCCATTATTGCTTATGCACTACCCCCATAGACTTTTGGTGGTGTTTTTCACAAATTTTTCACTATCTTGAAATGGACTATTATGTTTTAAGTTTTTTCATATATTATTTGAGCTGTTGAGTTTATGGAATCGTCACTGTTTCCTTCATATTAGTCACTATTATATTTGCTTATAAGGTGTACTATTTATTGCTTCACCTAATAGTTTTGTTGATTAACTACATAGTGATATTCACTTTTATAGCCGTACATGGTCTGACAATATTTATTCACTGTACATATGCATTTATGGGTTTTTGATGTATACATTTATTGATTTAAAAGGCGCTACACTTTTATCTTTTGTTGTTATTTTTACCCTAAGTCTATAGGTGTGTTAGCTGCTATCCCAGCGTCCTTTTTGATCTAGCGCAGCGCTGTACTTACCCTCTTATCTGTTCTTAAACAAACTTGATTGAATATATTAGATAGCATGTATGGACCCACTGCAATAAAATTGTACCGATTACTAGGGTCAGATGCGGAGTGCGTGCCTCCATCCCTATTGCACTAGCAAGAATGGGGGGAAGTTGGGACTTTGTATGAGGCAGAGACTTGGCGGGGACTCGTGCCTCCATCCCTGTCAATACGATAAAGGGGAGAAGGCGGGACTTTAAATGAAGCGCGCAGTCGATAGTGAAGGGTCAAAAAAGGGATATTATTGTGTAAAACATGATAAATATTCCATACAGATAGGTACATGGGTCACAAAAATTCATTATTTATTACATATATTTATATTATATCGGTATTACACATTGCATGTACAAGGGCTAGTGGTTCATCTATAATAAATATATCTGTGTTACATTGGTACTACACATTGTATATACAGAATCTCTACGCGTTTCGTGGAGTATTCATATCCACTCTTCAGGAGCGACAATGTGTATTAACTAAAAATTAAACATATAATAAATTTTAAGGTCAAATGCTTCTAAAAAATAGGAAAAAGATTTAGAAATGTATATAACTTGGGAGTAACCCCTAGCCATAAAAATACTCACAACTACCATGCAGTAAGAGCACAATGGTTATCCACTCGTTCACTTGAGCTCTTGGCTTGTGCCCCCATTACTCGGAGCAATGCTTGCTGCAACAGAGATTTAGCCGGTAGTTCTTCTGCAGCTGATTTTGGTTGAGTGAGTGCTGACGAGGTCTCTTCTTTCAAAGGCGAACAGTGTTCTTCCCACCAGCATTCTTCTGCGTCCAAATCTTCCATGCCTTCCACAGATACTGACTGTACGGTGGCCCATCCACTTTTCGGCAAAGGATCTCTAGCCATGCGAGTCTCCCTGTTCTTTTCTTCCAAGGCGGCTTCTTCTTCTCTTACTAGCCCCATCAATTCAGGATAGGATGGAATCTCATCAGCGCCTTTTAAGAACAACCGAAGGGCAATGGGGTGGTTCGGTCTGGCCCCTTTCAAAGTCCGGTCTAATCTGACTATATCTGCCTCTCTAGGGTCAACACCCTTCTTCATAATGATCTGATGTAAAATCTGATCTATACGGACAATGTATGTGGACAGCTTCTCTCCCACCTTTTGGTGAGTGTGCTCGAACCGATGCATCAGATCAGGTAAATTTTCGATCTTCCCGTACACAGCATGGAGGACTGTAAGGTAATCTTTAGCACCACAATCTGGCTTCCCTCTTCAGAGGCTCCTAATATCATCAGCTGCTGGACTTAACAAGCTTTCACTTATCCGTCTTCTTGCTAAATGTCCCGGGACATTCCAATCCTCCAAAGCCTGAGTAGCCTGATCCATCCAACTCTCAAAATCTTCCACTCCTTCAGGCCTCGGTATTCGCCCAGAGAATATGGGTAGCTTCCTAGACTTCTATCTATTCTATCTTCTTCTCCTAATAGGGATGAGCCGAACAGCTCCTGGTTCGGTTCGCACCAGAACCTGCGAACGGACTGAAAATTCGCACGAACGTTAGAACCCCATTGACGTCTATGGGACTCGAACGTTCGAAATCAAAAGTGCTTATTTTAAAGGCTAATTTTCATGGTATTGTCCTAAAAAGAGTTTGGGGACCCGGGTCCTGCCCCAGGGGACATGTATCAATGCAAAAAAAACTTTTAAAAAGGGCCGTTTTTTCGGGAGCAGTGATTTTAATGATGCTTAAAGTAAAAAAAAAAAAAAAGTGAAATATTCCTTTAAATATCGTACCTGGGGGGTGTCTATAGTATACCAGTAAAGTGGCGCGTGTTTCCCATGCTCGGAACAGTCCCTGCACAAAATGTCATTTTTAAAATAATAAAAGTAATTTAAAACTGCTTGCGGCTTTAATGTAATGTTGGGTCCTGGCAATATGGATGAAAATCAGTGAGACAAACGGCATGGGTACCCCCCAGTCCATTACCAGGCCCTTTGGGTCTTGTATGGATATTAAGGGGAACCCCGCACCCAAATTAAAAAAGGAAACAGCAGTATACAGGCTCTGTACTCTGAACAGCAGTATACAGGCGGTGCAAACAAGACAGGGACTGTAGGTTTGTTGTTAAGTAGAATCTGTTTGTAATTTTGAACTGGTACATTTTTAACGTGTTTAGCTCCAGCCAAAAAATCTATTTTAAGCTTTTTGGAAAACATAGGGAAGGGTTATCACCCCTGTGACATTTGTTTTGCTGTTTGTGCTCCTCTTCAGAAGATTTCACCTCCCAATGACAAATGAAACAAGGATTGGTTATAAAGCATCAGTGGAAAGGAGAAAAGTTTTTCCCATATTAACTCTTACAGGAGAGAATTTCCCTTCCTAGGGGTAGATTTCATCTCACTTCCTGTTGTCTCCTTCCGTTTGCAAGTAGGAGTTGTTTGTAAGTTAGAAGTTTGAAAGTAGGGGCCTGCCCTATATACTCAGCAGAAAATTGGGCCTGTAAGCCTTCACAGGGCCCTGCTGTCAAATATTAGATCAAGAATTGTAATTACATGCCCCTGTTGAACAAGGGAAGAAAAATCGGGCCTTTGGTAGTGGTGGTGGTGCTGGTGCCACAACACTGTAAGTCCTCACTCGCTCTTGGTGGGTGCAAAAACGGGCCCTGCTGTGAAATATTAGATCAAGAATTGTAATTACGTGCCCCTGTTGAACAAGGGCAGAAAAAGTGGGCCTTTGGTGGTGGTGGTGGTGCTGGTGCCACAACACTGTAAGTCCTCACTCACTCTTGGTGGGTGCAAAAATGGGCCCTACTGTGAAATATTAGATCAAGAATTGTAATTACATGCCCCTGTTGAACAAGGGCAGAAAAATTGGGCTTTTGGTGGTGGTGGTGCTGGTGCCACAACACTGTAAGTCCTCACTCGCTCTTGGTGGGTGCAGAAACAGGCCCTGCTGTGAAATATTAGATCAAGAATTGTAATTACATGCCCCTGTTGAACAAGGGCAGAAAAATTGGGCCTTTGGTGGTGGTGCTGGTGCCACAACACTGTAAGTCCTCACTTGCTCTTGGTGGGTGCAGAAATGAGCCCTGCTGTGAAATATTAGATCAAGAATTGTAATTACATGCCCCTGTTGAACAAGGGCAGAAAAATTGGGCCTTTGGTGGTGGTGGTGGTGCTGGTGCCACAACACTGTAAGTCCTCACTCACTCTTGGTGGGTGCAGAAACGGGCCCTGCTGTGAAATATTAGATCAAGAATTGTAATTGCATGCCCCTGTTGAACAAGGGCAGAAAAATTGGGCCTTTGGTGGTGGTGGTGGTGCTGGTGCCACAACACTGTAAGTCCTCACTCGCTCTTGGTGGGCGCAGAAATGGGCCTTGCTGTGAAATATTAGATCAAGAATTGTAATTACATGCCCCTGTTGAACAGGTGCTGAAAAATTAGGCCTTAGGCACTGGTGCTGGTGCCACAACACTGCAACCCCTCACAGATACCCTAGTTGGAACGCAGGAACGAGCCCTGCTGCAAAGTATTGTATCAAAAATTGTAATTACACGCCCCTGTTAAACAGGGGCTGAAAAATTGGGCCTTAGGCACTGGTGGTGGCACCCAGAACCAAAAATGTTCTTACAAGCTATCAGCGTGATCATTGAGGAGGAAGAGAATAATTACTCAGGATAGTCACTCAACATCAGCATAGGCAGTCTTTGAAGGGATCTGAGATTTCAAAAAAAATTATTCGGTTACATCAGCATCAGGTGCTTGGTAGCTGGTGGTGATCCAAGACTGATTCATTTTTATGAAGGTCAGTTGATCGACCGAGTCGGTGCACAGACGCAGCCTGTGATCGGTTACAAAGCCTCCAGCAGCACTAAATGTGCGTTCCGAAAGAACGCTGGATGCAGGACAGGCCAGTAGCTCAACTGCATACTGTGCAAGCTCTGGCCAGTGATCCATCCTCAAGACCCAGTAACCCAGAGGATTTTCGGTGGGAAAGGTGTCCAAGTCAGATCTTGCCCCTAGGTATTCCTGCCCCATGTAAAACAGATGCTGGCGATGGCTGCTGGGACCGATCATACCTTGGGGCTGGGGACCAAAAAATTGTCTGAACGCATCGATCAGACGGCCACCTTCTCCACCACTCCTTCTTTGACTGACTGAAGCCTCAGAAACACGTTGTCCAGAAACAGGAGTTTGTAATCTCCCAGTCTCTGGGAACGCATTGCACAGACCTTTCTGCAAGGCCTCCCGAAGATGTTTCATCCTCTGCTCCCTCTGCGATGGCAAGATAAGGTCTGCAACCTTACCCTTGTAACGTGGATCAAGGAGGGTTGCCAGCCAGTATTGCTCCTTGATACCACGAATACGAGGATCCTTACGCAGGCTTTGCAGGATCAGGGAGGCCATGCAGCGTAGGTTTGCTGAGGCATTCGGTCCGGAGTCCTCTGCGTCACTAAGGACGACATGGTCCGCAGCCACCTCCTCCCAGCCACGTACAAGTCCATGTGTTTCTTTGGACTGATCCCTTAAAGACTGCTGCTGATGCTGAGTGCCAAGCTCCACCTCCATACTGACACAATCTTCCTCCTCCTCCTCCTCCTCTTCCTGTGTGATCGGCGGGCACGCAGGAACACTGTCTGGATAAAGGGGGCCTTGAGAGCTAAGGAAGTCCTCCTCTTCCTGCCTCTGTTGTGCCTCAAGTGCCCTGTCCATTATTGCACGCAGCGTGTGCTCCAACAGGTGGACAAGGGGGACAGTGTCACTGATGCATGCACTGTCACTGCTCACCATCCTCGTGGCCTCCTCAAATGGTGACAGGACAGTGCATGCATCCCTGATCATGGCCCACTGACGTGGGGAAAAAAAAACAAGCTCCCCTGACCCTGTCCTGGTGCCATAGTCGCACAGGTACTCATTGATGGCCCTCTGCTGCGTGTGCAGCCGCTGCAGCATGGCCAACGTTGAGTTCCACCTGGTGGGCATGTCACAGATTAGGCGGTTCTTGGGCAGGTTAAACTCCTTTTGGAGGTCCGCCAGCCGAGCACTGACATTATATGACATTATATGACCGGCGGAAATGCACACAGACTTTCCTGGCCTGCCTCAGGACATCCTGTAAGCCCGGGTACCTGCCCAAGAACCGCTACACCACCAAGTTAAGGACGTGAGCCAAACAGGGCACATGGGTCATTTGTCCCTGTCGGAGGGCAGAGAGGAGGTTGGTGCCATTGTCGCAAACCACCATTCCTGCCTTAAGTTGGCATGGGGTCAACCACCTCTGAACCTGCCCCTGCAGAGCTGACAGAACCTCTGCCCCAGTGTGGCTCCTGTCCCCCAAGCACACCAGCTCAAGCACCACATGGCATCTTTTGGCCTGAATACTTGCATAGCCCCTTGAACGCCTACGGAGCACCGTTGGTTTCGAGGACAAAGCACAAGAAGAGTCCATGGAGGAAGAAGAAGAGGAGGGGTGGAGGAGAGAGGTGTGTCACAATCATTAGTAGTGGCATTTTGGAGGCGTGGTGGCGGAACAACCTCCAACACTACTGCACCTTGTCCTGCATCCTTCCCAGCTGCCAGCAGAGTCACCCAATGCGCCGTGAAATTTAGGTAACGTCCCTGTCCATGCCTGCTGGACCATGAGTCAGAGGTAATATGCACCTTACCGCTGACCGCCCTGTCCAGCGAGGCATGGACATTGCCTTCCACATGCCGGTAGAGAGCTGGAATCACCTTCCATGAGAAAAAGTGGCGTTTGGGTACCTGCCACTGAGGAACCGCACATTCCACAAACTCATGGAAGGGGGCAGAGTCTACCAACTGAAAAGGCAGCAGTTTAAGTGCTAGCAATTTTGCCAAGCTAGCAGTGTACCGAAAGCAGATTGCCCACAAGTACTTGGTTGTGACACACCTAATTCTACACCTTCATTCCTCTCAGTGCAGGTCTCAGAGAGGACTGAAGATATAGTGGGGTTGGAGATCTCAGCTGATGAGGAGCAAGGAAAGGTCCTCTTTGTCCTTTGGTGTGGGCCTTTTAGATACGCTTGCCAACGAACTGCATGGCAGGACAACATATGTCTGGTCAAGCATGTGGTAGCCAAGCGGGAGAGAAGTTTCTAAGAGAAATTAATGGTGGCAAGGGGATTTTTACCTATATTTGCTGTAATGAGAACCCAGACTAGGAGGCTGTTGGTACCCAGGATGACATGACTAGTACAGTCAGTGGTCAAGACGCCACACCATTCCTTTACATGGAGTCACTGTGAGGAATGTAGGTCAACAGGAGAGGTATTAAAAATGATGTGAGGAATAAAAAACAGGTTGCAGGGTATTCTGTGCCAGGCAGGAGGGGGAGAGATACCCTACAAGAGTAATGGGCATCCCCGTCCTGCATGGAGGACACAGCATAAGTACTCACAGAAGCTCCGGATGGCGTCGGTGCGGTGCTGGGTGTCCGTCTGAGACGGTGAGCAGCTAAGTCTGGGCATCTTAAATGCCTCCAACCCGGAAGTTCAACGGCGACATGACCGCCGCGATTACTTCCGGGTCCGGTCCTCCACTGTAGCGCAGGCGCGGGAGAATCGCCCGACGCAGGCGCACAGCTCAAAGATGATCAGTGCCTAAGCATTGATCAGAACGAAGCAGCAGCTGGGCTTCAACATAGCCCCGCCCACCGCCGGAGGAGCGCAAGCCCGCCACGGGGGGAGAATTAACTCCTCACATCCCCCGGAGCAGAGCGGCCAGTGCAATTTTGATAGCAACTCAAATACAAATAATGTTAATAAGGAGTAAACTGAGGGAGGGGAGCGATGCATAGTCTCCAACGGCGGGAGCATCGGGGGACCCACAGTTAAGGAGGCATGCATCGCAGCCCGTCCCAGGACAGCATACAAAAACATTTTGTTACAATCTAAGTAAACATTGCTTTAGTTAATAAAGCAAGTAATCTACTGGAGTTTTAGAGTCAGCCACAGGAAAAACAAACAATAATCAAATAAGAATAACAGGATTTTTAATATAGTGCAACCACTATATATAAAGGGAGTCCACCTGTATACAGTCATAGGAAAGAGACCTGAAGTCTAGTAGAGTAAAGTCTAAAAGTTTTTTGTATGTGATGTTTGTGTAGTTTTTTGTGTGGTTGGATCACGGCAGGGGCTGGGGGAGAGAGATGGGGGTTATAACAGAGTTATTCAAGAAAGTATTTATATGAATGTGCCTCATTAATGCCGGGAGGAACACATGCATTAAGTCGCTCAATCCACAGGGATTCACATTTTAAAATTTTGCGGTCCCAATTGCCCCCGCGGGGGTCTTCAGGGACGACGTCTAACATCGTAAACCGAATATAATCCAGATTGAAGCGGTGGTGAATACCTATATGGCGGCCTACAGTAGTAAGCTTGCCATTTGTAGAGGCGTATAAATGGTCCCCCAGTCTCCGCCGTAGCTCTCTGATTGTTTTCCCCACATAGAAGGCACTGCAAATGCAGGTCATGAGGTAAATTACTCCACGCGTGCCACAGTGGGCTGAATGTTTGGGGGAAAACATTTCACCATTGGGGAGTAGAAGATGTTGTCCTTCTTGAATCCAGGGGCAATGTGGACAGTTGCCACATTTGTAAGTGCCCCTGGGTTCCGAGGGATTAAAGGAAGGAATCCTATAATGGCTGTGTGTTAATCTGTCCCTCAGAGAGGTGGCCCTTCTAAAGACCAAGTCGGGGGTGGGTTTAATATATTTCTTGAGAGTGTGGTGATCAGTCAAGATATGCCAATGGCTGGACAGTATTTTTCGTAATTGCTGGTGGTGGGTAGAAAATTTAGTAATAATCTTAGTCGTATAGGGTTGTTTAGTACGTGGAGGGCCATATAGTAGTGTTTGTCGGTCTAAAGCTAGGGCCTTGTTGAATGCTTTTCTTAGCACGGTACGTTTATAGCCTCTAGCCAACAGTCGTGTGCGAAGAGCATTGGCCTGTTTGTAGAAATCCCCATCCTCTGTGCAGTTCCTTCTCAGTCTAAGATACTGAGCAAAAGGAATACTGCGAACCAGGGGACGGGGATGAAGACTGGAGGCGTGTAACAAGGTGTTACCCGCAGTGGGTTTACGATAGAGGTCCGTAGTTAAGTGACCAGTAGAGTCCTTAGTGATCAAAACGTCCAAAAATGGAATACTTAGTCTATCATAAGAAAAGGTAAAATGAAGATTAAAAGAGTTAATGTTTAGGGTCTGGTATGGAATTTAGGGGGACCCCCACGTCATTTTTTTTTTTAAATTTTGGTCGGGGTTCCCCTTAATATCCATACCAGACCTGAAGGGCCTGGTATGGAATTTAGGGGGACCCCCACGTCATTTTTAAAAAAAAATTTGGTCGGGGTTCCCCTTAATATCCATACCAGACCTGAAGGGTTTGGTATGGAATTTAGGGGGACCACCCACGTCATTTTTTTAAAAAATTTTGGTTCGGGGTTCCCCTGTGAGGAATTCCCATGCCATTTTTATCAATGAACTTTTATGTGTATTGTCGGACCGGCAATTCATTAATAGCCGCTAGTAGTTTTAAATTACTTTTTTTCCTTTGAAATGTCATTTTGCTGTCAGACTGTACTAAACACGGGAAACATGCGCCATTTTACAGGCATACTATAGACACCCCCCAGGTACGAAATTTAAAGGGATATTACACTTTTTTTGCATTGATCCTTGTCCCTTGGGGCAGGACCCAGGTCCCCAAACACTTTTTATGACAATAACTTGCATATAAGCCTTTAAAATTAGCACTTTTGATTATTCATGTTCGTGTCCCATAGACTTTAACGGTGTTCGCGTGTTCGAACAAATTTTTTGCCTGTTTGCAAGTTTTGGTGTGAACCGAATAGGGGGGTGTTCGGCTCATCCCTACTCTCAATGTTTGATGACTGTCTGGAGAGCTACAGGGCCTGGAGATCAACCTTCAAAGCTGCCATTGCTGATCTCAACCTTACTACCAAGCAGGAACTTGATTTGCTCATAAAGTGGCTGGGGCCAGAATCTGCAGATTGTGTTAAAAGACTGATAACAGTGCACGTTGACCACCCAGATGCAGGTCTTGTTGCTGCATGGGCAAGACTTGAGCAAGCCTATTGTAGCTCTGAAGCCATAGAAAGCGCTCTATTCAAGAGACTACAAAACTTCCCAAAAATAGGGAACAAAGACTACCGCAAGCTCCAAGATCTGAGTGATCTCCTCATGGAGCTGGTGTTGGCAAAGACAGACCCACATCTACCTGGACTAAGCTTCCTGGACACTGCTCATGGCGTCAATCCAGTGGTGTCTAAACTACCATATGGCCTGCAAGAGAAATGGGCACAACAGGGCTCAAGGTACAAAAGAGACTATAACGTATCTTTTCCTCCATTCGCATATTTTTGCAGGTTCATCAGTGATCAAGCCTGGATGAGAAACAATCCCAGCTTCAGCTTCAGTGAACCCGACTTGCCTGCTTCATCATCTTCATCATCATGCAGCTAAACGTAGAGACTTTAATAGAGCAATAGAGCAATATCTGTTAAGAGGACAGACATCTCACCACCCGTATCCTCTCCTGCTCACCCGAGCGATTCGGGTAACAGAGATAAAGACCCTAATTATCAGTGCCCTATTCACAAGAAACCTCACCCCCTAAAGAAATGTCATGGGCTTAGGGCAAAGATGCTACAAGAGCGCAGAGAGATTCTTCAGAAACTTGGAATATGCTACAGGTGCTGTGCTTGTTATGGACATTTTGCTAAAGACTGTAAAGTTGTCATCAAGTGCACAGAATGCAGTAGCGACAGACATGTTACAGCCATGCATCCAGGTCCACCCTCAGACAATTCACAGCAGCCTCCTACCTCCAGCCCTGTCTCATGTCATGGTGGGGAGCAACAAGGTCATGCTCCAGCCACAGCTAACATTTCTTCTTCATGCACAGAAGTCTGTGGAGAAGGCTTAGATAACAAATGCTGTGCTAAGATATGCCTAGTCAAGATATACCCAAAGGGTCAACTTGAGGAAGCTATTAGGATGTATGCCATAATAGATGAACAGAGCAACAGATTCCTGGTTAAGCCTAAATTCTTTGAGATCTTTGGTATAGAGGGACATGCATCCCCGTATACTCTCAGAACCTGCTCTGGTCGTGAAGAGACCTTCGGCAGAAGGGCTGATGGGTTCATGGTCTCTCATATCAATAAGGGAGAGGGCATACCCCTACCAACATTAGTCGAGTGTGACCAGATACCAGACGAAAGGGAAGAAATTCCTACTCCTGAGGCTGCATATCACCATCCTCACTTGAGGCACCTTGTTAATGAAATTCCTGCAATGGACATGAATGCTGAAATATTGATCCTGCTAGGAAGAGACATTCCCAGAGTACACAAAGTATGTAAGCAGTGCAATGGACCTGATGATGCCCCGTACGCACAAAAACTCTACCTAGGCTGGGTAATCGTGGGCAACGTATGCTTGGATAGTATGCGTATGTCATCCGAGATCCACTCCTTGAAAACGTACTTGTTAGGAAACGGACGTGCATCCCACTTCAACAGTGCCCTTGCCATTATGAAGTAAAAGAGAAGCCTCATCCAAGTACCTGATGTCACTCCTAACCTTTGTGATGACAACCTAGGTACCACAATGTTTTGTACTACAAGCGGTGACAACAAAATAGCCTTGTCAGTCGAAGACAGAGAGTTCATCAAAATAATGGACAAAGCGTTCTTCCAGGATGAGTCTAACAGCTGGGTTGCACAATTACCTCTTCGTGCTGCAAGGGTTAAACTCCCAACCAATCATGAACAGGCTCTATCCAGATTCAACTCACTTCAACGAACACTAAGGAACAGGCCTGAAATGAAGGACCATTTCATCACCTTTATGAAAAGGATCTTTGACAATGTTCACGCCGAACCAGCTCCACCACTTCAAAGACACGATGAGTGCTGGTACCTGCCCTTCTTCAGGAGTGTATCATCCACATGAGCCAAAGCAAATCAGGGTAGTATTTGATTCCAGTGCCAAGCATCAAGACGTATCCCTGAACAATGTTCTTCACACTGGTCAAAACCTAACCAACAACCTTGTAGTTGTACTTATGAGGTTTAGAAGAGAGCCAGTTGCCATAACTGCCGACATTGAACAAATGTTTCATTGCTTCACTGTGCGTGAAGATCATAGGAACCTCCTAAGGTTTTTGTGGAACTGTGACAACAACATGGACAATGAGATGATCGAATACCGCATGAAGGTACATTTTCGGAAATAGTCCCTCACCTGCTGTTGCAACATATGGTTTACGAAGGACTGCCCTTGATGGAGAAAAGGAGTATGGCGTGGACGCTCAACACTTTGTCAAGATAGACTTCTATGTGGATGACGGACTTAAATCTTTACCTACAGACGAAGAAGCCAAAGACCTGCTCCAAAGGACACAAGGTATGCTTTCCGAGGCTAACCTCAGATTACACAAGATTACCTCAAATAGTGTTGCTGTTATGAAAACCTTTCAGCCTGGCGATCATGCCACAGGGTTTAAAGACTTAAATCTGGGAATGGACATACCACCTGTACAGAGAAGTCTGGGCCTACGGTGGGACTTATTAAAAGACACCTTTGGCTTTCAAGTCAGCTCTGCAGACAAGCCATTTACCAAATGTGGTGTTCTGTCAGTAGTGGACAGCCTATATGATCCATTGGGATTTGTAGCTCCCATCACCATACAAGGTAAATCCTTACTGTGACAGACCTAGCCTGGACAGAGGCTTTTGGAGGGGACTGAATGCAAGCCTCTTGCCATCCGATTATGGGCCCTGGCATTTGGGGGAACGGTGCTCTTTGTGAGCTCTATGCATGGGGATCCTTGAGGTGGCATTACTTTAAATTCAGGTCCATGTCTCCCAAGACACGCAGACTCTGGGGTCCCTGGATATGCCATTGTAATGGGAGTCACTAATAGGGGCACAGGGTGAATGAGAACCCAACTATGATCTGTGCTAGTCAGACTTAATGCTGTATATATGTATATATAATGTGTGCTGTCTCATCCTGTTGTGGACTCTTTGCTGTGATGGTTGGGGTGTGACTGTATTCTATTGTCTATTGTGGCTGTCTGCCTCAACTATTATGGTCTTGCTGTGAGGAAAGAGGGAGGGGGATTCCTCCAGCAGCCCCCCTGCTAAGACTGTTTACTGATGAGAAGTTAAGCACACCTGGCCTGTGTGTCCATTGTTATTGGATAGTTTAACCTACCTGTTTTCCAAGGGTGGGGGGGAAATGTTTTGAAGTGGGATCTGTATAACATGTGTTTGAATAAAGATTAATTCCTGCTTGAACCTGAAGAAGAGCATCTTGTCTCATATTTGGGGAGAATTATTTGTATGGGTTCCTAGTTTGGCTGATTGAAGTGTTCGGTAGTCGCCTTTGTGTTTGGGTATGGAATGTCCTAAACGACTTTAACCCCTTTCATACTCGGGGTGTCGTTACACTTAGACAGTTCTCCGAGACTATTAAAGATTGGGATGCTTCACTAGCAATAGACCAGCTTTCAAAGTGGGGGTCCTGGAAACAATCTCTACATGCCTTAGATGGAATCTGTATACCACGCTGCTACACTTGAGCCTCCCTTGCCACAAGTCAGAGGAAAGAGCTTCACATCTTCTCAGATGCATCTACTGAGGCCATAGCAGCTGTCGCTTACCTCAAGGTAGGAGATTCTTCTAATCAAGCCCACATAGGGTTTATGTTTGGGAAAGCTAAGTTAGCACCTAAGCCTGAACACACGATTCCCAGGCTTGAACTATGTGGGACTGTGCTAGCTGTAGAAATAGCAGATTTCATACTGCATGAGCTAGACCTTCAGATAGATGAAGTCAGATTCTACACAGATAGCAAAGTTGTTCTAGGATACATATACAACAAGACTAAACGTTTCTATGTCTATGTGAGCAACCGTGTAGAAAGAATCAAGAAATCATCTAAACCTGAACAATGGCATTATGTTCCATCGGAAATTAACCCTGGTGATCATACCTGAATTCCTGCTGGGTCATCCAGAGGAAACCACAACTGATGTCTTCAGTCTTCTATAACCTGACAAAGATCCAGAGATTTGTCCTGAAGCTAAGACCTTTGCTTCAAGACAAGGGACTGTAAAGACTTTCATCAGACCTATCACTGAACTTATTCTGCTCTTACCCTTTGGAGAAGGAACTTGTTTGCCTACGCTGTTGGATCCTACTTGTGACTTCAAGAAGAAAGTGTCTTGGACTTAAGTTGACATATCTTGAAGCCTTAAATTTAAGAGTTATTGTTATTGCATTATATGCATGTTCTTTTATGTCTTTCAGACATCCAGCAAATTTAATTGTTGTTATTTGCAGTTGTATCACTACTGTTCTGATATATATAGTGACATTTACCATGCCAGACGGGGAGTGTGCTGCCTCAACAGGGCATAGAATTGTATATATTGTTTTCCTAACCATTTTCTATGGACGCTTATGTTTAGTTTATATGCTACCATATTGTGACCTTTTGTGGTAATGCATCTATTTGTTATTTCTTTGTCTGATTTATGCCACACTTCCTTTGAACGTATTGCTCCACCCTTCTTCCTGTGTTTGTACTTCCTGTGTAATGGAGACAGCTTAACAGGCCACATATAACATGGGCACATGTATTTTGCATAAGTAAGCTACAGACAGTATAATCTTTTGACCGCATAAATACTACAACCTGTTCATCTGTTGTATCCTGTCATCTGCTGTAACCCGATGTTCAGAATAAAAGCATCTTGTGGATGGTGAGTTCAAACTATCTGATGAGGATTGCCTTCAGTGATTATATCTTATACAGGCCAGGCATAGAGGTCTCACAAGGGATAGTCACTTCGCAACGATCGGAGTCAGAATAACTGGACCTTGCGAGAGAAGGTATGGACGTGGTGGTAGGGTCCACGGGTCCCCTACCACCCCCCTTATGATCTCTGAATACCAAGATCTTCTGGGCCACGCTGGGGCCACAAGGATCACCGACTTTCCTTCCTGCTTGATCCTACCAAGAAGCCGTGGCAGCAGAATAGGAGGGAATGCATAAATTAGAAAGAACTGATTCCACGGGGTCATCAATGTATCTGTGGCGTATGCGAGTGGATCCCGTGTTCTTGACACAAAGTTGTCTATCTTGTTGTTGAACCTGGATGCAAACAGATCTATGTCCGGGATCCCCCATCTTTGGCATATAGCCCTGAAGATGTCACGGTGAAGGGACCATTCTCCTGTGAACAACTGCTGGCGACTCAAGTAGTTCGCCTGCCAATTCTCTATTCCTGGAATGAAGGTGCCTGATAGGCAAGGTACATTGTTTTCTGCCCAAGTCAGAATATGATTCACCTCTTTCTGGGCCGCACAACTTCTTGTGCCCCCTTGGTGAATGATATATGCCACTGCTGTGGCATTGTCGGATTGGATCCTGATAGGACAAGTTTGTAACCGGACCGTCCAGGCCCTCAGGGCCAAGCGCACTTCCCGAATCTCTAGAATATTAATGGGTAAGGTCATTTCTGATCTGGACCACTTCCCCTGGACAGTTGCCTCTTCCAGGACTGCTCCCCATCCCAAAAGGCTGGAATCTGTTGTTACCACCTTCCAGGTGACTGGTGGGAAGGATCTTCCCTTTTGCAGATTCTTGGTTCTTAACCACCAACTGAGGCTCCGGCACACCTGTGGCGACAGACACATTGGGAAATCCAGAGCTTGGACCTTCTTGTTCCAAGCCGATATAATACTGTTTGCAGAAGTCTCAAATGAAACTGAGCATAAGGAACGGCCTCAAATGAAGCCACCATCTTTCCCAACAACCTCATGCAAAACTGAATAGAAGGCTTCTTTTTTGCTTTGACTACCTGAATCTGTTCCTTTATGATGTCGATCTTTGCCTGGGGCAAGAATACCCTTTTCTGGGCTGTATATATGATCAGACCCGAATACTCTAGTCTCCTTAAAGGTTCTAAGGAAGATTTCTCTAGGTTGAGAACCCAACCTAGGTATTCCAGGTAGTTGACTGTGGTGACCATACTTTGTTTTAAGCAGGCTACCGACTGGTCTATCAAGAGTAGATCGTCTAGGTAAGCCATAATCGGTATACCTTGGGCCCTTAACCTGGCTAGAGAAGGAGCCAGGACCTTTGTAAACACACAAGGTGCAGTAGCTAGACTGAAAGGCAGAGCTACAAACTGAAAATTAGGTTTTTCTACTTTGAAACACAGATATCTCTGATGAGTGGGGAAAATAGGCACATGTAGATATGCGTCCTTGATGTCGATTGATGCCAGAAATTCTCCTTGTAGGCTGGAGACTACTGATCGAATTGATTCCATGTGAAAAGAGCAGACATTCAGAAACCAATTTAGGACTCTGAGATCCAGAATAGGTCTGACATCCCCATTCGGTTTTGGCACCGTAAAAAGGTTTGAATAAAACCCCAACCCCTGCTCTTTCATGGGGACCACCCTGATCACCTCTTGTGACAGGAGTCGATCTAACACTTGAAAGAGAGACTTCATCTTCTCTGAAACTTTGGGGACATTTGACCTGAGAAATGGAGGAGACGGGAACTCTCGGAACTTCAGCTTGTAGCCTAGAGTTACTGTGGAGACCACCCATCTGTCTCGAAACTCCTCCTGCCAGACCCCTGAGAACTGTAGAAGTCTTCCCCCCACTCGAGCGAGCTGGGGTGCCTCTTCATAAGGAGACCTTAGCGTTCTTTGAAGGTTTTCTCCCCCAGGATCTCATCTGTCCCTGGGGTTGACCTTGAGCTTTACCTCTTGAACCTAATAAAAAAAAAAGAAAAAGGAGGGGAGGTTGGGACTTTAAATGAGGCACACATGATGGAACCCAGTCACATTCACAGAGGTACAAACATATGTATGTTTATTGGGGACCACTGAACAACATGGCATGAAAAGCGTACTGCATACATATGACATAAGAAGTAATGATATATAAACATTAAATATATGTATATAAAACAACATGGCATAGGCAGATAAAATTATGCATCACAGTCCCCCAGACAAGATAAATGTCAGGTGAAATAAGAAACATTAGGAAATTGATAAATATATATTTGGTGCATCAAAGTAGGCCCGACATGTTTCATGGACTTTGGTCCACTCTTCAGGAGCCAGATGCATCTGAATTCTATAAAAAATATATAAAGGACAATGTAGTTTCATTGGGTGACCATATCAACAAAAAATGAGGAACACAGGACCGCACATACCAAAACCCTGCAACTGGAGGGGAATTCTCTACTGTGGGAGATATATAAAGTGTATCTATGATGATACAAGTAAAAGGAGGGCGGGGTGTTGGGAATTGAACATCAGGGCATGATGAAAGTTCCAAGTTCGCTTTCCCCCACCTTTTGCATTGTCTAGGGATGGAGGTGCTCATGATAGTAACCCATCACCTTCTTATGGCAGATTCCTACTGGGTCTGGCGTTAATTCAGTATGCCATATACATGATGTCATTGCATCATAGACATTTTTGTTTTTCATTTTTATACACCTTTTGCTCCATGAGGCTAGACAGGGTCAGTGTGATGATTTCTGTTGGTGGATTGGCAGGCGTTCCTTTTTCTGAGAGCTGCGATGCATGCTGGTGCCCACCCTCTCACCTCCCCTTTACAGCTCTTGGGATGAGGGACTGGGCGGACTTCCCCACCAGGCATTGGCGCCATGCCTCCGGCACTGTGCATGTGACATCCTGAGTGGGCGTCGCTCTGTGCAGACGTCCGGCATATCAGCTGGGCAGACACACGGTGATCTTCTCTGGCGTCTGCCGAGATGTCTCTCCATTGTTGCCATGCCTGCGTGACGGTGAGGGGGAGCTGACGTTCTGTGCCGGACCTGCATCCCACTCCCCGCCTGTTGGCATTCAGTGATTATGTTGATACTACCCATGCACGCCCTGATTTCCCCTTACCAGTGTGGCCTTCAACGTTTATGCATATTCACTAGGGTAAACTTCTGGTGTTCTAACTGATCATCATGACCTGATGTTCAATTCACAACACCCTGCTCTAGTTTTACTTGTATCATCATAGATACACTTTATATATCTCCCACAGTATAGAATTCCCCTCCAGTTGCGGGGTTTTGGTAAGTGCAGTCCCGTGTTCCTCGTTGGGTCCCCTTCTCAGCTCCTGGGCCAGGCTCCATGGCTGACCCCTGGCTTTTCTTGTCGCACGGTCCCAGTTTTGGCTATCATGTGAGTAACTCTTTGGCATGGCCAATTATGTCCAGAAAAAAATCCTTTTTTGTTCCCCCCCATTTTTTGTTGATATGGTCACCTACTTAAACTACATTGTCCTTTATATATTTTTTATAGAATTCAAATGCATCTGACTCCTGAAGAGTGGACCAAAGTCCATGAAACGCGTTGGGCCTACTTTGATGCACCAAATATATATTTATCAATTTCCTGATGTTTCTTATTTCACCTGACATTTATCTTTGGGGGACTGTGATGCATAATTTATCTGCCTATGCCATGTTGTTTTATTTACATGTATTTATTGTTTATATATCATTACTTCTTACATCATATGTATGCAGTACACTTTTCATGCCATGTTGTTCAGTGGTCCCCAATAAACATACATATGTTTGTACCTCTGTGAATGTGGCTGGGTTCCATCATTTGTGCCTCATTTAAAGTCCCAACCTCCCCTCCTTTTTTTTATGTTATAAGGATGGGGGCGCAAACCTTCCCTCGCGTCCCATTTAAAGTCCCAAGTTCGCTTTCCCCCACCTCTTGAACCTAATGGCAGAGGCCGTTGCGACTGTCTGGAAACTGATGCCCCTGGCACTGGAGAAAGAGCCAGTTTAAAAGAGGGACGTTTACTCCTTTTCTTAACTGGCAAAAGGGTACTCTTTCCATTTGATATCCTCTGGATATATGTCCAACTCGTCCCCAAATAGCCTTTCACCACGGAAAGGAAACCCAGCCAGAAGCTTTTTGCATGGTGCTTCGGCTGACCAATTTTTCAACCATAAGGTTCTACTCATATGTACTAACTGAAGAATATTATTAATATCTAATATTCTTGTATCTCAGAGGCGCTTCCGGATGAAATAGCATTGATAGCCAAATTGACTTAAAACAAAGTGTGAGTTTATTGTCACACAGTTGGCATCATAAATACAATGTAAAAATATAATAGTTCAGTTCAGTGTGGGTAAAAATATATGAAATAGAATAAAAAGTTATTAAGCTGTAATAAGCTTTGGAAGCATGTGTGCTTCATGGCTGCTGCCCTCCTGTCTCCATGCTGTCTTGTGTCCTCCAAGAAGAAACAGGAAATGACGTTCTCAGTCTTCTGGCAGAATTGGCAGCTGTCCCAACTTATCAAAGTGTCTTGTAAACATGTCAGTATCTATCCTAGTAGCTGTGTGTGTGTGTCTGTGTGTGTGTGTCTGTCTGTGTGTCTGTGTGTCCTTCAATATGGAAACGTTGGCTTTATATGTTACATGTGAACGTGTGAACGTCATAACCTCACACCAATTTAGAACCTTGTATGGCACATATTCATCTCTGCTAGCTTCAGTATGCACTCACAGTCATATATGGCATACGATTGACAAGCCCACATGTAACACTCCATATTTGAAGTAATATGCTGATCATGTAATGTCATATAACCAAACATCTATATAATATGAACACATATTATCAACTTACATTAAGTAACTATATACTAGTACTTATTAATATGACTGGAACTACAAACTAACTTAACTTAACAGTATATAATCCACAATGTATATTCCTTTAGCTATGTGGACACGTGTCTATTTTCGTCTTCTCATGACATTCTATACCAAGATACCTTAAATGTCATACTCAAATTGGCTACACCAGAAAAATCCAGCAATGCTCAGCTTTAGAAGAAGAATCATGTCAAATCTATTGATCAAGGTCATTCACACATACTCTATTTATCATGATTAATCATAAAAACAAATATGTTTTGCAAGCTTGCCATGAGTATAATATAATACCTATAAGTGCCGAATTATGAATTTGGAATAATATTCTAACAATCCCCCCTGAATTATGATTAATCATATCAAAATATTCTAATACATTCATAACATCATTCGTGTCACATTTACTCATCCTTGTATCAAATGATTGAACACAATATTCCTCAGAACTGAAGCAGCTAGAAATAACTTTCCTTCTAATCGCTTTTTTCTTTACTTTAACTCCTCCTAGATCTATCTATTCAAAATCTTAAAATAATGATATAGAATTTAAAAATGTATAACATAATGATGACTCATATCTATAATTACTAATATTAATAATAATAACAATAATTATTATTATTAAAATAAATTATGCAATAATATATTTCCATATTTCTATTAAGAGTGATATGTTTCTTAAGTTATGAACAAAAGATGTTCTATAAACTAGAATGAGTGTGCAGTTGTTACCTAAAAATATTCAATATATGAACAATGAAAAATAAATAAAAATAATAATGATAATCCTAACTTAATATGAACATTAATATCAGAATAATCGGATTATCAAAAAATGTGGACAAATGTTTGAGTCCCAAATTGTTTATCTATAGTAGATAAAGTTTCTTCTGATTAATTTTTCTTCATGAAATGTCTTTAAAGTTTCTTCTTCAAGTTCTGTTAGACTAGAAAAATCTTGTTGAATAAGATAAAACAGTCATAAATCTGAAGTATAAATCTTTTGTCCAATATTCTTCCCTAGAGGATTCCTTCTTTAACTTTGAATTTTCCTGATATTCTCTTTGCTCTTCATATGAGCTTGTTATCTTCCATATTTATGTGATTTTAGATGCCATTTCTGTAAAAGAAATGCAGTATCATTAATCAGGCATAAAATATTTTCATTAAATTCTTGTAGCTTTTTTCCAACAAATGTTAAAACATTATGAGACAATAACTTTGTGAATTTGTTAAACTATATGTAAAATAACACTATCTTATATTTTCCTTCAAAGAGAACTTCTGTATGACAATGTACTGTCCTTATCCTGTCTAAGATGGCCTAAACTATAAATCATATGTACTGTGAAGTTTAGGTATGACAGGACGCAACACCTCCTTTGGTCATGATACAAATCTCTGTTTTCACAAACAAAAGAAAAGTTTTGTACCACCCAGAGATGACAATGGACTATGCCTTTGTTCTCATCTCTAAAAGATTAGAAATGTGCGTAACTGTATTCTGTGTTGAAGCTCTTACTCTAGTGTTAGACTGTTCTGCAGTAACAAATACTGGCTCTATGTCCTTCTCTGTTCTTATGCTGGAAACCTGAGATGAAGACTCCTCAGATACAGCTGTATAAACATGTGCTGGTGTACATTCCTGAACATGTCTTCCTTTTACATCTATCTGAATGTGTTTGGATGATAAAGCTCTGAAC
Source organism: Lithobates clamitans (assembly GCA_037952925.1). Taxonomy (NCBI): domain Eukaryota; kingdom Metazoa; phylum Chordata; class Amphibia; order Anura; family Ranidae; genus Lithobates; species Lithobates clamitans. Next base: position 1,533,512 of record JBBGZY010000959.1, on the reverse strand, counting down.
CATAAAGGATATGTTTTACGACATTCTTTAAAACTATCTTCCTCAAAAATACCCTTTATTGAGCAGTCAGGTGTCTGTACAATGATTTTGTTTGATTTCACTATTCTCTCTGTAGCTTTAATTGCATAGTAAACACTTAGCAGTTGCTTTACACCTGACTCAAAAGTTTTTTCCAAAAATGATAAAACTCTGGAGAAATAGGCAATTATTTTCTCCTTACCTTCTTGTAATTGAGACAACGTTACTGAGATGGCATTCTCAGATACTTGAGTTTTTAAAACAAATGATGCTTCAGAACAAACCTCTATTGTACTTAATGCTGGAGCATTCTGCAAATCTTTTTTCAACATTTCAAAAGCATTTTTCTCATTTGGACCCCATTGGTCAACTATATTACCTTTATTTCTCAAAAGATTGTATAGTGGATTAACTTTTTCTGTGAAACAGTGTACAAACTCTTTGCAATGATTTATTTTATGCAAAAATTGATGCAATGCCTTATGAGTTGTTGGAGGTGGGATTGCAGTGATCTCTCTAACTGTTTCTTGCAACAGTTGTCTCTTTCCTTGACTAATTTGCATGTGAAGGTATTTCACTTGACTTTTCATCAGCTGGACTTTTGTCGTGTTTAATTTTAAACCTTCAGCTTGTAACATCATAAACAACTCAGACAAAAGAGCTATATGTTCATCGATATTTTGAGTACTCAGCAAAATCGTATCCACATGCTGACAAATGCAGTCTGGCCTAGAAAATTTTGAAAGTATTTTTGCTATAGTTTCATGGACTACACCATCACCAATACCTAGGCCAGGTATTAATCGAGTGAACGTATAAGTCTCTTTTCTGAATGTGAATGCGAATTTGTACTGGCTGCTATTCGCTAAAGAAAGGGAAAAATGGTTATTCATAATTTTTAATACAGAGAACACTTTGTCCTCAGCATTCAAATTTAACTTTAAGTTAGATTTATCAGGAAGAACTGGGTTATTTGTGATATGTTTATTCAATGTCCTTAAGTCAACTGATAAAGAATATGAATTATCAGTATTTTTTATAGGCCAAATACAGTTATTTACCACTGATTTAGCTTTCTTTACAATTCCAAGTTGTACAAACTCTTGAATAATGGCAGAAAGTGGACCAATTGATTCCAGTGGTAACTCATACTGATTAAGGGGTACTGGATCTTTTCCCTCAATATTCAATTCAGTATTTTTCAAAGTTCCAATGTCATTTTTGAACTTTGACCACAAACTTGGAAAACGTTGTACCACTTCCTTTAAAGCACAATTACCATCAACATCAGGCCATTTTTGTTCTGTAGACATATTGGTAATGGAACCAACTTTACTGTATACAGAGGGATCAATGAGCACTGATTTGGGCCTAGATGGATCTTTCCAAATACTTTTATTAGCCAAATCGATCACCCATTTTTGTTCATTGATCACATCAATGCCGAGTATATTCTCTGCTTTGTGACATACCCAAATGTTAATGCTAGTTTTTACTAAACCAGGTACTTCAAATGTTACATTAGATACCTGTCTAGCAGTGGAATTACCTGTATTATTAAAACCCACTATATTACACATAGGAGAATTTGGTTTCACAGATATGTTTTCTTTGGTAAGGCTAATCTCAGATCCACTGTCAATGAGACAATTAATGTTTTTACCATTCAGCAAACATTGTATATATGGCCTACCATTCTCATCCAAAATAATTGGTGCTACATATTGTAATGGTAGAGAAATTGAATCCCGGTGTGATTCTATTTTTGGCAATGGCAATAAACCCCCTCTTTCAGTGACAGTCTTGTCTGAACTGCTGTTAACAGTCAAATTACTGATCTGTTTGACTTCAGTGGCATAAGGCAATTCAGTCAAAATGTTATCTTGACATGAAAAAACAGGTTTTACAAAAGCTGATTTTTCATTCTCCATATCTTTAGTTTTTATTTGTGAGTCTCTCTTAAATTTACAGCAATGTTTTCTCATATGGCCAGATCTATGACAGTAAAGACACGTGAAAGGCTCTCCTTGCCTCACTTGTCTGCAGCTGTCCTTGTCATTCCTACTAAGACCTGTCGTTTCTGACATGTCTGCAGCCTCACTATTTTTGTCACATTGAATTATAGCTATCTCGTGTGTGAGATTGCTTTGATTCAATTGTCTCCTAATTTTATCAATGAAACTGACTATATCATTTAAATTTTGACGTTCCTGTGCTATAGCTACTGAAGTTGGGTCAAGATATTTAAATTTTTTTATGAAAGCTGTTTTTAAACCTGGATCATTGTCATCATCTACTCCAAATATCATTTCATAAACTTTGCAAAATTTAATTCTAAAGTCAATTGGACTTTCTTCTGCAGTAGTCTGTAAAAGATCTAACATTTCTATGGTCGGTATTTGCTCACCGGTCATACATAGCAATAATTGTCGCAGTCTATCTGTTGCGTCATTTTGTTTTTCCTGACCTTCGTCATCAATAACAGGTGTGTTAATTCGTTTAGCGAAATTAACAGGAACCCACAACTGAAATATGTAATTGCGTTGATCATTTGACAGATTAAAACGATCCGCAAACATTTCAAATAAATCCCAATTGGAAAATACAGTTGCCTCAGTGTCATAAATAGGAAAATCTTTTAAAACTTTCATAAGTTGGTCATGTATTTGCAACTTTAGTTTTGCAGTTCTACATAATAAGTTTTTATGTTTCATTTCTTTTTCATCAGTAGCATCAACATTCTCCATATCCGAACTTTCCGGAATATAAGAGGATTGTTGCTTACATTTAGATTCAGTCTTTTTGTCATCTGTAGTTATTACAGCAATCTGTGTCAATCTACTGTCATTCTGAAGTTTTTCCAAAAGATTTGTTTTGGAGTCAATTTGTTCCTCAAGATTCTCTATATAATTACAAAAAATCTCACAGTTTGGACAATTAAGAGAATCTGGAGACAAATTTTCATGTTTCCCTGTGTTCTGTACATTGTTAGTTTCTGTCTGCTTTAGTGTACACACATTTTTAGCAGGTAAATCAACATTAATAATCATTTTGTTAAATATTCTCACTAAGCTTAAGATATTAGCTATCTTTTTACGTAATTTATGTACAGTGAACCTGGATTTATCAATCTGTGTATTGGCATTTAAGCATTCATTGTACATATATCTCCACAAGTGACTGTCATTTGGATATAAAGACACATCTTGAAACTCTAGTTTGCTGTCTCTAGCTATTTCATCAATAAATTCCATAACTTTTACTCACCGTATTTAGAAGAATTTCTCGTCTTCACGTCTGTTGCTGGACTGTTGTCCACATCTGATGCAACACAAACGCCTCTTGGTTGATAGGTTCTGAACCGTCTTTTTTCTCGAGACTTGAATATTGGCAAAACTGCGCTAATCTCTCCCCCCTCAGCAAGGATCGAGATTTCCGTAAAAAATAGAGAAATGACGGCAATTGCTGGCTCGCCAAAATGAAGAATATTATTAATATCTAATATTCTTGTATCTCAGAGGCGCTTCCGGATGAAATAGCATTGATAGCCAAATTGACTTAAAACAAAGTGTGAGTTTATTGTCACACAGTTGGCATCATAAATACAATGTAAAAATATAATAGTTCAGTTCAGTGTGGGTAAAAATATATGAAATAGAATAAAAAGTTATTAAGCTGTAATAAGCTTTGGAAGCATGTGTGCTTCATGGCTGCTGCCCTCCTGTCTCCATGCTGTCTTGTGTCCTCCAAGAAGAAACAGGAAATGACGTTCTCAGTCTTCTGACAGAATTGGCAGCTGTCCCAACTTATCAAAGTGTCTTGTAAACATGTCAGTATCTATCCTAGTAGCTGTGTGTGTGTGTCTGTGTGTGTGTGTCTGTCTGTGTGTCTGTGTGTCCTTCAATATGGAAACGTTGGCTTTATATGTTACATGTGAACGTGTGAACGTCATAACCTCACACCAATTTAGAACCTTGTATGGCACATATTCATCTCTGCTAGCTTCAGTATGCACTCACAGTCATATATGGCATACGATTGACAAGCCCACATGTAACACTCCATATTTGAAGTAATATGCTGATCATGTAATGTCATATAACCAAACATCTATATAATATGAACACATATTATCAACTTACATTAAGTAACTATATACTAGTACTTATTAATATGACTGGAACTACAAACTAACTTAACTTAACAGTATATAATCCACAATGTATATTCCTTTAGCTATGTGGACACGTGTCTATTTTCGTCTTCTCATGACATTCTATACCAAGATACCTTAAATGTCATACTCAAATTGGCTACACCAGAAAAATCCAGCAATGCTCAGCTTTAGAAGAAGAATCATGTCAAATCTATTGATCAAGGTCATTCACACATACTCTATTTATCATGATTAATCATAAAAACAAATATGTTTTGCAAGCTTGCCATGAGTATAATATAATACCTATAAGTGCCGAATTATGAATTTGGAATAATATTCTAACACTAACCCAAGCAGAAAACGCAAGGTTTGAAGAATAGAATCCCTGATTGCATCAATTGCAAAAGACAAAGCCCCTGGTAGCTCAGCTAACTCCTGGTCCTGCTGTTCAGGGAAAACCTTGAGCACCTGTTTTGGGTGATCTCTCAGGATTGACCCCATTTGCTGCCATTGTAGGTTGAGCAACTGAAGCTGCCAAAGAAAAATTGTTTTTTAACAGGATTTCCAACTTCTTATCAGTTGGATCCCTAAGCATTTGAGCATTGTCAAGGACAAGTCAAATTTTTATTCACAGAGGACATAGCAGCACCAATTGCTGGTATACCCAACTTCTTTGTAAATTTTTTCTCCATAGGATAAAGTGTTGAGAATTTTTTAGGAGGAAAAAATTGCTTATCTGGGTGATCCCACTCAGAATACGCAAGCTCTTCCAGCAATGAATGGACAGGAAAAGTACACAAAGCCTGAGGAGGCTTTAGTGAACCCAAACAAGAAGTGGGCTTTTCAGCCGACTCAGTTAGTGCCGGTTCACAAAGGGGCGACTTGTCAGGCGACCTAGCCACCTGACAAGTCACCTCCCGTTCTGTACTACGGAACCGTTCTAATAGGAGCGACGCAAGTCGCTCCGACTTAGAAAAAGGTTCCTGTAGTATTTCTGGGGAGACTTCAGGCGACTTGCATTGACTTCTATACAGAAGTCATTTTGCAAGTCGCCTGAAGTCGTTTGCAGGTCGCCTCAGTGAGGTGACCTGCAAGTCGTGCCACCCCTGTGTGAACCGGGGCTTAAGGGTAGCTTGTGGAACGGACCATTTCAGTTAGGGATTGCACCTGCAATTTCTCAGCTTGTGAAGCCGGAAAGTCCTTCCCCACCTGAATCCCTGGAAGAGGAGTCATCAGACTCTTCATGGTCCCCTGAGGAGAAATCATTTTCCCCCTGCCCCTGTTCCTCTACTTGAGGGTCCTGGGTGGCAGAAGGGGACCTCATGCGCTTTCTTCCACCTTGTGAAGAAGATATTGAAGCCGCCAATCTTTCCTCTAACGTGATTATGGCTGAGGAAAAATCCTGCTTAGTCATATATTCAGGGGCTGAAATGTCAGAAGCAGTAGCAAGCCCTGACAACCCCAATGGCTCATTCTGACCAGCCTCCCTAGGTTTTTCAGAGGAGGATGGTGTTGCAGAGGCAGGGTTCTCAGAGCCTGAGGGTGATCCCTTTGAGCCCTTATCTTTTGGGGTATTTGTACCTCCTCTTCTACCCATAGTGCAAAGCACAAAAGCAGATGTACTACCAAAAATGCACCCACAGCTGAGTAATAGTTCAGCAACAGCCACTGCTATTAAGACTCATCCTGATGCTAAGTAATTGTGTCCTGGAATGCCTGTGTCACCACACTCACATGCCCCCGTCTGCTCTGTGTCCCTCCATCAGCTAATGCACCTGCCAAAGGTGTATCTTATAGCTTACAGAGCCCCTGCGCTGAAAATGTCAATGCCGCACTAAAGCCTGCCCCCCTCCCTCCAACTTCCCACTGCGCCCCCCTTCACTTCACGCTAAAACTAGTGGCGCTTTAGTCTAAGTCTTAATATTTGTTTGCACACACGTAGATTATATATATAAGGTTTTTTTAACTCTGTTTTTTAATTGTGTATCCATGTTTAAAAGATAATCTTTTTGTATAATTTGCAATATGTTTCTAAATTTGTTTCATTGCTCGTATGATAATCAGTCCTGGTTCTATATGCTATGATTGACCGTTTTATAAACAACTCAGCTGTGAGTCACTAAGACCTATTAGCGCTGCCCGTTGGCTATTTAAGCCTCGACCTTTCATAGCCTCTGTTAAGCCTGAAGAAGGAGCGTAGCTCTGCAAACGCATTGCCAATTGCTATACTTTCTGGAAGTGACCTCATCCTCGTGGCTCTCGGCGTGACAGGAAGTGTCGGCATCTACTGGCACAGCCTGTTTCTCAGCCATCACAGCCATCCAGCCAATGGATCCCACTCACTTCACAGACGTCCGGCATTATATGCCTACATGCCTGTCATGACTGTACATTTGTGAGTACCGTGTTTACAGTTGATATTTTAAAAAAATCATTTAATCTACTGCACTTAGAGTGGCGCCTCTGTTTTATCCCCAGCAGTGCATAAAATATCTATACAGTCTCCTACATATATATATATCCACTGAATTCCAGTTTAGCCAAGCCTATATCTGACTGCAGGCCATTCCTGGTGTACGTTTTCAAATATACTTTCAGACAGGCAGGGGATTCAGTGATCTGCAGTGCATTAAATATATATACAGTCTCCTACATATATATATATATCCACTGCATTCCAGTCTAGCCAACCATATATATGACGGCAGGCAATGGTGTACGTTTTCAAATACACTTTCAGGCAGGTGATTCAGTGATCTGCAGTGTATTAAATATATATATACAGTCTCCTACATATATATATCCACTGCATTCTAGTCTAGCCAAGCCTATATCTGACTGCAGGCCATTCCTGGTGTACGTTTTCAAATATACTTGCAGGCAGGCAGGTGATTCAGTGATCTGCAGTGCATTAAATATATATACAGTCTCATACATATATATATATCCACTGCATTCTAGTCTGGCCAAGCCTATATCTGACTGCAGGCCATTACTGGTGTACTTTTTCCAGTAAACTTCAGGCAGTGTTTTGCTAATAAAATTTTACAGCATGTCTGGAAGGCCACCAGGGGGAGGCAGACACTCACAGGCCACTAAAAGAGGGCAAGCAGGCCCTGTGTCTACAGGCAACATTGCTGGTCGTGGACATGGTGCATCCTCAGCATGTGGCCGTGGGGCACGCTTGTCCTTTTTTTCGGCAGCTGGCCGTGTTGATCCACAAAATGCAGAAGAGTTGGTAGAGTGGATAACTAAGCCATCCTCATCCTCCTCATCCTCTGTCACCCAGGCTCAGAGTAGTTTGCCTGCCAATGCAGCTGCAAAAGCGGCCTAGTCCATCGGCTCAATGTCATCAGTCACTCCTTCCCAAGCCCCACCATCATGCCCAGAGGAGTCCCCTGAACTGTTCGACCACAGTGTTGGGTACATGCTGCAGGGGGATGCGCAGGGTTTTGAAGGCTCCGATGATGGTACCTAGGTTGAGGAGGCAGTAACGTGAGCCCAGAGAGAGGGGGTGCCCAAGAAGGACAAGAAACTGGCAGTCATGTTCCCCCAGCTGCAGCATACTGCCAGGTTTGCTCCAGTGATGAGGAGGGAGGGGATAATGAGGTCACTGACTCTACATGGGTGCCTGATAGAAGAGAGGAGGAGGAAGATTGCACATCTCCAACGAGGCAGGTTGCCCTCCAGGGGCCAGCTTAAGGGCAGCCACCCGACTGCATCACACCGCAGAGCTCCGCATGTGCAGGGCGCTGCTGACCCCCCGTGTATTTTGAAAAGTTCTTTGGTGTGGGCCTTTTTTGATACATGTGCAGCAGATCGCATTGTTTCTGTTTGCAACATATGTTTGAAGAGTATCAAGCGTGGCCAAAACAGCAGCCGCTTGGGCACCACATGCTTGACCAACAGTACTTAAAAGACCCACACCAAAGAACGAAGCGGACCTCTCCTTGCTCCTCATCAGCTGGGATCTCCAACCCCACTATACCTTCAGTCCTCTCAGAAACCTGCACTGAGAGGAATGAAGGTGTAGAATTAGGTGTGCCAAGTACTTTCAGGCAACCTGCTATCGCTAAACCAACATCTGATTGTAACATTTGATTGTTGGCCTCGTTGGACAGGGCGGTCAGCGGTAAGGTGCATATTACCGCTGACTCATGGTCCAGCAGGCATGGACAAGGACGTTACCTTTCTTTCACGCCGCACTGGGTATCTCTGCTGGCAGCTGGGAAGGATGCAGGACAGGGTGCAGTATTGTTGGAGCTTGTTCCGCAACCACGTCTCCAAAATGCTAGTAGTGGTGATTCTGCCACACCTCTCTCCTCCACCCCCTCCTCTTCTTCCTCTATGGCCTCTTCCTCTGCAGATTTGTCCTTGGAACCAGCGGTGTTCCGTAGGTGTTCAAAGGGCTATGCAAGCACTCAGGCAAAAAGATGCCATGCGGTGTTTGAGTTGGTCTACTTAGGGGACAGGAGCCACACTGGGGCAGAGATTCTGTCAGCTCTGCAGGGGCAGTCTCAGAGGTGGTTGAAACCATGCCAGCTTCAGCCAGGAATGGTGGTTTGTGACAATGGCACCAACCTCCTCTCCACCCTCCAACAGGGACACTTGACTCATGTTCCCTGTTTGGCTCACGTCCTTAATTAGGTGATGCAGCGGTTCTTGTGCAGGTACCTGGGCTTACAGGATCTTCTGAGGCAGGCCAGGAAAGTCTGTGGGCATTTCTGCCGGTCATATAATGCCAGTGCTTGGCTGGCAGATCTTCAAAAGGAATGCAACCTGCCCAAGAACCGCCTCATTTGTGACATGCCCACCAGGTGGAACTCAACGTTGGCAATGCTGCAGTGGCTGCACATGCAGCAGAGGGCCAATAATGAGTACCTGTGTGAGTATGGCACCAGGACAGGATCAGGGGTGCTTGGCTTTTTTTTTGCCACGCCAGTGGCTACTGATCAAGGATGCATGCACTGTCCTGTCACCATTTGAGGAGGCCACGAGGATGGTGAGCGGTAACGCAGGTGTCCTAAGGCGAGCTCAGGGAGGACAGAAACCTCCCGTGGAGCAGAAGGGCAAAAGCTCGCTTGATCTTGATTTTCAGTGATACTGTCCCTCTTGTCTTCCTGTTGGAGCACACGCTTCATGGAATAATAGGGAGGGCACTTGAGGCAGAACAGAGGGAGGAAGAGGAGGACTTCCTTACCTCTAAAGGCCCCCTTTATCCAGACAGTATTCCTGCGGGCCCACCGATCACACAGGAAGAGGGGGAGGAGGATTGTGTCAGCATGGAGGTGGAGCCTAGCACTCAGCATCAGAAGCAGTCTTCAAGGGATCATTCTCAGTCCCCAGAAACCCATGGACTTGTACGTAGATGGGAGGAGGTGGCTGTGGATCATGTCATCCTTAGTGACCCAGAGGTCTCTGGATTGAATGCCCCAGCAAACCTTTGCTGCATGGCCTCCCTGATCCTGCAAAGCCTGCGAAAGGACCCTTGTGGTATCAAGGAGAGGGATCATTACTGGCTGGCAACCCTTCTTGATCCACATTACAAGGGTAAGGTTGTAGAATTTATCCAGCCTTCGCAGAAGGAGCAGAGGATGAAACATCTTTGGGAGGCCTTGCAGAAAGGTTTGTGCAATGTGTTTCCAGAGCCTGGGAGGGTACAATTTCCTGGTCCTTCTGGACAACGTGTTGCTGAGACTTCGGTCAGTCACAGAAGGAGCAGTGGAGAAGGTGGCCGTCTGACCAATGCGTTCACACAATTCTTTAGTCCGCAGCCCCAAGGTCTGATCGATTCTAGCAACCATCGCCAGCATCTGATTTACAGATCTGATTTAGTGCAGGAATACCTAGGGGCAAGATCAGACTTGGAGACCTTTCCAACCGAAAATCTACTGAGTTACTGGGTCTTGAGGATGGATCACTGGCTAGAGCTTGCACAATATGCAATTGAGCTACTGGCCTGTCCTGCATCTAGCGTTCTTTCTAAACGCACATTCAGTGCTGCTGGAGGCTTTGTAACTGATCACAGAGTGCATCTGTCCACAGACTCAGTTGATCGGCTCACCTTCATAAAAATGAATGGATCACCAGCTACCAATCATCTGATGTAACTGATTCATTTTTCTATGAGATGTGAGATCCCTTGAAGACTGCCTATGCTGAGTGAAAATCCTGTTATGCTGAGTGACTATCCTATTCCTCCTCAATGTTTATGTTGATAGCTTCTAAGAACATTTTTGTTTCAGGGCACCACCACCAATGCGCCTAAAGCCCAATTTTTCTGTCCCTGTTTAACAGGGGCATGTAATTACAATTTTTTTCTGTAATATTTCACAGCAGGGCTCATTCCTGCGCTCGACTAGAGTATCTGTGAGGGGTTGCAGTGTTGTGGCACCACAACCAGTGACTAAGGCCCAATTTTTCTGCCCCTGTTTAACAGGGGCATGTAATCACAATTTTTGATCTAATATTTCACAGCAGGGCCTGTTCCTGCACCCACCAAGAGTAATTTTGAGGGCTTACAGTGTTGTGGCACCACCACACCACCACCACCAAAGGCCCAATTTTTCTGCACCTGTTCAACAGGGGCATGTCATTACAATTCTTGATATAATATTTCACAGCAGGGCCCATTCCAGCGCCCACCAAGAACTGTGAGGGCTTGCAGTGTTCTGGTACCACAAACACCTAAGGCCCAATTTTCTTTTTTTTATAATTGTATTTTTATTGGTTTATAAAGGAACATAAATTAAATTGTTACATAATAAACAATAATAAACAATATATTTAAATTTTTTTACAAATGAACAATGTCCAAACAATAAAGAGCACAGGGGTAATCTGTATATTAAATCAAGAATCTATAAGAGAAACAGCTTATAGTAAACAATAGAATATAAAACCAGAAAGCAATCAAAAGGATACAAAAATGAGAAGTACTGTGGAGAGTAAATGGTATGTGGTAGAGAAAAAGAAAAAATGTTCCCCCAAACAAGGCACCAAGTAGTTCATGTAGGGGAGGGAGAGGGGGGAGGGAATAGAGACATAAGTGATGTGATGTTACTAGAAATCAAGGTGTGGCAGTTGGCACATGGGTCCCATATTCCGATCTATCCCAAAGTTCCCAAACTTTATTAAACTGGGAGATAGAATCATGTACTGTGGCTGTCAAAAACGCCATCCCCCGAATTTCGGCCACCAGATGGAGGAATCTGGACCACGTGGGAGGCGCAGTAGACAGCCAAAACTATGGGATAAGCCTTTTGGCTGCTAATAAAATGTAAGCGATCAGTCGATTGTCCCTTTTGGATAAGCCTGAAAAAGGGAGACCCAACAAACAATTCAAAGGGTCTAGAGGGAGGGACACATCCACCACCCTCTGTATTAGTAGCATCACAACATGTCAAAAGGGTTGGATCAGGGAGCAGTGCCAAAAAATATGGAACAAAGAACCTATGTCAGTTCCACAACGCCAACAGCGCGGCAAAACTGAGGAATCATATTTGTGAATGATGTCAGGGGTCTTGTACCAAAACATAAGGATCTTAATGGACGTTTCCCTTTGGGTTACACATTTAGAGGACTAAAGATAGAGGACCAAATCCTATCCCACATTTGAACCGTGACAGGTCGAGACAATAAATGTGACCATGTCCTCATATAGTGGTGTGTGGTCTCAACAAGAGGGGTCGACTCATGGAGGATAGATAAATAAAAGATATTAAATGTAATTGATGAGGGCCCTGAGTGCATAAATATTCAAAGGTGGTCGGCTTGTCAAGAATCAAGATTGGAGACTTGGAGAGAAAGAAATGTCTAACCTGTAGATATAAATGGAATAGATGGGAAGGTATATCAAATTTCTTGCATAAGGTATCAAAAGTATGTAGTCGCCATGTGATTGGATGGACCAAATTCCAGAGCTGGAAAAGAGGGGAGTTAATCCATGGAAAAACCCTGCCCAGGGACATACTGTCTGGTATAATAGGGTTAAACAGCACATTCATAAGGGGAGGGCAAGGCGAGGCAAGAGTAAAGTTTTTTAGACATTTACGCCATAAGGATAAAGTAAAAGTCATTGGAGCAGTGCATTGACGTTTAAATAAAGGGTCCAGGGAGGGAAGGGTACCCCAAACTAAAGAGCATGGGTGAACTGGGTATAATACTCCCTTTTCAATGGCAGACCATTGGTTTGGAGCATGTAATGAGGACCATGAAATAATAGCCCTCAAGTGCGAAGCGTAATAATACTTAATAATAACCACTGAGCTTGCTATGCGGTGGGCCCTGCCGCCCCATATGAACTTTAGAAAACTCCTCTCAAGTGCTTTTAGTTGAGGGTAGGGTACGGCAACTGGCAATGTTTCAACGTGGTAGAGTAGTCTGGGTAAAATTTTTAGGACATTGATTCTACCTAATAAGGACAGGGGGTATTTTGTCCAAGTCGACAGGGATTTGTTAATGTCTAGAATCAGTGGGGGGAAATTAGCAGAATAGAGGTAGGAATAAGAAGGTGTAAGAAGAACACCTAAGTATTTGAGGGAACTATTACACCATTTATAGGGGTATGATTCTCTAAGCTGGGATAATAGAGATAGCGGAATCTGTATGGGAAGTGCTTCGGGTTTGGAGGTGTTGATCTTAGAACCAGAAATGGCACTAAAGGAAGATAATAATTTATGTAGCGAAGGGAGAGATATCAGTGGGTTAGTAATGGTAAGCAGAATGTCATCTGCAAAGAGTAGGGATGAGCCAAACACCCCCCGGTTCGGTTTGCACCAGAACTTGCGAACAGACCAAAACTTCGCACGAACGTTAAAACCCCATTGAAGTCTATAGGACTCGAACGTTCGAAATCAAAAGTGCTAATTTTAAAGGCTAATTTGCGTGGTATTGTCCTAAAAAAGGTTTGGGGACCCGGGTCCTGACCCAGGGGACATGTATCAATGCAAAAAAAGTTTCAAAAACGGCCGTTTTTTCGGGAGCAGTGATTTTAATAATGCTTAAAGTGAAACAATAAAAGTTGGGTGGCCCCGCCCTCCGTTATTTAAGAACCGTCAGAAAATGAGAAGCGTCACACAGCGGCAGCCTCCCATCCAATCATGGATGTGGAGCGGCCAGAGAAGAAGATGAAGAGAAGAAGATGAAGAGAAGAAAGCGCCGCGGAGGAAGATGCCGGACGAGAACACTGGAGAAAGAAGAAGAGGATCAGAGGAAGAAGAAGATGGAGGAAGAAACCGAAGGAAGATAGAAGAAAGAAGATAGAAGATAGAAAAAAGAAGAGTTTAAATAAAGGAATTGTCAAAAACTGTCTCTTGTCATTTTTAACATTTTTGACAGTTTTTTTGTGAAATGGTAGGGGTACAAGTACCCCCTTACCATTTCACACGGGGGGGTGGGATCTAGGGGTCCCCTTGTTAAAGGGGGCTTCCAGATTGTGGGGATGAGGCCCTTGTCCTCATCAACATGGGGACAAGGTGCTTTGGGGCCGCTACCCCAAAACACCCTCCCAATGTTGAGGGCATGTGGCCTGGTACAGTTCAGGAGGGGGGCACTCTCTCGTTCCCCCCTCTTTTCCTGCGACCTGCCAGGTTGCGTGCTCGGATAAGGGTCTGGTATGGATTTTTGGGGGGACCCCGCGCCAATTTTTTTTTTAATTTTGGTGCGGGGTTCCCCTTAAATTCCATACCAGACCAGAAGGTCTGGTATTAATTTTGAGGGGGGCCCCTACGTCATTTTTTTAAAAAATTTGGTGCGGGGTTCCCCTTAATATCCATACCAGACCTGAAGTGCCTGGTATGGAATTTAGGGGGACCCCCACACCATTTTTTTTTTAAATGTTGGTTCTTGATTCCTCTGTTGGGAAATCCCATGCAGTTTTTATCAATGAACTCTTATGTGAATTGTCGGACCGGCAATTCATTAATAGCCGTGAGTAGTTTTAAATAACTTTTTTTCCTTTGAAATGTCATTTTGCTGTCAGACTGTTCTAAACATGGGAAACATGCGCCCCTTTACAGGCATACTATAGACACCCCCCAGGTACAAAATTTAATGGAATATTACACTTTTATTGGTTCACTTTAAGCATTATTAAAATCACTGCTCCCGAAAAAACTGCCGTTTTTAAAACTTTTTTTGCTCATCCCTAGCAAAGAGCTATAAATTATATTCCCCCTGTTGCATCACCACCCCACGAATATCCAGGTTAATGCGGATAGACTCGGCCAAGGGTTCTAAGCATAATATAAAAAGTAAAGGCGATAGAGGACACCCCTGCCAAGTTCTGTTTGTCATGGGGAAGCCAGGCGACAAGAAGGACGACATCTGCACCTGAGCTGTGACAGTTGAATAAAGGGCCTCTAAGGCTTTTAGAAAAGGACCATTAAAACCATAAGCTTTTAGGGTGGCAAACATGTAGGGCCAACTCAACCTATCAAAGGCCTTTTGTGCATCCAAACTAAGAATCAATGCCGAGCAAGAAGACCTATCCAAAAGATCTATTAGATCTGTTGTACGCCGGGTGTTGTCCCCCACATGTCTGCCAGAGACAAAGCCCACTTGGTCTCTATGGATCAATTTTAGAATGAGCCTGGATAATCTGGATGCAAGGATTTTGGTTAATATTTTATAATCAGAATTTAAGAGAGCTATGGGCCTATAGTTATCTGGAATTAAGGGATCCTCACCAGGTTTTGGAATAACTGAAATATAGGAATGAGTAAAATAGGGGTGTGGAGATGTACCTTTAAGCAAGGAGTTTTACAAGGTCAACATGTGTGGGGATAAGATGTCAAAAAAAGATTTATAATAAAAATATGGTAGGCCATCAGGTCTGGGCGATTTATGTAATAGTAGACCTTTAATTAGAGTCAGAAGTTCTTCAGCCGATACAGCCAAATTCAAGCTAAATCTGCTGAGGATAATTTTGGAAGCTTTATATTAGAAAAAAAAGTCTCAAATTTTTCCTGGGTAAAATGAAAGTGATTTTCCGGGGTCAAACAGTTATATAATTTACTGTAGAATTTGCCAAAAATGTTTGACATCTCACAGGGGCAATGTACTCTAGATCCATCCGCCTGTTGAAGGTAGTCAGGGAACGAGTTGAAAGGGCGTGGGCGTAGTTTATTGACTAACATTCTATGGGGCTTATTAGAATACTCATAAAACTTCTGTTTCATCCAGAGTAAAGATCTGGCTGCCCTACCTAACTGCATTAATTTGATCCATTCCCTAAGGGAGGAGACCTTACGCAGTTTCGTCACTGAGGAGTCGCACAACAGCCTCCGCTCTGCTGTTACCAAAGCGGATGTTAAGGATTTTATAAGTCCCTCTCTATCTCTCTTCAACCAGGAGCCTTCAGCTATGCAAGCTCCACGGAACACGGCCTTGTGCGCCTCCCACTACGTAGAAAATGCAGATACTGATCCTATATTAAGCTGAAAGAATTCTTCTAAATTTTTTGCTAGGATAGAATGAGAAACCTCGTACTGCAAGAGGTGATCGTTAAGGCGCCAGTGACATGATCTAGTGTAGGCCTGAGAAAGCATAAGATCCAGCACAATGGGTGCGGGATCCGACCATGTAATGGGGGATATGTCAGACTCGACCACATATGGGATAAGTGGGGCTGAAATGAAAAAATGGTCAAGGCGTGAGTACATTTTATGAGCTGGAGAATAAAATGTAAACTGTTTAGTAGAGGGATGTTTTATCCTCCATGAGTCGAAAAGCTGATGGAATCTAATACATTTACGAAATGCTGAGGCTTGGGACATAATCCTTTTAGATGGGGTATTATTAAGAAGAGTTTGTCTATCTCTAATGGGTGACAAAACCAGATTGAAGTCCCCGCCAATGATCATGAAAGGTTGCGGACAGTATTGATGGGCATCAAACAGTTTGTTGAGGAAGCCAATCTGGCCTGTATTCGGAGCTTAGAGATTTACAAGAGTGAAAGGAACAGACATATATTCGCAATGCAAAATTAGGAATCTCCAATGTGGATCAGCATGGGAGTTTTTAACCTTAACTGGGCATGATTTTTTGATCAGAATTGCCACACCCGCCTTGCCCGTGGAATCAGAGGCAACGTAAGAAGTGGGGAAAATCTTCGAGGCAAATTTAAATGATCCACCTGCCCGGAAATGGGTCTCCTGGATCATCACCACGCCTGAACCTGAGGCCCTGAAATCCTTCAGGGCCATCCAGCGTTTATGGATAAAGCCCAGACTCGAACATTGGCTGTTCGCAAGTTCACCCAACAGCGAACAATTTGGGGTGTTCGCGGCAAATTCGAATGCCGCGAAACACCCTTTAAAAGTCTATGGGAGAAATCAAAAGTGCTAATTTTAAAGGCTTATATGAAAGTTATTGTCATAAAAAAGTGTTTGGGGACCTGGGTCCTGCCCCAGGGGACATGGATCAATGCAAAAAAAAGTTTTAAAAACGGCCGTTTTTTCGGGAGCAGTGATTTTAATAATGCTTAAAGTCAAACAATAAAAGTGTAATATCCCTTTAAATTTCGTACCTGGGGGGTGTCTATAGTATGCCTGTAAAGGGGCGCATGTTTCCCGTGTTTAGAACAGTCTGACAGCAAAATGACATTTCAAAGGAAAAAAGCCATTTAAAACTACTCGCGGCTATTGCATTGCCGGTCCGACAATTGATAAAATTCATTGATAAAAATGGCATGGGAATTCCCCACAGGGGAACCCGGAACCAAAATTTAAAAAAAACCCCGCCCCCCATTAAGAACCGTCAGAAGAGGAGACGCCGTCACACAGCGGGAGCCTCACTCCATGCCAGAATGGATGCGGAGCAGCCCGGAGAAGAAGATGAAGAAGAGAAGAAGAGAAGAAGAGAAAAAAAGAAGAAGATGAAGAAGAAGATGAAGAGAAGAGCGGGAGCCTCCCCCCATGCCATGGGTGCAGAGTGGCCTGAGGAGAAGAAGATAGAAGATGCCGTGGAGGAGATGCTGGACGAGAACGCCGGAGAAAGAATCAGAAGAGCCAGAAAAACCAGAAGAAGAAGAAGAAGATGAAGGACGATAGAAGAAAGAAGAAAGAAGAAGCATTTAAATAAAGGAATTGTCAAAAACTGTCTCTTGTCATTTTTAACATTTTTGACAGTTTTTTAGTGAAATGGTAGGGGTACAACCCTTACCATTTCACACAGGGGGGGCCGGGATCTGGGGGTCCCCTTGTTAAAGGGGGCTTCCAGATTCCGATAAGCCCCCCATCGCAGACCCCCACCACCACCGGTCAGGGTTGTGGGGATGAGGCCCCTGTCCTCATCAACATGGGGACAAGGTGTTTTAGGGGGCTACCCCAAAACACCCTCCCAATGTTGAGGGCATGTGGCCTGGTACGGTTCAGGAGGGGGGGCGCTCTCTTGTCCCCCCCTCTTTTCCTGCGGCCTGCCAGGTTGCGTGCTCAGATAAGGGTCTGGTATGGATTTTTGGGGGCACCCCACGCCATTTTTTTTTTTGGCGTGGGGTTCCCCTTAAAATCCATACCAGACCTGAAGGGTCTGGTATGGAATTTAGGGGGACCCCCACGTCATTTTTTTTTTAAATTTTGGTCGGGGTTCCCCTTAATATCCATACCAGACCTGAAGGGCCTGGTATGGAATTTAGGGGGACCCCCACGTCATTTTTTTAAAAAATTTTGGTCGGGGTTCCCCTTAATATCCATACCAGACCTGAAGGGCCTGGTATGGAATTTAGGGGGACTCCCATGTCATTTTTAAAAAAAAATTTGGTTCGGGGTTCCCCTGTGGGGAATTCCCATGCCGTTTTTATCAATTAACTTCTATGTGTATTGTCAGACCGGCAATGCATTAATAGCCTCGAGTAGTTTTAAATGGCTTTTTTCCTTTGAAATGTCATTTTGCTGTCAGACTGTTCTAAACACGGGAAACATGCGCCCCTTTACAGGCATACTATAGACACCCCCCAGCTACCAAATTTAAAGGGATATTACACTTTTTTTGTTTGACTTTAAGCATTATTAAAATCACTGCTCCTGAAAAAACGTCTGTTTTTAAAAGTTTTTTTGCATTGATCCATGTCCCCTGGGGCAGGACCCAGGTCCCCAAACACTTTTTATGACAATAACTTGCATATAAGCCTTTAAAATTAGCACTTTTGATTATTCATGTTCATGTCCCATAGACTTTAACGGTGTTCGCGTGTTCGAACAAACTTTTTTCCTGTTCGCATGTTCTGGTGCGAACCGAACAGGGGGGTGTTCGGCTCATCCCTAGACATAACCCTTAAAGCCATGTATAAAATCTATTCAAGTAAGCTCTCGTAGGAGTGGTAAGGGATAGAAACAACAAAAAATAGACATCATAAAGAGATATGCTTAAACTTTTATAAACAATACTGGCCACAATATCTCCTCGACACCAGAATATTAACCAGTATACCCTGCAAGGGAACCACTGTGCATTAGGGACATAAAAACAATGTTTTGTCAACCCATAAAGCTGAATCATTAACATGGACATGAAAATGGTATTAACAAACTTGAAAAAGAAAACAAAAATAAACTGAAATTTTTGAAGACCTGAGAGGCAGGTGCGTCTCAGGAGGTCCTGGACAAAGACCAGGGCCCAGTAGGGGCGTGTACGAATTCCCATCAGGAGACTCTGGGTGAACAAAAAAAAATGGGAAAGGTCGTCTGCTCAACTTATGAGTTTGTTAGCATTTCTAGCAAGTTAGACAGTAGGAGTCCTGTTGATAATGGCAAAAAATAGTCAGCAGGTAAACAGGAGCAACTGCCAAATTGAAGTATGTAAAACATTAACAGAAATACCCCATGGGGTGGGAAGGAACTCTACCCCAAACAGGAGATAGGGTAGACAAAACACTTTCCTTGACTAGAGCAGTAAACTTCGTTTCCTTTTCTCTTAATCTTAAAAGAAAAAGAAGAAAAACAGAAGAAAACTGGAAACGAAAAAAACAGAAAAATGTGGATCCAAGGAGAAATATACTAAAAAGTTCAAGGAGGTTGTTTGGAGATACGTGGATGTTGGGGTGTAGAAATATGCTTCTTAGATTTACCCCTCACGGGGGTCCAGATGCGACTGGGAGTGGTAGGAGGTGGGCGAGCCTGGGCCAAAGGTGGAAATTAATCTTCTTCCGGTAGAGGAGGCAGGCTAAGATTCTTCAGGAAAGCCTCTCCCACCTGTAGCTCACGCAAGGTATATTGGACTCCATTCTTGGAAACAGCAAGGCGAAAGGGAAATCCCCAATAGTATGGTATCTTGTGGTTTTGTAGATGTAAGGTAATTGGACGTAGATTTCTACGTTTCGTAAGGGTGATGGGGGAGAGGTCACTAAAAATCTGCAGTTTTGCCCCTTTGTACATAATTTGATATTGATTGCGTGTGGCCAAAGATAGTGCCTCTTTGCTTTCAAAAAAATGAAACCTCACTATGACATCCCTAGGCCTGGCTCCAGTCGGAGGTTTAGGGCCCAGAGAACGGTGTGCCCTATCCAAGCGCCAGTCTATATCTACCACTGTGGGGACCAGAGTGTTGAAAAGGCCCAGGAGGTAGGTGCGCAGATCATGGTCCCCCACTGTTTCCGGGATACCCCTGAAGCGTAAATTTTGTCTTCTTTCCCTGTTTTCCAAGTCCTCCTGCTGTATTTGTAGTTGGGAAATTGAAAAACGTAGGTAATGGTTTCCCTCCTCAATAGCCTGAACATACCGTAATCATCTCATCAAATGTAT
Organism: Lithobates clamitans; assembly: GCA_037952925.1. NCBI lineage: Eukaryota > Metazoa > Chordata > Amphibia > Anura > Ranidae > Lithobates > Lithobates clamitans. Next base: position 1,513,595 of record JBBGZY010000959.1, on the reverse strand, counting down.
TTTCAAGGGTGTTCGTACGCTCTGCAGTTTGGTTTATTTCTCCTCTCAGCTCTGCGGCCAATTTACTCACCTCCGCCGAGACATTGCTTGCGATTCTTTGGTGTAGGAGCTGCAACTTAGCATCCAACTTAGCGTCTAGGATGTCGGGGGTGAGGATCTCATGTGGAGAGGGAGGTTCAGAGTCTGGACCCTGGGTGTTGACATGTGGGGAAGTTAAAGCATTCTCCGTTCCCAGGTCTGGATCCATGGAAGCAAATGGGTCTGCGGGAGGATTTGAGGTCGCAGATTGCAACCTAATGACAAGGCGTTCCATATTTGGTCCCTGAGACGATCCGTACAAAGGCTTATAATATTTCTGCTGCTGTCCAACTTTGCCCATGGGATGCTCAAGAAGTGGAATGGGTGTTAAGCTGACCCCCGGAGCTGTATGTGGCTAAAGTAGCATTTCAGAGGTCTCGGTGAGCAGACAGACCTTAAGCTAATTTAAATGATAATCTTCATATTAGCCACTAATCCTTTAGTGAAAGACCCCTGTAGTAGCAGTGTATGATGGGTTAATAGTTATATAGTTGTACCAGAACTTGTTGTGGAGGGAGATATACACCAGGCCCAGAAAGATAGGGTGTACTGGGAGCAGCAAGATGGCCGCCGACTTGCGAGGGTAGGCCGAAGCCGCGGACTTTCCTAGGACTTGTGGCCGGCCTAGCAAACACCGCTCCACATAGGCCCCAAGTTCCTCTGATCGGATCAGGGAACGGAACCCCGCCACTTCACATTCACCTCCAGGAAATCACTTAAGTGGCCAGCAGGCCCACTACTCACTGCATCAGGTAGATGTGAGCTGTGAAGGGCCGGATCAGGCCGTAAGATGGTGTCAGGCCGCGGAAGCCGGAGCTCAGATCAAGATATGCCTGGGATCCAATCCTCCTCCAGGCGGCCACCTAAAGCTCTCTGGTGTAGCAGCAGCTAGTGTATCAGCTGAAGATCGTTGGCTCCCGGATCCACAGGAGTGGAGAGCGGAGGGCTCTGAGTGATCCGCCGATTCCAAGATGGCAATAGGCCTCTTCAGTGCGGGCCCAGCCACAGGCCTAAAAAACTGGTGGAGCCGGTCAGGCTCCGCAAATATTCAGCTAAAACAACCATTGGGGTAGCCTGGAGGATAGTCCTGGTGAAATGAGGTATCTCCAGGTTAGATGTGGCAAGGATGGCTGTGGATTTTCAGCTGGCTGTGTGGAGCTCAGCACCCACATGTCTTCCCTGCTGCACATCCGGACACGCCCCCTAAGGCCCAATTTTCTGCAGAGTATATAGGGCAGGTCGTATAGTATATACAGGTGATCCCCTACTTTCAAGCATCTGACTTACAAACGACTCAGAGACCACAGTCAGTGAGAGGTAATCTATAACTAGGAAGGGAAATTCTCTCCTGTAAGAGTTAATATGGGAAAAAAGTGTCTCCACTGATGCTTTATCACCAATCCTTTTTTCTCTAATAACCCCAAATTTTCAAAATCCAATTGTCATTGGGACAGGAAGTGAGGTGAAATCTTCTGAACAGGGGCACAGACAGCAAAACAAATGTTACAGAGGTGATAACTCTTCCCTATGTTATCCAAAAAGCTTAAAGATTGTTTTTTTGGCTGGAGCTACACTTTCAAAATGTACCTGTTCCAAATTACAAACAGATTCAACTTAAGAATAAACCTACAGTCCCTGTCTTGTTTGGACTGCCTGTATACTGCTGCCCCAAGCCTTTTTTTTTAAATCTGGGTGCGGGGTTCCCCTTAATATCCATACAAGACCCAAAGGGCCTGGTAATGGGCTGGGGGGGATACCCATGCCGTTTTTCTCAATAATTTTCATCCATATTGCCGGGACCCGATTTTACATTACAGCCACAAGCAGTTTTTAATGACTTTCATTCCTTTAGAAATTCATTTTGCGCAGGGACTGTTCGAAACATGGGAAACACATGCCACTTTACAGGCATACTATAGTCACCCCCCAGATACAATATTTAAAGGAATATTTCACTTTTATTTTTTCACTTTAAGCATTATGAAAATCACTGATCCCGAAAAAACAGCCGTTTTTAAAACTTTTTTTGCATTGATACATGTCCCCTGGGGCAGGACCTGGGTCCCCAAACACTTTTTAGGACAATAACTTGCATATTAGCCTTTAAAATTCGCACTTTTGATTTTTCACGTTTGGGTCCCATAGATTTTAACAGTGTTCGAATGTTCACGCAAACTTTCTGTCCGTTCGCATGTTCTGCCGCAAACCGAACCGGGGGGTGTTCGGCTCATCCCTACTAATGACCTATGTACACCCTTTGTTGATACATTATCCTGTTCTTTAACCACTTCAGCCCCGGAAGGATTTACCCCCTTCCTGACCAGAGCACTTTTTACAATTTGGCACTGCGTCGCTTTAACTGCTAATTGCGTGGTCATGCAATGCTGTACCCAAACGAAATTTGCATCCTTTTCTTACCACAAATAGAGCTTTCTTTTGATGTTATTTGATCACCTCTGCCATTTTTATTTTTTGCGCTATACACGGAAAAAGACAGAAAATTTTGAAAAAAAATGATATTTTCTACTTTTTGTTCTAAAAAAAATCCAATAAACTCAATTTTAGTCATACATTTAGGCCAAAATGTATTAAGCCACATGTCTTTGGTAAAAAAAATGTCAATAAGTGTATATTTATTGGTTTGCGCAAAAGTTATAGCGCCTACAAACTAGGGTACACTTTGTGGAATTTACACAGCCTTTAATTTATGACTGCCTATGTCGTTTCTTGAGGTGCTAAAATGGCAGGGCAGTACAAAACCCCCACAAATGACCCCATTTTGGAAAGTAGACACCCCAAGGAAATTGCTGAGAGGCATGTTGAGCCCATTGAATATTCATTTTTTTTGTCCCAAGTGATTGAATAATGACAACAAAAAAAAAAAATTACAAAAAGTTGTCACTAAATGATATATTGCTCACACAGGCCATGGGCATATGTGGAATTGCACCCCAAAATACATTTAGCTGCTTCTCCTGAGTATGGGGATACCTCATGTGTGGGACTTTTTGGGAGCCTAGCCGCGTACGGGGCCCCGAAAACCAATCACTGCCTTCAGGATTTCTAAGGGCGTACATTTTTGATTTTACTCCTCACTACCTATCACAGTTTTGAAGGCCAAAAAATGCCCAGATGGCATAAAACCCCCCCAAATGACCCCATTTTGGAAAGTAGACACCCCAAGCTATTTGCTTTGAGGCATGTTGAGTCCATGGAATGTTTTATATTTTGACACAAGTTGCGGGAAAGTGACACTTTTTTTTTTTGCACAAAGTTGTCACTAAATGATATATTGCTCACACAGGCCATGGGCATATGTGGAATTGCACCCCAAAATACATTTAGCTACTTCTCCTGAGTACGGGGATACCACATGTGTGGGACTTTTTGGGAGCCTAGCCGAGTACGGGGCCCCGAAAACCAATCACCGCCTTCAGGATTTCTAAGGGTGTAAATTTTTGATTTCACTCTTCACTGCCTATCACAGTTTCGGAGGCCATGGAATGTGCAGGTGGCACAACCCCCCCCCCCCAAATGACCCCATTTTGGAAAGTAGACACCCCAAGCTATTTGCTGAGAGGCATGGTGAGTATTTTGCAGCTCTCACTTGTTTTTGAAAATAAAGAAAGACGAGAAAATTTTTTTTTTTTTTTCTTTTTTCAATTTTTAAAACTTTGTGACAAAAAGTAAGGTCTGCAAAATACTCACTTTACCGCTCAGCAAATAGCTTGGGGTGTCTATTTTCCAAAATGGGGTCATTTGGGTTTTTTTTTTGCCACCTGGGCATTCCATGGCCTCCGAAACTGTGATAGGCAGTAAGGAGTGAAATCAAAAATTTACGGCCTTAGAAAGCCTGAAGGAGGTGCTTATTTTTCGGGGTCCCGTACGCGGCTAGGCTCCCAAAAAGTCTCACACATGTGGTATCCCCGTACTCAGGAGAAGCAACAGAATGTATTTTGGGGTGTAATTTCACATATTCCCATGGCATGTTTGAGCAATATATCATTTAGTGACAACTTTGGGCAAAAAAAAAATAAATTAAAAAAAATTGTCTCTTTCCCGCAACTTGTGTCACAATATAAAATATTCCATGGACTCAACATGCCTCTCAGCAAATAGCTTGGGGTGTCTACTTTCCAAAATGGGGTCATTTGGGGGGGTTTTGAACTGTCCTGGCATTTTATGCACAACATCTAGAAGCTTATGTCACACATCACCCACTCTTCTAACCACTTGAAGACAAAGCCCTTTCTGACACTTTTTGATTACATAAAAAAATAATTTTTTCTTGCAAGAAAATTACTTTGAACCCCCAAACATTATATATTTTCTTTAAAGCAAATGCCCTACAGATTAAAATGGTGGGTGTTTCATTTTTTTTTTCACACAGTATTTGCGCAGCGATTTTTCAAACGCATTTTTTTGGGAAAAACACACTTTTTTAAATTTTAATGCACTAAAACACATTATATTGCCCAAATGTTTGATTAAATAAAAAAGATGATCTTAGGCCGAGTACATGGATACCAAACATGACATGTTTTAAAATTGCGCACAAACGTGCAGTGGCGACAAACTAAATACATTTTTAAAAGCCTTTAAAAGCCTTTACAGGTTACCACTTTAGATTTACAGAGGAGGTCTACTGCTAAAATTACTGCCCTTGATCTGACCTTCGCGGTGATACCTCACATGCATGGTGCAATTGCTTTTTACATTTGACGCCAGACCGACGCTTGCGTTCGCCTTAGCGCGAGAGCAGGGGGGACAGGGGTGCTTTTTTTTTTTTTTTTTATTATTATTTTTTTTTTTATCTTATTTTTAAACTGTTCCTTTCATTTTTTTTTTTAATCATTTTTGTTGTTATCTCAGGGAATGTAAATATCCCCTATCATAGCAATAGGTAGTGACAGGTACTCTTTTTTGAAAAAATTGGGGTCTAGATTTCTCCTCTGCCCTCAAAGCATCTGACCACACCAAGATCGGTGTGATAAAATGCTTTCCCAATGGCGCTGTTTACATCCGGCGAAATCTAAGTCATAAAATGCTCGTAGCTTCCGGTTTCTTAGGCCATAGAGATGTTTGGAACCACTCTGGTCTCTGATCAGCTCTATGGTTAGCTGGCTGAATCACCGGCTGCATTTTCAGGTTCCCTGTTGAGACAGGAGAGCCAGAGAAAAACACGGAAGACGTTGGGGGGGGGCATTCCCTCCCACTGCTTGTAAAAGCAGTCTAGAGGCTAATTAGCCTCTAGGATTGATTTTACATGAAAGCCGACCGCTGGCTGAAAAGAATGATACCAAGATGTTACCTAAACCTGCAGGCATCATTCTGGTATAACCATTCAAAGTCGTGAATGGCGTACCTGAAGACAAAAAAATGGTTAACAATAAAGCACAGTAAACGGTAAAGTATAAAAAATTGCATACCTGAAAAACAAACAAGATAAAACATAATAACAATAAAACATTGCAGAATAGAATACAGTAAAAAAGAGCAGAACAATAGAGAGAATAGAGAGAGAGAGAGAACAATAAAACGACAACTATTTTTTTTTATTTTATATTTTTGTTTGTGTTTTTTTTTTTTTACACTTTTTTTTGTAACTGTAACTTTTATAACTGTAACCGGTTCCAGGTTCGGGTCTCTCAAAATGCGATGGCATCTTGGGAGACCCTGTGAAAGTGTATCTAGTCTGTGCAATGCTGTACCCTACGCTAATACTCAACTAGTGCATGGTAGCGTTCAAAACATTCACCAATGCAAAGACCAGGATTGTCAGGACAGGAGGGACAATAATAGCGGGTGTCACGCCTATATCCGCGCTTGCTGCAGACACGACATCTTTTTTGGGGGGTTCGTTGGGAAGGGGTACTCAGAAGGACATAAAGAAAATGCCTCTCATGCAGCCGACTGCATTTGGTTGGGGATGTGAATGGGGGAAGTACGGGCGCTGCAGAAGCGGTGGGTTCCCAATTAGGATTGGCGAATGCAGCAGGAAGGGCACTATGGGCACGACGGGCCTGTGTTTGTCTTCTTGGTGGCAGTGGGACACTACTTGTGCTTGCCACCTCACCAGCTTGAACTGCACTTATGGGACTCGCCACGTCACCAAGTGTTACTGCAGTGCGGGTTTGACTATGACCGGGGTGTACTAGGCCGCTGGTGCTTGCCAGTTCACCAAAACGCTACAAAGAAAACTGTTAGCGATCGCAGGGATCAGGCCTGACTCTGCGAACGCTGCAGTTATGCATTTAGTGTTTTGTAAGTGACAGTGATCGATCGATACTGCACTTGGGTGGGCTGGGCTGGGCCGGGTGCAGGGGCAAAACGCAGGTGCTAGCAGGTATCTGGGCTGATCCCGCTAACACTGCGTTTGTGGGAACCCTAAACTGCTGGGGACGCTAGTATAGATCTGATTGGATCAGATATTGATCCGTTCAGATACTATACCACTAAGGGAGGTGTATGCTGCGTGCGTGGGTGTTAGTGGTACTGGCGCTAACCTGACACTGCCTGGGGCAGGTGCTTGCCAGTTCACCAAAACGCTACCAAAAAAACTGTTAGCGATCGCAGGGATCAGGCCTGACTCTGCAAACGCTGCAGTTATGCGTTTAGTGTTCTGTAAGTGACAGTGATCGATTGATACTGCACTTGGGTGGGCTTGGCTGGGCCGGGCGGAGGGGCAAAACGCAGGTGCTAGCAGGTATCTGGGCTGATCCCGCTAACACTGCGTGTTTGGGAACCCTAAACTGCTGGGGACGCTAGTATAGATCTGATCGGATCAGATATTGATCTGTTCAGATACTATACCACTAAGGGAGGCGTATGCTGCATGCGTGGGTGTTAGTGGTACTGGCGGAGGGGAAAAACGCAGGTGCTAGCGGGTATCTGAGCTGATCCCGCTAACACTGCGTTTTTGGGAACCCTAAACTGCTGGGGACGCTAGTATAGATCTGATCGGATCAGATATTGATCTGTTCAGATACTATACCACTAAGGGAGGCGTATGCTGTGTGCGTGGGTGTTAGTGGTACTGGCGCTAATCTGACGCCGGGCAATCAGGGGGCTAAACCTTTATTCAGTAATAAACGGCGGGTGCCCTGACACTATAAAAAAGAAACAAACTAACCAGCGTCACCCGCAACGGTTATACGGTGATCAGGGGTGAAAGGGTTAACTAGGGGACAATCAAGGGGTTAAAACATTTATTAAATAGTATATGGGGGTCCCTGACGCTATAAAACGCTGATGGCGAACGTGATTCTGCCTGCCCGTGCCATTCTGCCGCAGTATATCTGCGTTAGTCGGTCGGCAAGTGGTTAACTGATTGTTCATTTGACAATTGACTGTTCAGTTTTGTTCTTTGTAATTTTAAAAGCTTATAATAAAATTAGGTTTAAAAAAAAAGTAAAACAAGCATAAAAAATGCATTTTCATTTTCTTGCCACATTTTCCAAAAACTTGTGGAAAAAATGACACATTCAAAAGACTCATTATGCCTCATAGAATATATGTTGGGGTGTTTATTTTCCAAAATGGGGTCATTTTGTGAGCATTTCCATTGTCCTGGTGCTCCAGGGCCTTCAAAGTTGTAATAAGTATTCAAGAAATTAGATGTGTAATTTAGGTGCCTAGAACACCTGGCGGTGCTCTGTACATGTTGGGCCATATCTTGGAATGTCTACTTCCCAAAAAGGGGTTATTTGGGGGTATTTGTACTTCTCTGTCTTGTTAGTGTCTCAAGAAATGAGATAGGTGAGGCGCATGTGCGGCAGCCTGAGGTAACGGTAATGCTACCTTAGAGCTCCGCTCCTCGGGAGATTTCGACGGAGGACTACAGGTCCCAGAGGCACCGCAATCTGCTCAAAACGGTAGAAAACTACCCAGCACTATCAGCTTTATAAATAATGGTCCTGAAAGGACCTAAATCAAAACTTAAATCCGGTAAACCGAAGGAAAATGCACACAGGCTGGTGGCTGGAATGGTGGTGGCATCCTCTCACTCACAGCGCAGCAGTACACATATTAAAAAGTCTCTGCCTCATAGCCAGAAGACACAGACTGCTAATGGTGAGTCTGAGCCGGAATATGACATTTGTGATTTACAAACAACTATACAACCTGACTTATTCAAAAAAATTGAATATATGCTTCAGAAAGCCCTCAAGCAGACTTCAGATCTCATAACAGACAAATTAACTAAAGAGATAAGAGAGCTAGGTCAGAGAAAAGCTGATTTAGAACTGAGGGTTGATGAAATGGATAATTTTACACATATATGTCTGAGATGATGATAATTAAAGAGGAAAACCTTACACTACAGGCACGTTTAGAAGACCAAGAGAATAGGGATCGCAGATCGAACCTGCGAATTAGGGGAATTCCTGAATCTGTTTTAGACCTGCAGGCTACTGTCACGGCGCTCTTTCAGGAATTATTACCTGGTACCCCTATTGACAGACTTGAAATGGATAGAGTGCATAGACCGCTAGCCCCACGCAAAATGAATGGTCCTCCGAGAGATATAATAGCCAAAATGCACTATTACAGAACCAAAGAACAGATACTAACAGCTGCCAGAGGCAGGAAATCCCTCAGCTTTCAAGGCTATATATACTAACTTTTCACAGATCTATCCCCACTCATGGTCGCAAAGAGACATGCGCTAAAACCGCAACTGCAGATACTTCAGCTAAATCAAATTACCAATCACTGGGGATTTCCTTTTTGTCTCAGATTTACTCATCTGGAAACTAAATATGTCTGTCGCTCTTCAGAGGACTTGCAGTCGGCCCTCATTGAAATGGGTTTAGCTGAAGCAGTCTTATCCAAGAACCAGTCTCACAGATGCCCAGCTTCTCGTTCTGCACAGCATAATAAGCAGCCAAAATCCAGCTCATCCACATCTTCCCAGCAAAATCTTAATAAGCGAGGTCGATACGAACATTCACCGCCGAACAACGAGGACTCAATGGACTGATACTCTAGTTCCAACAAATTATTCTCTCTTTTTACATTTTTCCAGCACTGTATGCTGGCTGAGTTAATTAATTTGCCATATTCATGACTGAAATGAGCTTTGGCTACATGGTACTGTAATAAGTATGGAAAGAAAAAAAATTTTTTTTCTCTCAGTTTTTGAACTTTATCTTCATTTTTTTAAATATTTTCTAATGTAATTTTTCCATGATAGCAATGGAATAGTTCCTGTGGTTCTCCGATGTTATTCATCCATAAGGAATTTCTTGCTGCCCCTCATACCACTTGAGGACTTCCACCATTGTTATGGGGGTCTTTGTTAGTGGTCCCGGACCCTCTCGGGGAGTTCTAAATACTCTCCTGAGATGTTCCCACACCCAATTTTTTAGCCTCTACATACTGCTAAATTATCTTCATATTGGGCTCGATCGATTCTCTTTTGTTTTTTTCTTTTGTCTTATTGCTTCTTTCTTTAACCTTTACTTCTCCCTTCTGACTCTCGGATTGGTGTTCCTGGCTCTCGGTGAGTACTTTACTTGTTATGATATAATATTCACACTTGTTGGTTTATGGCTCCTATAAATATCTTGTCATTAAATGTTCAAGGGTTTAATACTCCACATAAGCGAACCAAGGCACTTCGCTCTTTTGCAATGAAAAAAGCTAATATCATATGTTTGCAGGAAACTCATTTCACTGATAAGGTTTACCCCAAATTTCTTTCTTCATCATATCCACAATTCTATACTGCTTCTGCTACGGTTAAACAGCACGGAACCCTCATTGGTTTTCATCGTTCCACTCCGTTTAACCTTGTATCACAATTAACAGACCCTGAAGGATGATATGTACTCCTAATAGGATTTATTTCTGATAATCCTATTACAATTGTGTCTTATTATGCCCCCAATAAACGTCCAACAGCTTTTTTATCTCACCTTTTTCAACTTATAGAAGTACATAAGTTTGGTACTGTTGTCATTTGTGGGGATTCTAATGCAACTATTTTCCCATTCTTGGATAAATCTCCCTCTGGACCTACTACAAGCTCAATAAACCTAACTTTTCAGCATCTTCTTACCACACATGGCCTGGTAGATACTTGGCGAGAAATAATAGGTGGTCTGGGAGAAGAATGGCGCTGCCCTATTATACACAAATTATTTAGTGGTGGGTGTGAGTTTCATAAAATGCAAGTTGTTTTCAATGGAGTATATGCATATAGGAGCTACAACCCCTATGTGCCTTAATATGGTCAAAAACAGGACACTGACCATATATGTGAAAAACAGAAAGGTAAGTAAAAACTTAATTAAGATTAAACTCCTATCAACCCAGTGAAAAAAGGTGCCTCATATGTTCAGAGTTTCATAAATAATGTGAGAGTAGAAATTGATTCTATAAAAAATTAAATTAAATTAGGATTAACCCCAGAGTTCTAAAGTATTGTGACAATATGGCGCCCTCTAGGGGGCAAAGACTTCCTTTTAAGTGAAAGATGTGTATAATAAATATAAAGTGTCAGTGCCAAAAATTTCATAAATAATGTGAGAGTAGAAATTGATTCTGTAAAAAATTAAATTATTAAATTGAATTAGAATTAACCCCAGAGTTCTAAAGTATTGTGACAATATGGCGCCCTCTAGAGGGCAAAGACTTCCTTTTAAGTAAAAAATGTGTCTAATAAATATAAAGTGTCAGTGCCAAAAACCTATATATAGCTCCCAGAGATATTAATCAGTATGTCAATGGCATAATCTCCAGTTGAAAATACAATAAATACAATGAATAACAGATCACATGAGGATCATAAATGGAAAAATATTTTCAGTCTATTACATATGTCAGCAGGTAAGTAAGCTTCTTAAAATATGTTATCTATTTAAAACCAGAAAGTTGCTCTAGCCGGATGGTGTAAATAGCAAAGTTCAATATATATGCAGTTTTTCAACCTCAGGAACATAAAGCAGTGACTTCTGTGTATATTTCAAACGGTGACTTGAAGTGCTCGCCCCCCAGTGCTCCCCCACTCACCAGAGACAATCACCACCACAGGGGCACCGAGCAACAGAGTGGGTGCCTTGGGATGGGTATTACTCGATCTGATCCTGCTGCTGTTCCTCTATTCTGTGTGACCCCTTCAATGGTTCCAGGATGAGCTGTGCATTCCAAATAGACCAGGCTCCTCCACCACTTACCACCTTGTATCTGTTAAACTCTCCACAGTGCCCAGAGAAAGAAAAACAGGGGGCTTCCTTCGTGAAGTATGTCCAGTTTATTGGTGCACACAAACAATACAAGAGTCCATAAGTATAAGTTAAAAAGAAGATAAATGTATTGGCAGGCACCGCTGTATGCAAGGATGGGACCAGGAACGAGATATGAGCGTGCGTCCCACCTTGCGTTTCAGCCTGCACTTCGGGGTATGACGTGTGAGCGTGACTCCGCCTTACGCGTTTCGTCATAGGACGTTTTCAAAGACGGTGTCGACGCCTCACGCTTCACACAGTATTATAGTCGTACGGCTCACATATCTCCTCCCCAAATTATGGTAATATCGCTCGGGGGGTGGGGATGTGATAGAGCCGCTGAACCATCCATGTACACAGCAGTATTATACATACAGCCTTTACAATACTAGACGATATCTAACCCATTACAATCTGTTAACTACTAATGTGGTACAGCCACATGTTTAAGGTCTAATTACAATAGACATTATGTCCAGACTTCTAGTTATGTGATAACATTGGAGATAAAATTCCACATAACTTAAATGTAGTGATAAGATAATTATAAATATAACATTTTAATGGGTTAGATACAAATAAAAATTAAAAATTCATTGAAAATTCATTGAATACAAAATAAAAAGCATAAAAATCCCCAAAAATGTTGCAATTTAATATGAAAAATATGCGTATGAAAAAAAGAAATTAAAAATTAAGAATAATTAAAAATATATATTAAAAATATATGGATGGAAATTTTATTAAGAATATTCAGAATCATTTTAAATTTTAAATTATGTGTGCAAATAATTCCCATGTACCCATAGCAAACTAAGGGGGAATGTAATTTTATATTCGAGGGTAGGATAAATTAGTAAGGTAATGATGTTTCTGATACCATGTGCAGTTACACATCCTATTTGCCAGTAGGGGCAAGATTGTGCAAATGGGAGGGGCCTAACAGGTTAATACTGGTTGGACACTTTATGCAATATAATAATACATTATAATGAATTATAATAACCCTTCTTGTATCAAGGAGGAAGGTAAGTGATCGTATGGGAGGTCTGGATTAACCTCCCACTATGTAAACCGTATTATCCAGTTTAAAAGCCTCAAATGGGTAATTAATAAAAACGAATAACAGAGAATAAAAAATAGGAGAACCCCCGAGGGGTATTGGATGTGAAATTAAAAAACAAAAGAATAAAAGGAGACCATATACTAAAAGGATACTAGTCAATCACCTGGATTAGTGCCTATACAATGGGAAGATAACAATTTCCTCATTATAAAACCCAGAGAGAAAGAGAGAAAGCTGGGCTTAGGAACAGAAGGTATTTGGAACATCTGTTATAAATGTGTATATAGTTTAATTAAACCCCTTCGTCTGTATCCTGTGGGGTTGGCTATATAGCAATTTAAGTCTATATAGCCAACCCCTAAATAGCCACAAGATACAGACAGAGGGGTTTAATTAAGCTATATACACATTTATAACGGATGTTCCAAATACCTTCTCCTATTTTTTATTCTCTATTTTTCGTTTTTATTAATTACCCATTTGAGGCTTTTAAACTGGATAATACGGTTTACATAGTGGGAGGTTAATCCAGACCTCCCATACAATCACTTACCTTCCTCCTTGATACAAGAAGGGTTATTATAATTCATTATAATGTATTATTATATTGCATAAAGTGTCCAACCAGTATTAACCTGTTAGGCCCCTCCCATTTGCACAATCTTGCCCCTACTGGCAAATAGGATGTGTAACTGCACATGGTATCAGAAACATCATTACCTTACTAATTTATCCTACCCTCGAATATAAAATTACATTCCCCCTTAGTTTGCAATGGGTACATGGGAATTATTTGCACACATAATTTAAAATTTAAAATGTTTCTGAATATTCTTAATAAAATTTCCATACATATATTTTTAATTATTCTTAATTTTTAATTTCTTTTTTTCATACGCATATTTTTCATATTAAATGGCAACATTTTTGGGGATTTTTATGCTTTTTATTTTGTATTCAATGAATTTTCAATGAATTTTTAATTTTTATTTGTATCTAACCCATTAAAATTTTATATTTATAATTATCTTATCACTACATTTAAGTTATGTGGAATTTTATCTCCAATGTTATCACATAACTAGAAGTCTGGACATAATGTCTATTGTAATTAGACTTTAAACATGAGGCTGTACCAACAGTGAACATTTGGAGTAAAAATTAGTAGTTAACAGATTGTAATGGGTTAGCTATCGTCTAGTATTGTAAAGGCTATATGTATAATACTGCTGTGTACATGGATGGTTCAGCGGCTCTATCACATCCCCACCCCCCGAGCGATATTACCATAATTTGGGGAGGAGATATGTGAGCCGTATGACTATAATACTGTGTGAAGCGTGAGGCGTCGACACCGTCTTTGAAAACGTCCTATGACGAAATGCGTAAGGCGGAGTCACGCTCACACGTCATACCCGGAAGTGCAGGCTGGAACGCAAGGTGGGACGCACGCTCATATCTCGTTCCTGGTCCCATCCTTGCATACAGCGGTGCCTGCCAATACATTTATCTTCTTTTTAGCTTATACTTATGGACTCTTGTATTGTTTCTGTGCACCAATAAACTGGACATACTTCACGAAGGAAGCCCCCTGTTTTTCTTTCTCTGGGCACTGTGGAGAGTTTAACAGATACAAGGTGGTAAGTGGTGGAGGAGCCTGGTCTATTTGGAATGCACAGCTCATCCTGGAACCATTGAAGGGGTCACACAGAATAGAGGAACAGCAGCAGGATCGGATCGAGTAATACCCATCCCAAGGCACCCACTCTGTCGCTCGGTACACCTGTGGGGGTGATTGTCTCTGGTGAGTGGGGGAGCACTGGGGGGCGAGCACTTCAAGTCACCGTTTGAAATATACACAGAAGTCACTGCTTTATGTTCCTGAGGTTGAAAAACTGCATATATATTGAACTTTGCTATTTACACCATCCGGCTAGAGCAACTTTCTGGTTTTAAATGGATAACATATTTTAAGAAGCTTACTTACCTGCTGACATATGTAATAGACTGAAAATATTTTTCCATTTATGATCCTCATGTGATCTGTTATTCATTGTGTTTATTGTATTTTCAACTGGAGATTATGCCATTGACATACTGATTAATATCTCTGGGAGCTATATATAGGTTTTTGGAACTGACACTTTATATTTATTAGACACATTTTTTACTTAAAAGGAAGTCTTTGCCCTCTAGAGGGCGCCATATTGTCACAATACTTTAGAACTCTGGGGTTAATTCTAATTCAATTTAATAATTTAATTTTTTACAGAATCAATTTCTACTCTCATATTATTTATGAAATTTTTGGCACTGACACTCTATATTTATTATACACATCTTTCACTTAAAAGGAAGTCTTTGCCCCCTAGAGGGCGCCATATTGTCACAATACTTTAGAACTCTGGGGTTAATCCTAATTTAATTTAATTTTTTATAGAATCAATTTCTACTCTCACATTATTTATGAAACTCTGAACATATGAGGCACCTTTTTTCACTGGGTTGATAGGAGTTTAATCTTAATTAAGTTTTCACTTACCTTTCGGTTTTTCACACATATGGTCAGTGTCCTGTTTTTGACCATATTAAGGCACATAGGGGTTGTAGCTCCTTTATGCACATACTCCATTGAACACAACTTGCATTTTATGAAACTCACACCCACCACTAAATAATTTGTGTATAATAGGGCAGCGCCATTCTTCTCCCAGACCACCTGTTATATCTATGCAATTAGACCCCTTGGGGAACTAATTAGGGAGAGGCTGCAGCTCTTATATTGTCCTAAGCGCGGATTCATCTATCAGTAGATGCTTCACTCGCTATTCCTACCCACATAACTCCTTTTCACGGATAGATCATATTCTTATTCCGTCAAGTATGCTACCAGAAATCATATCAGCCAAAATCATTCCTCTTCCTTGGACAGACCATTGTGCAGTATTCGCTACCATTGCTTCCACAGTCCCTAGATCTCATGACACCACCTGGGTTATAAAAAACTCAATATTGACTCATCCTTCTCATCGTATTGATATTGAAAAAGCAATCTCTGATTATCTAAAATCTAATGATACAGGTGATGTCTCTGCTATTACATTATGGGAGGCACACAAAGTAGTCATTAGGGGTAGATTAATACAACAAGCAACTGCCCTTAAAAGGGAACGCAAACTTTTGTTTGCAAAACTTGAATCTACCTTTAATGACTGCCACCAGACTTTTCAAACCTCCCCAACTCCCACTAATAATTCTAAATTAGAAAAAGCCCATCTTGACCTAGATCTTTTCTTGACTGATTCTGCAGATGAGATTATATGTAAACGCCAATATATTCAATACCGTAAAGAAAATAAGCCAGATACACCTATGGATAGAATTCTAAAGAATTGACAACACATACATATGCCTATCAGATTAAAAGTATCCCGACAAGCATACACTAGTAACCCAGTGAAAATTCTTGAGATTTTTTGCTCTAATCTATCTCAATTATATTCTTCTGCTCCGAATTTTGATATAACTAAAACAGATGCTCTATTTTCTAATATCACACTTCCTACTCTTGATCAATAACAGAGAGATCTTCTTGAAAACCCAATTACAGATACTGAGGTTCTTAATGCTATAAAATCTTTAAAACTACGTAAGAGACCGGGCCCAGATGGATTCTCGGCAACATATTATAGACAATTTGCACATATTTTAATGCCCATCCTAACTAAAGCTTTCAATTCAATCCTTAAGGGTAACTCATTTAGAACAGAGACTCTTACGTGTATTATAGCAATGATCCCCACACTCTGACTCCACCTCCTGGAGTAACTATCGTCCCATATCCCTCCTTAACCTGGATATAAAATTAATAGCTAAAATTCTAACCACTAGATTGAATAATATTACTGGTCATCTAATTCATAAGGACCAAACAGGCTTTATACCTAAATGCCAGGCAGGTGATAATATTAGGAGAGCACTCTTGCTTATCCATGCGGCTAAAACTAGATGTATCCCAGCTTGCCTTGTATCCTTAGACATAAGGAAAACATTTGATTCTGTTACTTGGCCGGATAGAGAAAATATGTCCTTCAAAAATGGGGGTTTGGAAACAACTTTTTGACCTGGGTTTCCTCTTTATAGAATAATCCTAGAGCATATATCAAATATGCTGGTTATAAGTCAACAATGATTGATATCAAAAGAGGCACTAGACAGGGATGTCCTCTGTGACGGGAGGGCCCGTGGAACTCAGAATCCCTTGGAAAGTAGGGGATTTCCTTGTTTCAGCTCCCCATATACATCTTATGTCTAAGTCACCCTGTGCTATCCTGGCACAGGGTGAGTGAGAAAATATATCTTGGACTACTTAAAATGGGACAGTAATATTTGTCCACAATATCTCCCAGGATGTATGTAGAGACTATTATTGGTTTGGTTGATTCTGAACTCAACCTGTTAATTGAGTGAGCTGATCACATTAGCCTCCAGGACTGGCTAGGAGACGAACTGTTGATGACTAGGCTGAGGAGGGGGGGAGATTGTTGTTTGTATTGTTAATTGTAATTAGCTCCAGCTATTGTGTTTATACTACTGTGTAAAGCTCAGTGCCCACAAGTCTGTCATCTGGTCTGGGTAAATTTTTTAGTAAATTTGCTCATGTTAATTAGGTTAGCTTTGAATCAGCCTGCTGTATAAATGTGTGTGAGATCTCAAATAAAGAGTTAGTCCTGATGTACTCCAAGACTGGTGTTGTCTATTTCTTGGGGGTTCCTATAGCCAGATCCATTGGACTCGTGTTCCAGAACTTAGGAAGCGGTAAACTGACGGAAGCACTCAAGCGGAGTGAGGGACGTTCCGTGACATTGGTGGCAAGCAGCGGGAAAGCTTCCTGCAGTCTGGGAAATCTAAACCTCCACCTGGATCCAAGATCAGGATAGCAGACTTCAGTCACCCCAGCAGATATATGGACCTGGCATCAGAGTTCCCGGGGCTGCTGCGGATCATCCTTTCAACATACACCAGGACTGTGTCTGAGGATGAATACCTGGAGCTGAGGCAGCAAATTCGGGTGGAGCTCTGGATTGGAGCCCTCTAGCTCGCTGGTATAAAACAGGGCAAGTGCTTTCCAACCCAAGAGCAATGGGCCAGTGACCAAGGGGCATTGCGGATGGCATTCCTGGGAGAGCGGCCCCAGGAGCAATGGGTGACTGAGTTGGACAGGCTGGTCCAGCAGGAGATAGAGCTGGACAATCATTATCGGGCTCTGCAATGGCACGCAGAGGAGGGATATTTAGGGGAGACAACAGAATGCTCTCCGGAGGGATATGACTTTGGTGGCCCTGGATTGCTGTGGGAGAGCCTTACAGATCATTTTATGTTTGGAGATGAAGGGGAGCTTGACCTTGAGGACCTGCGAGAATATAGAGAGGCTATGCTCGGTCTTTCAGGGGTCTCAGAGCTCAAACCTGATCTGGACCATTTGCTAAGGAAGGAACAGCATCTGGAAAGGGCATACAGGAAACTGCTAGAACATGTTCAGCACCATGCCAGAGAATCGGCAGTGGAAAATCTGAAGATTGCCATCCCCAAACCTAAAGTGCTGACAACAGGGCAGAGCTCTGCTAACCTCTGTCCAGCACTGATAACATCTTCTGGGTTCCATGGACAGGAGATGGTGAACCTCTATCCCCAGACACCAGTTATAGAGATAGGGGATTTAATAGACTTTTCTGCTGAGGAAGAACAACCTGATGAGCCTCTAGCAGAAGAGCTGGTATTAGGGCCAAACTTCACTGTGCTCTGCCCAGCACCAACAGCAGTATCTGTGGAGTTACAACAAACTTCTCCAGCTGAAGATCTGGCAACCGAACAGAGGGTCCAAGACCTCTGCCCACACCTGTGGCAGTTTCGGAGGCCCAGGGTGAGAAGGTGGCAATCACTTCCCAGCAGCAGATACAGGGGGAGAAGGGAGAGGAGGTGTGTGTTGTCCCTCCCCAACAGTTGGCCAGGGTGGGGGAAGCGGCCTTACCTCCCCAGCAAAGATCAGTGCACCTGGGAGACAGTACCATAGACATGTCGTCCAAGCAACCAGATGAGGGAATGGAAAAGGAAGCAGCCAGCTCACCTCCCCAATGGCAGCTACACAGTTTGGGAGTGGAGGAAGCCAGCCTCCTGCCCCAACGGTTAGCCGGAGCGGAGGATGCGGAGTCCCCAGCAGAAGTGCTGGCAACAGGGCAGAGTGTTACCAACCTCTGCCCAGCACCGGCAACAACTACAGAGTTCCAGAGAGGCGGGGCAGTCGGCCTCCCTCCCCAACAGTTAGCCGGAACAGATGGTGTAGGGTTTCCAGCAGAAGGGCTGGCAACAGGGCCGAGGACTGTTGGACTCTGCCCTCAACTAACAGAGGTGTCCGTTTATGAAGCAGTGAAATCTATTCACTGCTTCGTTCTCCGGCATTCACAGTGAAGATCTTTCTCCTCTGTGTGCCAGTTTATGAAGCTTTGTAGATCGCTTCACCTTCTGAGGAGTGAAGTGATCTACAAATGCTTCAAACAGTGGAGAACGGCCCCTGATACTGGAATCTCGTGAGACTTTACGAGATTACAGCACCAGAATACCGAGATGTCAGTTTATTAAGCAGTGATAAATTATCACCGCTCAATACACGGACAGACGGCGTGGATTACTGTTAATAAAATAAGAGTCCCCCTACATTAAATACATATGTATACACACACACACATTATATATACATGTATATACACACACATGATATATATATACATATACACATTATATGTATATATGTATATATATGTATACACATAAATATGACAGGGGGACATGCTTACAGTGTTGGGGGGTCTGAACGAGGCATAAGGAAGTTAAAAAACTTCCTCCTCCCCCCTCAGATCCCCCCAGATTCTCTCTTCACTCCCCGATTCACCACCTCTGAGCTGGTGAACCTGGGAGTGTGAATTCTGACTCAGATCGCCAGTGAAGCGGTGAGATCACCGCTTCATAAACTGGCCGTTACTGTGTCATTCATGGGGATTCTCCGTGTGTAGAGATAATAGGTGGGAGAACAAGTTCAAACATGTTCTCCCCCGATTATCACTGTTTGATAAACTGTTTATGGACTGTGATCAGCGGCGATCCTTGGGATCACCGCTGATCACTGCTTCATAAACGGACACCAGAGGATGGATTTCCTGTGAAGGTGGATGGGACTTCAGTCTCCACCTGCATACCCCAGGGATGCTGGGCAGTGGGCCCAGATCCCCAACAGCATGACAGAGTGAGCCCAGTCACCCTGTCTTCTCTCCAGCGGCAGAAAGGACTCCAGGGAGAAGGGCCAGTCCAGGCCTCTCCCCAGCGGCAGATATGTTCTCTGAGAGAGGCAGAGGTTGGCTGGGTGAGTAATGCTTTGTTTGGAACAATTTATTTGGGGTACTGTGTGGGTACAGGCATTAGAGGACTGGAACTACTTACTAACTTCGGAGTCAACCCGTCTGGGGTCTCCTCCTGTGTTAGTCTTCTGCCGAAAGGGGAGAGATGTGACGAGAGGGCCCGTGGAACTCAGAATCCCTTGGAAAGTAGGGGATTTCCTTGTTTCAGCTCCCCATATACATCTTATGTCTAAGTCACCCTGTGCTATCCTGGCACAGGGCGACTGAGAAAATATATCTTGGACTACTTAAAATGGGACAGTAATATTTGTCCACAATATCTCCCAGGATGTATGTAGAGACTATTATTGGTTTGGTTGATTCTGAACTCAACCTGTTAATTGAGTGAGCTGATCACATTAGCCTCCAGGACTGGCTAGGAGACGAACTGTTGATGACTAGGCTGAGGAGGGGGGGAGATTGTTGTTTGTATTGTTAATTGTAATTAGCTCCAGCTATTGTGTTTATACTACTGTGTGAAGCTCGGTGCCCACAAGTCTGTCATCTGGTCTGGGTAAATTTTTTAGTAAATTAGCTCATGTTAATTAGGTTAGCTTTCAGTCAGCCTGCTGTATAAATGTGTGTGGGATCTCAAATAAAGAGTTAGTCCTGATGTACTCCAAGACTGGTGTTGTCTAGTTCTTGGGGGTTCCTATAGCCAGATCCATTGGACTCGTGTTCCAGAACTTAGGAAGCGGTAAACTGACGGAAGCACTCAAGCGGAGTGAGGGACGTTCCGTGACATCCTTTTTCCCCATTACTTTTTGCCCTGTTAATGGAACCCCTGGCACACCTTATTAGAACCAATCCTGACATTAAAGGCATAGAATTAGGTGGTCATCATTATAAACTATATCTTTTTGCGAATGACATTCTCATATTCTTATCACATCCTCATATATCCACCCCTAACTTACTTAAAACATTAGATAATTCCGCCTATATATCTGGACTTCACGTCAGTCCAACCAAATCGAATGCATTAAATATTTCCTTATCTCAATCAGAACTTCAACAGGCACAAACTTCCTTACCCTTTAATTGGGTTTCAAAACAACTTCCATGCCTAGGAATAAAACTCACAATTTCCCTTAAGGATATATTCGCGGCTAATTACCTTCCCCTCCTAAAACAAATTTCTGGCTTATTGAAAAAATGGGCTCACCTTTCATTGTCATGGTTGCGAAGGATTAATGCGGTAAAGATGACAATATTGCCAAAATTCTTATATTTATTTAGGGTAATCCCCATATCTTTACCATCTTATTTTCTTAGACTCACTCAACATAGAGCTATGTCTTTCATTTGCGGTACCACCATACCTCGCATAACTAAATCCACGCTTTATCTTAGTAAATCAAGTGGAGGTTTGGGACTACCCAACTTTTCTTCTTACTACTACGCCGCACAGATAGCAATTATTCCCAAATATCATACTTATGTTGAAACTCCCCTATGGGTATCTATTGAAACGATGGAAAGTGACCCTATCTCAGTGGCAAATAAGTTTTGGTCTTGTCCTGCGGATAGAGTACATCTTTCTAATCGTATCACGAAACAGACCCTAGCAATTTGGGATAAATATAAATCTGCGCATAATCTTCCATCACCACATAAACCCTTGCTTTCATTCCTTAATAATCCAGCCTTCTATCCTGCTTGGAAATTTCCAAGATCATTCTCTGTATGGTCATCTAAGAACCTAACTCGCTTATACAATCTATCCTCCGCTAAAGCCATTTATGCCTTTCCTGTACTATGTGAGACCTTTGGGTTACCTAAAACAGAAATATTTAGATATTTACAAATTAAAAATTTCTATGAACCATTTCTAAGTACAGGCTCAACCCTTAATCAAATGACTCAATTTGAGCGGATTTGTATAAGCAACCCTCACATTAGAGGACTTATCTCAATATTATACAACCAACTTAATATGATCTCTAGTGAGTCTTTACCCCCATATGCTACTAAATGGGCACAGGATATGAATCGAGAGTTTGACAACCAAGATTGGTCTAATATATGGTTAGCCACCAAAACTTCCTCTACAAACTGTTTTGCTGTAGAAACAAATTACAAGGTTTTAGCACGTTGGTACCTGGTACCAGCTAGAATAGCTAAATATGTCCCCACGTACTCACCTAATTGCTTTAGAGGATGTGACACGTCAGGTACATATTTCCACATATGGTGGCAATGTCCTGTAGTTCAGGAATTCTGGAAGAATATATTTTTATGGCTTCTAAAGTTTTGGAAATCAGAATTCCTCCAGTTCCTGCTATGGCTCTCCTAAACCTTAAGCCCTCTATACTCACACATACTCAATTTCAATTGTTTATTCAACTTAGTACTGCAGCAAAGCAAACGATTGCCAAGGCTTGGAAGTCCCAAAATCTAATTCTTGCTGAAGCCAAACACAGAATGAACAGAGCACTTGTATATGCTAAGATGACAGCAATTGAAGAAAATAAAATTAATCAATTTCGCAAAATTTGGCAACCATGGGTTAAATACTACCTTCCTATCGATTTTGACCAATCTCTGTTGTTACCTCACTAGGTCGTAAACCATACTACTACTTAAACATGTACTACGTGGGTATATCTATCGTGAGCCGGGACACCATTCTGAGAAAAATCATCTTTTTATCTCTATCTTTCCCTCTTTCCCTTTTTTTGTTATTGTTTTATAATGCTCTGGATACTTAGTCTGATTACTAGATTATTAAATCGTTTCTTACATCTTTTATTTTCAGCATACATATAGTAAACAAGTTTGTAAGATAATTCTAATTTCTTTATTATATTGTAAAATGTTTTGAATGTATGCTATGTATCCATGTATTGTATCCTTTTATTTTTTCTTTTGTGAAAACTTAATAAATATATTTAACAAAGAAATTAGATAGGCACATCTATCTCATTTCAGTACATCAGTTGTGATCAATTTTCAATGATTTGCACCAATGTAGACTCTATAACCTTCACAAAGATCAAATAATATCCACTGAATTGGGTTATTTTTACCAAAGATATGTAGCAGTATACATTTTGTCAAAATACATTAATAAAAATTACAAATTTGCAACATTTTATAACAGAAATGAAGAAAAATGCATTTACTACAAAATTTTGGTCTTTTTTTTATTTATAGTACAAAAAATAGAAACCCAGTGGTGATTAAATACCACCAAAAGAAAGCTCAATTTGTGTGAAAAAGGCAAAAATTTCATATGGGTACAGTGTTGTATAACTGAGTAATTGACATTCAAAGTGTGAGCACTGAAAGCTGAACAGTGGCCTTGGCAGGAAGGGGGTAAAAGTGCCCTGTGGGAGAGGGTTAAATAAATTGGTGATATGTAGAGACAAACATGATATAAAATATATCTCCATTATTATTATTTGATTTATCTAGTTTGGACATACCAGTCCAGGACTTGATATTTATAGGACAAATCTGTAGAAGAAGAGAAGAATGTTACCAGAAGAAAATGAATTTCTCCCCCAGGAATGAATGTAACTATTCTCTACATGAATGGAACTCATTTGTCTTTATTGGAATCATTTATATTAGATCACTTTATAAAACACGATCGATCATCTACACTATTGGAGGTTTTCTATTTTTGTGGATCCCAATTACTAAATGTGACATGAGAAGTGGATGAGGTGGTGTGATCCATTCATCATTCCTGTATGGGGATTGGACCATACACACTCACACTGACCTCTAGGCTTTCACCTCAACCTTCTGCTAAGTCTTGGATTCAGTTGTGGAGATTCACTTTGATGGTCACAGAAGTCTCACTCATGTTGTGGAAACTTCATTGACTAAAAGTGACACCATTGTACTTTGGGAATTCCTTTGAACATCATGGTGGAGGATTTGATCTTATGGTGTGGAGAAGATTTTATTATTACCTTCCTTTATTTGGACCTTTTTTTAAATTTGTACTAATATTGCTGCACTAATTTTATATATGCTGATTATAAATTCTCTTCATTAGTTATCAGTGAAATAGTCTCCATACCATTGTTATATATACACTTATAGGGAGTTTTGTGTTGAGGAGTCTCACTTTTATTGTTATATTTGCACATTATATTGTTTGAATGTTATATACTAGTGCTGCACTCTTCCATATTATACTAGATGTGATAATTCCACCAATAGGGGTCAAATATAACAATTACATTCACTACAAAAATATACTTTTATACATGTGAGCAAGGGCATCTCCTGTAACCTATTCACAGCTACTTCAATCTATATAACATATGATGTACAAAAATAAATAAACATGAAGAGCAACAAAATTATCTTAAAAAGTTGCAAACACCAAGATAAAGCTTATAAAGGTGAAATAGCAGATTTCCTACAAGCCATTCACCCCTACTTCCATCTCCAATCACCATACTGTGACTTGTGTAGTAACAGAAATAAGGAGTCCCAGAGATTCCAGATGGTTTAAATCAATGCTGATCAGCTGCCACCTCTTTTCAGCAACTTCAATCAATCTCCCCCACACCAGTGAGCAAACAAGTCACTTACCAAAAGCTTTGTCCCCACAAGCAAGGCCCAGACACGCTTGTTTATATCCTTCCAGCAGCGCCACTCCGCTCAAGCCGGCTTCCGATGAGAACAGACTGTGCCACGGAATGTCAGACTTCCAGGTAGTATCTCCAATATCACCCAAGGTATCCAGACAATGGCCACAATCACATTACATAGAAAAGAAAAAGCCTCCATAGTGCATAATCCTTAAATATATATAGAATCACAGATTGTACGCTTCCATCATATACACAAGTATACACAGAACTCAGAGCACACACCGCTCCGGACTGCAGCCGTGTATGATGGAGTCCAGGCAGTGACATGGAGGCTTTTTATTTTCTATGTAATGTGATTGTGGCCATTTTCTGGATACCTCGGGTGATATTGTATTTTTGCACATTATATGCTATACAGACTGAAGTAGCTGTGAATAGGTTGGAGGAGATCTGCCCTTACTCAGATGTATGAAAGTGCATTTTTGTGAATTTAATTTTAATTTTTACTATTATTTTATTATTGATGAGTATTGGTGGAGTTATCACATCTACATTAGAAGTGTTGGTATTCGGACACATTGTAGGTTGCACATTTCTCATTTGTCTCATCACACATTTTATCACTAAGTGTAGGGCTCTATACATAGAATTATATTATACTATTTGTAGTTCTATATCAGACTTCCTGCTGGCGGCTGGTTTTCATTCATTAGATTTATTTATTTATTATTTTATTTCAGGTACTTATATAGCGCTGTCAATTTACGCAGCGCTTTACATATACATTGTACATTCACATCAGTCTCTACCCTCAAGGAGCTTACAACCTAAGGTCCCTAACACACATTCATACATACAATAAGGCCAATTCAGACAGGATCTGATTAACCTACCAGCATGTCTTTAGATTTTCACAAAGTTGTTCACATGTTTTAGTGCAGATATTTAATTTTTTACATTTTTACATCCAGCTTTAGAGAACTGTCTGATATTGGTGATATATAGAGACAACCAGGAGATGAAATATATCTCCTTTATTATTATTTGATTTATGTAGTTTAGACATACACTATATTACCAAAAGTATTGGGACGCCTGCCTTTACAAACACATGAACTTTATTTAATAGCATCCCAGTCTTAAGCCTCGTACACACAATCAGATTTTCAGACGACCGTTCGTCCATTTTTTGTGGCATGCTAGTCTCATATTGAAAGTGAAGAGGTTACTCTCCATACGAAAATTCTCGTCCGACAGAATACAACTTTAGAAGTGATGTAATGTGTTGAATAGTTTTGTATGTAATTCTTTCATTTCTGAGCATGCATAGTCTTACTCTTAGACCCCTTTCACACCAAGGGCGTATCGCAGGCGCTATAGCGTTAAAAATAGCGCCTGCAATCCGCCCTCAAACAGCTGCTCCATTGTCTGCAGTGTGAAAGCCTGAGGGCTTTCACACCAGAGCGCTGCGCTGGCAGGACGGGAAAAAAAGTCCTGCCAGCAGCTTCTTTCGAGCGGTGAAGGAGTGGAGTGTTTACTGCTCCTCCACCGCTGCTCCCCATTGAAGTCAACGGGGCAGCGCTGGGATACCGCCAGCAAAACGCCGCTATTTCGGCGCATTGTGGGCGGTTTTAACCCTTTCTCGGCCGCTAGTGGGGGGTAAAAGCGCCCCGCTAGCGGCCGAAATACACCGCTAATCCGATGGTAAAATGCCGCTAAAAATAGTGGCGTTTTACCGCTGACGCTGCAGGCGGCCCAGTGTGAAAGGGCTCTTATGATTTTTTCGGATGAAAACCTTACTTATTAAATGAAAATCAGGCGCTGAGTTTACGTACGATAACAATTTTAAAGTCTGCACATCCAGCTTTTTTCAGACGAAAAATCAGAATCAGCTGTCAAAAGCACTATATTAACGATCCAAAAATCAACAGATTATTCCTTTGAATGAAATTTTACTTCCGATTTTTGTATCGTGTGTATGGGCCTTTAATCCGTAGGGTTCAATATTGAGTTGGCCCACCCTTTGCAGCTATAACAGCTTCATCTCTTCTGGGAAGGGTGTCCACAAGGTTTAGGAGTGTGTCTATGGCAATGTTTGACAATTCTTCCAGAAGCACATTTGTGAGGTCAGGCACTGATGTTGGATGAGAAGGCCTGGCTTGCAGTCTCTGCTCTAATTCATCCCAAAGGTGTTTTATATCGGGTTGAGGTCAGGACTCTGTGCAGACCAGTCAATTTCCTCCACCCCAAACTCGCTCATCTATGTCTTTATAGACCTTGCTTTGTGCACTGCCCCAAATTATTTGGTGGAGGGGGATTATGGTTTGGGGCTGTTTTTCAGGGGTTGGGCTTGGCCCCTGAAGTTCCAGTGAAGGGAACTCTTAAGGCATCAGCATACCAAGACAATTTGGACAATTTCATGCCCTCAACTTTGTAGGAACAGTTTGGGGATGGCCCCTTCCTGTTCCAACATGACTGCTCACCAGTGCACAAAACAAGGTCCATAAAAACATGGATGAGCGAGTTTGGGGTGGAGGAACTTGACTAGCCTGCACAGAGTCCTGACCTCAACCTGATAGAACACCTTTGGAATGAATTAGAGCGGAGACTACAAGCCAGGCCTTCTCATCCAACATCAGTGCCTGACCTAACAATTGTGCTTCTGGAAGAATGGTCAAACATTCCCATAGACACAATCCTAAACCTTGTGGACGGCCTTCCCAGAATAGATGAAGCTGGTATAGCTGCAAAAGGTGGGCCAACTCAATATTGAACCCTACGGACTAAGACTGGGATGCCATTAAAGTTCATGCGTGTGTAAAGGCAGGTGTCCCAATACTTTTGGTAAAATAGTGTAATAGTCCAGTATTGGATATTTTGGGGCTCCATGCACACTGGCTTAAACATTGCTGCTACTACAGGAGTTTTTTGTTCTGCCTGTAGAAGCAGCTCCATGTTCTCCTATGTCTCCATACACATTGGGATGATTACAGACATATTTTGAGCTCAACATTTAGAGGCAGGAAAAAAAACTTTTCTGGTTCGGGTTTCTGATTGGAGCTTTCTGGCAGAAAAGGTGTAAAACTCTTCTAAACTTGTCTAAACTTTGTACAATAAACTCTCTATATGAACGTTTTTTTCTGCCAAGAGAACTGAAGTCCAGTGTGCATGGAGCCTTATGAAGTCTAAAGATGGAATTTGATGACATTCTCATATTTCTATATTATTTATGTGGTTTAGAGATAAAACTGTCCCAGAATATTATTGTCTCAGTCAGTCCTGTTATACTCACTGTAATTCCTCTATCCGGCTTGTTGTCAGAGCTTCCATCAGATCCCTGAAATGAGGACCCTCCAGATTGTTCCCAGACAGGTCCAGTGTCCTCAGTGTCTGGTTATTTCTGATTCCAGATGCCAGGTGGGGACAGGAACTGTCTGTCAGGTCATTATAGGACAATCTGTAGAAGAAGAGAAGAATGTTACCAGAAGAAAATGAATTTCTCCCCCAGGAATGAATGTAACTATTCTCTACATGAATGGAACTCATTTCTCTTTATTGGAATCATTAATATTAGATCACTTTATAAAACACGATCGATCATCTACACTATTGGAGGATTTCTCTTTTTGTGGATCCCAATTACTAAATGTGACATGAGAAGTGGATGAAGAGGTGTGAACCATTCATTATTCCTGTATGGGGATTGGACCATACACACTCACACTGACCTCTAGGCTTTCACCTCCAACCTTCTGCTAAGTCTTGGATTCAGTTGTGGAGATTCACTTTGATGGTCACAGAAGTCTCACTCATGTTGTGGAAACTTCATTGACTAAAAGTGACACCATTGTACGTTGGGATTTCCTTTGAAAATCATGGTGGAGGATTTGATCTTATGTTGTGGAGAAGATTTTATTATTACTGTTCTTTATTTGGACCTTTTTTTTAAATTTGTACTAATATTGCTGCACTAATTATATATATGCTGATTATAAATTCTCTTCATTAGTTATGAGTGAAATAGTCTCCATACCATTGTTATATATACACTTATAGGGAGTTTTTTGATGAGGAGATTCACTTTTTTGTTATATTTTCACATTTATATTGTGTGAATGTTATATACTAGTGCTGCAGTCTTCCATATTATACTAGATGTGATAATTCCAACAATAGTGTTCAGATATAACAATTCCATTCACTACAAAAATACACTTTCATACATGTGAGGAAGGGCAGATCTCCTCCAACCTATTGACAGATACTTCAATCTATATAACATATAATGTAGAAAAATACATAAACATGAAGAGCAACAAAGTTATCTTATAAAATTACAAACATCAAGAGAAAGTTCATAAATGTGTAAAAGTGGATTTCCTACAACCCATTCACCACTACTTCCATCTCCAATCACCATACAGTGACTTGTGTAGTAAGACCCCTTTCACACTGCAGAGCCGATAAAACAGCCCTAAATCGCTGGTCATTTTTGCTGTGCTTTAATGGTGTTTTAGCTGCACTTTTCATGCGCTAGTGGGCCGGTGACAATGGGACCTTAAAGTTAAGCTCCACCCATATTTTAAAGTAATTTCCCTCCAAAGCCGCTGTGTGTGCTGATAAAGAATTGGCATTTTTTCCCCTTAAACTCACTGTTATATACTGTATAGTAGTTGGACTTCCTGTCCTCAGCCGCGGCCCAGCATTTCCTCCCCTCTCTGCAATGCCTCCTGGGAAATGTTTGTCATCAATCCCATGACCAATAGGCATTGCTGGGCCGTAGCATCGAGTTATTTAAAAAACGGAAATGACGCAATGCAAGGCGGCCAGCGCCATTTTAAATAAGGGCAACCAGGCTTTTATTGCCATGGTTACCAAAGTTTCTTACAGTGGGGACAGAAAGTATTCAGACCCCCTTAAATTTTTCACTCTTTATTATATTGCAGCTATTTGCTAAAATCATTTAAGTTAATTTTTTTCCTCATTAATGTACACACAGCACCCCATATTGGCAGAAAAACACAGAATTGTTGACATTTTTGTAGATTTATTAAAAAAGAAAAACTACAATATCACATGGTCCTAAGTATTCAGACCCTTTGCTGTGAGACTCATATATTTAACTCAGGTGCTGTCCATTTCTTCTGATCATCCTTAAGATGGTTCTACACCCTCATTTGAGTCCAGCTGTGTTTGATTATACTGATTGGACTTGATTAGGAAAGCCACACACCTGTCTATTTAAGACCTTACAGCTCATAGTGCAGTGCAGTCAGAGCAAATGAGAATCATGAGGTCAAAGGAACTGCCTGAAGAGCTCAGAGACAGAATTGTGGCAAGGCACAGATCTGGCCAAGGTTACAAAAAAATGATGCTGCACTTAAGGTTACTAAGAGCACAGTGGCCTCCATAATCCTTAAATGGAAGATGTTTGGGACGACCAGAACCCTTTCTAGAGCTGGCCGTCCAGCCAAACTGAGCTATCGGGGGAGAAGAGCCTTGGTGAAAGAGGTAAAGAAGACCCCAAAGATCACTGTGGCTGAGCTCCAGAGTTGGGAGAAAGTTGTAGAAAGTCAACCATCACTGCAGCCCTCCACAAGTCGGGGCTTTATGGCAGAGTGGCCCGACGGAAGCCTCTCCTCAGTGCAAGAAACATGAAAGCCCGCATGGAGTTTGTTAAAGAAAACACCTGAAGGACTCCAAGATGGTAAGAAATAAGATTCTATGGTCTGATGAGACCAAGATAGAACTTTTTGGCCTTAATTCTAAGCGGTATGTGTGGAGAAAACCAGATACTGCTCATCACCTGTCCAATACAGTCCCAACAGTGAAGCATGATGGTGACAGCATCATGCTGTTGGGGTGTTTTTCAGCTGCAGGGACAGGATGACTGGTTACAATCAAGGGAAAGATGAATGCAGCCAAGTACAGGGATATCCTGGACGAAAACCTCCAGAGTGCTCAGGACCTCAGACTGGGTTTACCTTCCAACAAGACAATGACCCTAAGCACATAGCTAAAATAACGAAGGAGTGGCTTCACAACAACTCCGTGACTGTTCTTGAATGGCCCAGCCAGAGCCCTGACTCAAACCTAATTGAGCATCTCTAGAGAGACCTAAAAATGGCCGTCCACCAACATTTACCATCCAAGCTGACAGAATTGGAGAGAATCTGCAAGGAGGAATGACAGATGATCCCCAAATCCAGGTGTGAAAAACTTGTTGCATCTTTCCCAAAAAGACTCATGGCTGTATTAGATCAAAAAGGTGCTTCTACTAAATACTGAGCAAAGGGTCTGAATACTTAGGACCATGTGATATTTCAGTTTTTCTTTTTTAACAAATCTGTAAAAATGTCAACAATTCTGTGTTTTTCTGTCAATATGGGATGCTGTGTGTACATTAATGAGGAAAAAAATGAACTTAAATGAGTTTAGCAAATGGCTGCAATATAACAAAGAGTGAAAAATTTAAGGGGGTCTGAATACTTTCCGTCCCCACTGTATACACAGTGATGGGCGGTGGGGGAGGCGGCTGGAGCATCTCAGCTCTGATTACATACAGAGCCCAGGGGAGGGGACAGACACACCATGTACTGATTTATAATAGAGGAATATGATGGGGCAATTCTGATGGGGCAGTTTTGATGGGGGCAATACGACGGGGCAGTTTTGATCGGGCAATTCTGATGAGGATAATTTTGATGGGGCAGTTTTGATGAGGGCAAGTTTGATGGGGCAGTTTTGATGGTGGCAATATGATAGGGCAATTCTGATGGGAGGAATTTTGATGGGGCAATTATGATGGGGGCAATTTTGATGGGACAGTTTTGATGATGGCAATATGATGGGGCAGTTTTGATGGGGCAATTCTGATTAGGCAGTTTAGATGGAGGCAGTTTTGATGGGGCAATTCTGATGTGGGGAATTCTGATGGGGCAGTTTTTGATGGGGGCAATATGACGGGGCAGTTTTGATGGGGGCAGTATCGATAGGGCAATTCTGATGGGGCAATTCTGATGGGGCAGTTTTGATGGGGACAGTATTGATGGTGGCAATATGATGGGGCAGTTTTGATGGGGCAGTATTGATGGTGGCAATATGACGGGACAGTTTTGATGGTGGCAATATTATGGGGCAGATTTTAATGGGGCAGTATTGATGGGGCAATTCTGATGGGGGCAATTTTAATTGGGCAGTTTTGATGGGACAGTTTTGATTAGAGGTCGACCGATATATCCGCCGGCCGATATATCGGCCGATATTTGGCGTTATTTACTTAATCGGCATCGGCCGATTGTGCTGATAAAAAAGGCCGATTGTAACGTCAGCCGTGACTTGCAAATGACTTCTGTAATAGAAGTTAATACACGTTTCCTGAGGTTATCTGTGGAGAGGATTCTCTCCTCCTCTGGGCAGCCTGCCAAGTCTGATAAGAAGATACATTTGTATCTTTCAGGTTCTTTTTATCAATAGACTGAACTCCGTGGAGAAGTTTTCAGTTTAACCATTTAAAGACTAAATCTTTTCTGACACTTGTTGCTTACAAGTAAAAATCCTGTATTTTCTGCTAGAAAATCACTTAGAACCCCCAAACTTTATATATATTTTTTTAGCAGAGACCCTAAGGAATAAAATGGTGATTGTTGCAATATTTTATGTCACACGGTATTTGCGCAGCGGTCTTTCAAACGCAATTTAAAAAAAAAAAATACAGTAATGAATTAAAAAAAACCTAAGCAGTAAAGTTAGCCCATTTTTTTTCGTACAAAAGTTTTGATTACATGTTTTTGTGTATTTAATATTTAAGAGTTTTTTTTTTGTTTTCTAAATTATACATACAAGTGAACTGATTGGAGGTTTGTTTTGTTTAATGTTTAAATGAAAAAAAATTTCTGTATTACTTAAGGCTGCTTTCACACTGGAGCGGGCATGCGTTGATGGTAAAACGCTGCTAGTTTTAGCGGCGCTTTACCGTCATTTTAGAGGCGTTATTCGGCTGCTAGCGGGGCGCTTAGAACCAAGCTAGCGGCCGAAGAAGGGGTTAAATGTGCCCCTGAAGCGCCGCTGCCAAAACGCTTTGCAGGCGCTTCGGCAGCGGTGCACATTCATTTTAATGGGCAGGAGTGGTGGAGGAGCGGTATACACCGCTCCAAAGATGCTGCTTGCAGGACTTTTTTTTAACATCCTGCCAGCGCATCACCTCAGTGTGAAAGCACTCGAGCTTTCACACTGAGACTGCAGGGGAGCGGTTTTACAGGCACTTTAAGGGCGCTATTTTTAGCCCAAAAGCGCCTGAAAAACGCCCCAGTGTGAAAGGAGTCTAACTGTTAGATTTTATGAGATGAAGGGAAAAAAGAAAAAAAAAAATCGGGCAAATATATCGGCCCAAATAAATCGGCATCACATATCGGCCATCAGCCACCGCGATTTCTAAATATCGGCATCGGCATCGGCCAGAGAAAAACCCATATCGGTCGACCTCTAGTTTTGATGGTGGCAATATGATGGGCAGTTTTGATGGGGGAGGTTTTGATGGGGCAATTCAGATGGGGGCAATTTTGAAGGGGCAGTTTTGATGGTGGCAATATGATGGGGCAGTTTTGATGACGTAATTCTGATGGGGCAGTTTTGAAGAGGGCAATATGATGGGGTAGTTTAGATGGGGGCAGTTTTGATGGGGACAGTATTGATAGTGGCAATTAGGGATGAGCCGAACACCCCCCGATTCGGTTCGCACCAGAACCTGCGAACGGACCGAAAGTTCGCACGAACTTTAGAACCCCATTGACGTCCATGGGACTCGAACGTTCGAAATCAAAAGTGCTCATTTTAAAGGCTAATTTGCATGGTATTGTCCTAAAAAGGGTTTGGGGACCCGGGTCCTACCCCAGGGGACATGTATCAATGCAAAAAAAACTTTTAAAAACTGCCGTTTTTTCGGGAGCAGTGATTTTAATGATGCTTAAAGTAAAAAAAAAAAGTGAAATATTCCTTTAAATATCGTACCTGGGGGGTGTCTATAGTATGCCTGTAAAGTGACGCGTGTTTCCCGTGTTTAGAACAGTCCCTGCACCAAATGTCATTTTTAAAGGAAAAAATCTCATTTAAAACTGATTGCGGGTTTAATGTAATGTCGGGTCATGGCAATATGGATGAAAATCAGTGAGACAAACGGCATGGGTACCCCCCAGTCCATTACCAGGCCCTTTGGGTCTTGTATGGATATTAAGGGGAACCCCGCACCCAAATTAAAATAAGGAAAGGTGTGGGGCCACCAGGTCCTATATACTCTGAACAGCAGTATACAGGCGGTACAAACAAGACAGGGACTGTAGGTTTGTTGTTAAGTAGAATCTCTTTGTAATTTTGAACGGGTACATTTTTAACGTGTTTAGCTCCAGCCAAAAAATCTTTTTTAAGCTTTTTGGAAAACATAGGGAAGGGTTATCACCCCTGTGACATTTGTTTTGCTGTCTTTCCTCCTCTTCAGAAGATTTCACCTCACTTTTTGTCCCAATGAAAAATGTTTTTTGAAAATGTGGGTTTTTTTGTGGAACAAGGATTGGAAAGCATCAGTGGAAAGGAGAAATGTTTTTCCCATATTAACTCTTACAGGAGAGAATTTCCCTTCCTAGGGGTAGATTTCATCTCACTTCCTGTTGTCTCCTTCCGTTTGCAAGTAGGAGTGGTTTGTAAGTTAGATGTTTGAAAGTAGGGTCCTGCCCTATATACTCAGCAGAAATTAGGTGTTGCTGTGGCCACAACACTGTAAGCCCTCACAGGGCCCTGCTGTGAAATATTAGATCAAGAATTGTAATTACATGCCCCTGTTGAACAGGAGCTGAAAAATTAGGCCTTAGGCACTGGTGCTGGTGCCACAACACTGCAACCCCTCACAGACACTCTAGTTGGAACGCAGGAACGAGCCCTGCTGCAAAGTATTGCATCAAAAATTGTAATTACATGCCCCTGTTAAACAAGGGCTTAAAAATTGGGCCTTAGGCACTGGTGCTGGTGCCACAACACTGCAACCCCTCACAGACACTCTAGTTGGAACACAGGAACGAGCCCTGCTGCAAAGTATTGCATCAAAAATTACACGCATCTGTTAGACAGGGGCAGAAAAATTGGGCCTTAGGCACTGGTGCTGGTGCCACAACACTGCAACCCCTCACAGACATTCTAGTTGGAACGCAGGAACGAGCCCTGCTGCAAAGTATTGCATTAAAAATTGTAATTACACACCCCTGTTAAACAGGGGCAGAAAAAATGGGCCTTAGGCACTGGTGCTGGTGCCACAAGACTGCAACCCCTCACAGACACTCTAGTTGGAATGCAGGAATGAGCCCTGCTGCAAAGTATTACATCAAAAATTGTAATTACACGCCCCTGTTAAACAGTGGCTGAAAAAATGGGCCTTAGGCACTGGTGCTGGTGCCACAAGACTGCAACCCCTCACAGACACTCTAGTTGGAATGCAGGAACGAGCCCTGCTGCAAAGTATTACATCAAAAATTGTAATTACACGCCCCTGTTAAACAGGGGCTGAAAAATTGTGCCTTAGGCACTGGTGGTGGCGCCCAGAACCAAAAATGTTCTTACAAGCTATCAGCGTGATGATTGAGAAGGAAGAGGATAATTACTCAGGGATAGTCACTCAGCATCAGCATAGGCAGTCTTTGAAGGGATCTGAGATTTTAAAAAAAAATATTCGGTTACATCAGCATCAGGTGCTTGGTAGCTGGTGGTGATCCAAGACTGATTCATTTTTATGAAGGTCAGTCGATCGACCGAGTCGTGGACAGACGCACCCTGTGATCGGTTACCACGCCTCCAGCAGCACTGAATGTGCGTTCCGAAAGAACGCTGGATGCAGGACAGGCCAGTAGCTCAATTGCATACTGTGCAAGCTCTGGCCAGTGATCCATCCTCAAGACCCAGTAACCCAGAGGATTTTCGGTGGGAAAGGTGTCCAAGTCTGATCTTGCCCCTAGGTATTCCTGCACCATGTAAAACAGAAGCTGGCGATGGTCGCTGGAACCGATCATACCTTGGGGCTGCGGACCAAAAAATTGTCTGAACGCATCGGTCAGACGGCTACCTTCTCCACCGCTCCTTCTTTGACTGACCGAAGCCTCAGCAACACGTTGTCCAGAAACAGGAGTTTGTAACCTCCCAGTCTATGGGAACGCGTTGCACAGACCTTTCTGCAAGGCCTCCCGAAGATGTTTCATCCTCTGCTCCCTCTGCGATGGCAAGATAAGGTCCGCAACCTTACCCTTGTAACATGGATCAAGGAGGGTTGCCAGCCAGTATTGGTCCTTCTCCTTGATACCACGAATACGAGGATCCTTATGCAGGCTTTGCAGGATCAGGGAGGCCATGCAGCGTAGGTTTGCTGAGGCATTCGGTCCGGAGTTCTCTGGGTCACTAAGGACGACATGGTCAGCAGCCACCTCCTCCCAGCCACGTACAAGTCCATGTGTTTCTTGGGACTGATCCCTTAAAGACTGCTGCTGATGCTGAGTGCCAGGCTCCACCTCCATACTGACACAATCTTCCTCCTCCTCCTCCTCCTCCTCCTCCTCTTCCTGTGTGATCGGCGGGCATGCAGAAACACTGTCTGGATAAAGGGGGCCTTGAGAGCTAAGGAAGTCCTCCTCTTCCTGCCTCTGTTCTGCCTCAAGTGCCCTGTCCATTATTCCACGCAGCGTGTGCTCCAACAGGTGAACAAGGGGGACAGTGTCACTGATGCATGCACTGTCACTGCTCACCATCCTCGTGGCCTCCTCAAATGGTGACAGGACAGTGCATGCATCCATGATCATGGCCCACTGGCGTGGGGAAAAAAAAACAAGCTCCCCTGACCCTGTCCTGGTACCATAGTCGCACAGGTACTCATTGATGGCCCTCTGCTGCGTGTGCAGCCGCTGCAGCATGGCCAACGTTGAGTTACACCTGGTGGGCATGTCACAGATTAGGCGGTTCTTGGGCAGGTTAAACTCCTTTTGGAGGTCCGCCAGCTGAGCACTGGCATTATATGACCGGCGGAAATGCACACAGACTTTCCTGGCCTGCCTCAGGACATCCTGTAAGCCCGGGTACCTGCCCAAGAACCGCTGCGCCACCAAGTTAAGGATGTGAGCCAAACAGGGCACATGGGTCATTTGTCCCTGTCGGAGGGCAGAGAGGAGGTTGGTGCCATTGTCGCAAACCACCATTCCTGCCTTAAGTTGGCGTGGCGTCAACCACCTCTGAACCTGCCCCTGCAGAGCTGACAGAACCTCTGCCCCAGTGTGGCTCCTGTCCCCCAAGCACACCAGCTCAAGCACCGCATGGCATCTTTTGGCCTGCGTACTTGCGTAGCCCCTTGAACGACTACGGAGCACCGCTGGTTCCAAGGAAGAGGCCATGGAGGAAGAAGAAGAGGAGGGGTGGAGGAGAGAGGTGTGTCACAATCATTAGCATTTTGGAGGCGTGGTGGCGGAACAACCTCCAACACTACTGCACCTTGTCCTGCATCCTTCCCAGCTGCCAGCAGAGTCAGCCAATGCGCCGTGAAACTTAGGTAACTTCCCTGTCCATGCCTGCTGGACCATGAGTCAGCGGTAATATGCACCTTACCGCTGACTGCCCTGTCCAGTGAGGCCAAGACATTGCCTTCCACATGCCGGTAGAGAGCCGGAATCGCCTTCCGTGAGAAAAAGTGGCGTTTGGGTACCTGCCACTGAGGAACCGCACATTCCACAAACTCACGGAAGGGGGCAGAGTCTACCAACTGAAAAGGCAGCAGTTGAAGTGCTAGCAATTTTGCCAAGCTAGCATTCAACCGCTGGGCATGTGGATGGCTGGGAGCAAACTTCTTTCGGCGGTGCAGCAGCTGGGGCAGGGAAATTTGCCTGGTACAATCTGACGTCGGTGTACCAAAAGCAGATTGCCCACAAGTACTTGGCTGTGACACACCTAATTCTACACCTTCATTCCTCTCAGTGCAGGTCTCAGAGAGGACTGAAGGTCTAGTGGGGTTGGAAATCTCAGCTGATGAGGAGCAAGGAGAGGTCCTCTTTGTTCTTTGGTGTGGGTCTTTTAGATACACTTGCCAACGAACTGCATGGCAGGTCAACATATGTCTGGTCAAGCATGTGGTACCCAAGCGGGAGATGTTTTGGCCACGTGAGATACGCTTGAGACATATGTTGCAAATAACAGCGGTGCGATCTGATGCACTCGTCTCAAAAAAGGCCCACACCAAAGAACTTTTTGAATAACGCACAGAGACTGCAGCGCCCTGCACATGTGGAGCTTTGGGGTGTGATGCAGTCAATGTGCTGCCCTTAGGCTGGCCCCTGGAGGGCATCCTGCCTCGTTGGTGATGTGCCGCCTCCTCCTCCTCCTCCTCTCTCCTATCAGGCACCCAAGTTGAGTCAGTGACCTCATCATCCCCTCCCTCCTCATCACTGGAGCAAACCTGGCAGTATGCTGCAGCAGGGGGAGCATGACTGCCAGATTGCTGTCCTTCTTGGGCACCCCCTCTGTCCGTGCTCATGTTACTGCCTTCATCGAGCTCAGTATCATCATCAGAGCCTTCCAAACGCTGGGCATCCTCCTGGAGCATGTACCCAACACTGTGGTCAAACAGTTCGAGGGACTCCTCAGGAGGACATGGTGGAGCTAGGGAAGGAGTCACTGATGACATTGAGCCGAGGGAAGAGGCTGCTGCTTTGCCAGACAAAGCACCCTGGGCATGGGTGAGAGAGGATGAGGAGGATGAGGACGGCTTGGTCATCCACTCGACCAAGTCTTCCGCATGTTGCGGCTCAACATGGCCAGCTGCCGAAAAAAAGGCCAAGCGTGTCCCATGGCCATGTGCTGATGAGATTGCACTGTCTCCACAACCAGCACTAGACACAGAGCCTGCTTGCCCTCTCTTATTGGCTTGTGACTGTCTGCCTCTCCTTCTTGGCCTTCCAGACATATTAATGGCCTGTAGCTGCACTAAGCTGGGATATATATATACATATATATATATATATATATATGTACTGATACTGCAGCTAGCTGAACACTGTGAGCAGGACGCACTGCACTAACTGTAAATAGTCTAGCTGCCTGACTGTGGTACTAATAGGATCAAAAGAACACCAGCAATTTTCTTCAGGTAGCTGTATTTACTGTAACAAGATAAGCCTGCCTGTCAGTAGGAAGATAACAGGAATGGATCTAGCTGAACACTGTGAGCAGGACGCACTGCACTAAATGTAAATAGTCTAGCTGCCTGACCGTGGTACTAATAGGATCAACAGAACACCAGTAATTTTCTTCAGGTAGCTGTAAATACTGTAACAAGACAAGCCTGCCTGTCAGTAGGAAGATAACAGGAACGGATCTAGTTGAACACTGTGAGCAGGACGCACTGCACTAAATGTAAATAGTCTAGCTGCCTGACCGTGGTACTAATAGGATCAACAGAACACCAGTAATTTTCTTCAGGTAGCTTTATATACTGTAACAAGACAAGCCTGCCTGTCAGTAGGAAGATAACAGGAACGGATCTAGCTGAACACTGTGAGCAGGACGCACTGCACTAAATGTAAATAGTTTAGCTGCCTGACCGTGGTACTAATAGGATCAACAGAACACCAGTAGTTTTCTTCAGGTAGCTTTATATACTGTAACAAGACAAACCTGCCTGTCAGTAGGAAGATAACAGGAACGGATCTAGCTGAACACTGTGAGCAGGACGCACTGCACTAAATGTAAATAGTCTAGAAGATAACAGGAACAGATCTAGCTAAACTGAATACAGTGTATATATATATATATATATATATATATATGCAACACCTGGGATGCATATATATACACAATACACTTTAAGTGCAGCTAACTGACTGACTGTCCTGCCTAATCTAGCTAACTCAAATGAAATGACACTGTCTCTCTCTCTCTCTAAGCACACCGGAACACACTGCACAGGGCCACAGTGCAGGCGGCCTTATATAGTGTGGGGCGTGTACTAAATCCCCTGAGCCATAATTGGCCAAAGCCTCCTTGGCTTTGGCCAATTACGGCTCTCTGTTCAGGCGGCGCTGTGATTGGCCAAGCATGCGGGTCATAGTGCATGCTTGGCTAATCATCAGCAAGCAATGCACTGCGATGCCACAGTGAATTATGGGCCGTGACGCGCCACACAAATTTGGCGCGAACGGCCCATATCGTTCGCAATTCGGCGAATGACCGAACAGCCGATGTTCGAGTCGAACATGGGTTCGACTCAAACACGAAGCTCATCCCTAGTGGCAATATGTGGGGCAGTTTTGATGGGGTAGTATTGATGGGGGCAATATGACGGGGCAGTTTTGATGGTGGCAATATTATGGGGCAGATTTTAATGGGGCAGTATTGATGGGGCAATTCTGATGGGGGCAATTTTGATTGGGCAGTTTTGATGGGGCAGTTTTGATGGTGGCAATATGATAGGGCAGTTTTGATGAGGGAGGTTTTGATGGGGCAATTCTGATGTGGGCAATTTTGATTGGGCAGTTTTGATGGTGGCAATATGATGGGGTAGTTTTGATGGGGGCAGTTTTGATGGTGCAATTCTGATGGGGCAGTTCTGATGGGGGCAATATGATGGGGTAGTTTTGATGGGGGCAGTTTTGATGGGGACAGTATTGATGGTGGCAATATGATGTGGCAGTATTGATTGGGGAAATTTTGATGGGAGCAATATGACGGGACAGTTTTGATCAGGCAATTCTGATGGGTCAATTTTGATGGGAAAGTTTTGATGGGGCAATTTTGATGGGGCAATTTTGATGGGGGCAGGTTTGAAGGGGCAGTTTTGATGGTTGCAATATCATAGGGCAATTATGATGGGGGCAATATTGATGGGGCGGTTTTGATGGTGGCAATATGATGGGGACAGTTTTGAGAGGAAAATTCTGATTGGGCAATTTTGATGGGGCAGTTTTGATGGGGGCAATATGATGGGGTAGTTTTGATGGGGGCAGTTTTGATGGGGACAGTATTGATGGTGGCAATATGATGGGGCAGTTTTGATGGGGCAGTATTGATGTGGGGAATATGACAGGGCAGTTTTGATGGTGGCAATATTATGGGGCAGATTTTAATGGGGCAGTATTGATGGGGCAATTCTGATGGGGGCAATTTTGATTGGGCAGTTTTGATGGGGCAGTTTTGATGGTGGCAATATGATAGGGCAGTTTTGATGAGGGAGGTTTTGATGGGGCAATTCTGATGGGGGCAATTTTTAAGGGGCAGTTTTGATGGTGGCAATATGATGGGGCAGTTTTGATGGGGCAATTCTGATGGGGCAGTTTTGATGGGGCAATTCTGATAGGGCAGTTTTGATGGGGCAATTCTGATGGGGCAATTTTGATGTGGGCAATATGACGGGGCAGTTTTGATGGTGGCAATATGATGTGGCAGTTTTGATAGGGGCAGTTTTGATGGTGCAATTCTGATGGGGCAGTTTTGATGGGGGCAATATGATGGGGTAGTTTTGATGGGGGCAGTTTTGATGGGGACAGTATTGATGGTGGCAATATGATGGGGCAGTATTGATTGGGGCAATTTTGATGGTGGCAATATTATGGGGCAGATTTTAATGGGGCAGTATTGATGGGGCAATTCTGATGGGGGCAATTTTGATTGGGCAGTTTTGATGGTGGCAATATGATGGGGCAGTTTTGATGGGGGCAGTTTTGATGGGAGCAATATGACGGGACAGTTTTGATCAGGCAATTCTGATGGGTCAATTTTGATGGGAAAGTTTTGATGGGGCAATTTTGATGGGGCAGTTTTGATGGGGGCAGGTTTGAAGGGGCAGTTTTGATGGTTGCAATATCATAGGGCAATTCTGATGGGGGCAATATTGATGGGGCGGTTTTGATGGTGGCAATATGATGGGGACAGTTTTGAGAGGAAAATTCTGATTGGGCAGTTTTGATGGGGCAGTTTTGATGGGGGCAATATGATGGGGTAGTTTTGATGGGGGCAGTTTTGATGGGGACAGTATTGATGGTGGCAATATGATGTGGCAGTTTTGATGGGGCAGTATTGATGGGGGCAATATGACAGGGCAGTTTTGATGGTGGCAATATTATGGGGCAGATTTTAATGGGGCAGTATTGATGGGGCAATTCTGATGGGGGCAATTTTGATTGGGCAGTTTTGATGGGGCAGTTTTGATGGTGGCAATATGATGGGGCAATTCTGATGGGGCAGTTTTGATGGGGCAATTCTGATGGGGCAATTTTTATGTGGGCAATATGACGGGGCAGTTTTGATTGTGGCAATATGATGGGGCATTTTTGATAGGGGCAGTTTTGATGGTGCAATTCTGATGGGGCAGTTTTGATGGGGGCAATATGATGGGGTAGTTTTGATGGGGGCAGTTTTGATGGGGACAGTATTGATGGTGGCAATATGATGGGGCAGTTTTGATGGGGCAGTTTTGATGGGGCAGTATTGATGGGGGCAATTTTGATGGTGGCAATATTATGGGGCAGATTTTAATGGGGCAGTATTGATGGGGCAATTCTGATGGGGGCAATTTTGACTGGGCAGTTTTGATGGGGCAGTTTTGATGGTGGCAATATGATGGGGCAGTTTTGATGGGGGCAGTTTTGATGGGAGCAATATGACGGGACAGTTTTGATCAGGCAATTCTGATGGGTCAATTTTAATGGGAAAGTTTTGATGGGGCAGTTTTGAAGGGGGCAGGTTTGAAGGGGCAGTTTTGATGGTTGCAATATCATAGGGCAATTCTGATGGGGGCAATATTGATAGGGCAGTTTTGATGGTGGCAATATGATGGGGACAGTTTTGAGAGGAAAATTCTGATTGGGCAATTTTGATGGGGCAGTTTTGATGGGGCAATATGATGTGGCAGTTTTGATGGGGCAGTATTGATGGGGGCAATATGACAGGGCAGTTTTGATGGTGGCAATATTATGGGGCAGATTTTAATGGGGCAGTATTGATGGGGCAATTCTGATGGAGGCAATTTTGATTGGGCAGTTTTGATGGGGCAGTTTTGATGGTGGCAATATGATGGGGCAATTCTGATGGGGCAGTTTTGATGGGGAAATTCTGATGGGGCAATTTTTATGTGGGCAATATGACGGGGCAGTTTTGATTGTGGCAATATGATGGGGCATTTTTGATAGGGGCAGTTTTGATGGTGCAATTCTGATGGGGCAGTTTTGATGGGGGCAATATGATGGGGTAGTTTTTATGGGGGCAGTTTTGATGGGGACAGTATTGATGGTGGCAATATGATGGGGCAGTTTTGATGGGGCAGTATTGATGGGGGCAATTTTGATGGTGGCAATATTATGGGGCAGATTTTAATGGGGCAGTATTGATGGGGCAATTCTGATGGGGGCAATTTTGACTGGGCAGTTTTGATGGGGCAGTTTTGATGGTGGCAATATGATGGGGCAGTTTTGATGGGGGCAGTTTTGATGGGAGCAATATGACGGGACAGTTTTGATCAGGCAATTCTGATGGGTCAATTTTAATGGGAAAGTTTTGATGGGACAATTTTGATGGGGCAGTTTTGATGGGGGCAGGTTTGAAGGGGCAGTTTTGATGGTTGCAATATCATAGGGCAATTCTGATGGGGGCAATATTGATAGGGCAGTTTTGATGGTGGCAATATGATGGGGACAGTTTTGAGAGGAAAATTCTGATTGGGCAATTTTGATGGGGCAGTTTTGATGGGGCAATATTGATGGGGCAGTTTTGATGGGGCAGTTTTGATTATGGCAATATGATAGGGCAATTTTGATGGGACAGTTTTGATGGTGGCAATATGATGGGGCAGTTTTGATGGGGAAATTCTGATGGGGCAGATTTGATGAGGTAATTCTGATGGGGCAGTTTTAAAGGGGGCAATTTTTATAGGGGCAATATGATGGGGCAGTTTTGATAGGGCAATTTCGATGGTGGCAATTCTGTTGGGGCAGTTTTAAAGGGGACAATTTTGATGGGGGCAATATGACTGGGCCGTTTTGATGGTGGCAATATGACAGGGCAGTTTTTATGGGGGCAGTATTATTGGGGCAATTTTGATGGGGGCAATTCTGATGGGGCAGTTCTAATGGGGGCAGTTTTGATGGGGGACAGTATTGATGGTGGCAATATGACAGGGCAGTTTGATGGGGCAGTATTGATTGGGGCAATATGACATGGCAGTTTTGATGGTAGCAATATGATGTTGCAGTTTTGATGGGGCAGTATTGATGCAGCATATCTGATGGGGGCAATTTTGATGGGGCAGTTTTGATGGGGCAATTCTGATGGGGCAATTTTGATGGGGCAGTTTTGATGTTGGCAATATGATGGGGCAGTTTTGATGGTGACAATTCTGATGGTGGCAATTCTGATGGGGCAGTTTTGATGGGACAATTTTGATGGGGGCAATATGATGGGCAGTTTTGATGGTGGCAATATGATAGGGCAGTTTTGATGGGGCCATTCTGATGGGGGCAATTTTGATGGGTCAAATCTGATGGGGGCAATTTTGATGAGGCAATTTTGATAGGGGCAGT
This sequence comes from Lithobates clamitans, assembly GCA_037952925.1. Taxonomy (NCBI): domain Eukaryota; kingdom Metazoa; phylum Chordata; class Amphibia; order Anura; family Ranidae; genus Lithobates; species Lithobates clamitans. The sequence goes on along the minus strand of JBBGZY010000959.1, from coordinate 1,469,630 downwards.
TTTGATGGTGGCAATATGATAGGGCAATTCTGATGGGTCAATTTTGATGGGGCAGTTTTGATGGTGGCAATATGATAGGGCAGTTTTGATAGGGGCAGTTTTGATGGGGCAATTCTGATGGGGCAATTCTGAGGCGGCAGTTTTGATGGGGGCAGTTTTGATTAGGGCAATATGACGGGGCAGTTTTGATGGGGCAATTCTGATGGGGCAGTTTTGATGGTGGCAGTTTTGATGGAGCAATTCTGATGGGGGCAGTTTTGATGTGGGCAGATTTGATAGGGCAATTTTGATGGTGGCAATATGATGGGGCAATTTTGATGGTGGCAATATGATGGGGCAGTTTTCATGTGGGCAGTTTTCATGGGGCAATTCTAATGGAGGTAATTTTGATGGGGCAGTTTTAATGGGGCAATATGATGGGGCAGTTTTGATGGGGGCAGTTTTGATGGGGCAATTCTGATGGGGGCAATTTTGATTGGTCAGTTTTGATGGTGGCAATATGACGGGTCAGTTTTGATGGGGACTACTTTGATGGGGCAGTTTTAATGGAGGCAGTTTTGATGGGGGGCAGTTTTGATGGGGCAATTTCGATGGTGGCAATATGACGGGGCAGTTTTGATGGGGGCAGTTTTGATGGGGCAATTTTGATGGGGCAAATTTGATAGGGCAGTTTTGATGGTGGCAGTTTTGATGGAGCAATTCTGATGGGGCAGTTTTGATGGTGGCAATATGATGGGGCAGCTTTGATGGGGCAATTCTGATGGGGGCAATTTTGATGGGGCAGTTTTGATGGTGGCAATATGACAGGTCAGTTTTGATAGTGGCAATATGATGGGGCAGTTTTGATGGGGCAGTATTGATGGAGCAATTCTGATGGGGCAATTTTGGTGGGGCAGTTTTGATGGGGCAATATGACGGGCAGTTTTGATGGGGGTAATATGATTTGGCAGTTTTGATGAGGGCAGTTTTGATGAGGCAATTCTGATAATGGCAATACGATGGGGCTGTTTTGATGGGGGAAGTTTTGATGGGGCAGTATTGATGGGGCAATTTTGATGGGGCAGATTTGATGGTGGCAATATGATGGGGCAGTTTAGATGGGGCAATTCTGATGGGGCAGTTTTTATAGTGGCAATATGATGGGGCAGTTTTGATGGGGGAAATTCAGATGCGGCAGTTTTGATGGGGTAGTTTTGATGGTGGCAATATGATGAGGCAGTTTTGATGGGGCAGTTTTGATGGGGGAAATTCAGATGGGGCAGTTTTGATGGGGCAGTTTTGATGGGGAAAATCTGATGGGGCAGTTTTAATGGGACAATTCTGATTGGGGCAATTTTGATGGGCCAGTTTTGATGGTGGCAATATGATGGGGCAGTTTTATTGGGGGCAGTTTTGATGGGGCAATTTTGATTAGGCAGTTTTGATGGGGGCAATATGATGGGGGCAGCTTTGATTGGGGCAGTTTTGATGGTGGCAATATGACGGGGCAGTTTTGATGGGGGCAATTTTGATGGGGCAGTACTGATGGGGGCAATTTTGACGGGGCAGTACTGATGGGGGCAATTTTGACGGGGCAGTACTGATGGGGGCAATTTTGCTTGGGCAGTGTTGATGGTGGCAATATGATGGGGCAGTTTTGATGGTGGCAATATGATGGGGCAGTTTTGATGGGGGCAGTATTGATGGAGCAATTCTGATGGGGCAATTTTGGTGGGGCAGTTTTGATGGTGGCAATATGATTTGGCAGTTTTGATGAGGGCAGTTTTGATGAGGCAATTCTGATTAGGGCAGTTCTGATGGGGCAGATTTGATTGTGGCGATATGATGGGGCAGTTTTGATAATGGCAATACGATGGGGCTGTTTTGATGGGGGAAGTTTTGATGGGGCAGTATTGATGGGGCAATTTTGATGGGGCAGATTTGATGGTGGCAATATGATGGGGCAGTTTAGATGGGGCAATTCTGATGGGGCAGTTTTTATGGTGGCAATATGATGGGGCAGTTTTGATGGGGGAAATTCAGATGGGGCAGTTTTGATGGGGCAGTTTTGATGGTGGCAATATGATGAGGCAGTTTTGATGGGGAAATTTTGATGGAGTAGTTGTGATGGGGCAGTTTTGATGGGGAAAATCTGATGGGGCAGTTTTTATGGGACAATTCTGATTGAGGCAATTTTTATGGGCCAGTTTTGATGGTGGCAATATGATGGGGCAGTTTTATTGGGGGCAGTTTTGATGGGGCAATTCTAATGAGGCAGTTTTGATGGTGGCAATATGACGGGGCCGTTTTGATGGTGGCAAAATGATGGGGCTGTTTTGATGAGGGCAATTTTGATGGAGCAGTACTGATGGGGGCAATTTTGACGGGGCAGTACTGATGGGGAAATTTTTATGGGGCAGTACTGATGGGGCAATTTTGCTTGGGCAGTGTTGATGGTGGCAATATGATGGGGCAGTTTTGATGGGGGCAGTTTTGATGGGGCAATTCTGATGGGACAGTTTTGGTGGGGGCAGTTTTTATGGTGGCAATATGACGGGGCAGTTTTGATGGGGCAATTCCGATTAGGCAGCTAAGATGGAGGCAGTTTTGATGGGGCCATTCTGATGGAGGCAATATTGATGGGTCAAATCTGATGGGGGCAATTTTGATGGGGCAATTTTGATAGGGGCAGTTTTGATGGTGGCAATATGATAGGGCAATTCTGATGGGGCAGTTTTGATGGTGGCAATATGATAGGGCAGTTTTGATGGGGGCAGTTTTGATGGGGCAATTCTGATGGGGCAATTCTGATGTGGCAGTTTTGATGGGGGCAGTTTTGATTAGGGCAATATGACGGGGCAGTTTTGATGGGGCAATTCTGATGGGGCAGTTTTGATGGTGGCAGTTTTGATGTGGGCAGATTTGATAGGGCAATTTTGATGGTGGCATAATGATGGGGCAATTTTGATGGTGGCAATATGATGGGGCAGTTTTCATGTGGGCAGTTTTCATGGGGCAATTCTAATGGAGGTGATTTTGATGGGGCAGTTTTAATGGGGCAGTTTTGATGGGGGCAGTTTTGATGGGGCAATTCTGATGGGGGCAATTTTGATGGGGCAGTTTTGATGGTGGCAATATGACGGGTCAGTTTTGATGGGGACTACTTTGATGGGGCAGTTTTAATGGGGGCAGTTTTGATGGGGCAATTTTGATGGTGGCAATATGACGGGGCAGTTTTGATGGGGCAATTTTGATGGTGGCAATTTTGAGAGGGCAGTTTTGATGGTGGCAGTTTTGATGGAGCAATTCTGATGGGGCAGTTTTGATGGTGGCAATATGATGGGGCAGCTTTGATGGGGCAATTCTGATGGGTGCAATTTTGATGGGGCAGTTTTGATGGTGGCAATATGACAGGTCAGTTTTGATGGTGGCAATATAATGGGGCAGTTTTGATGGGGCAGTATTGATGGAGCAATTCTGATGGGGCAATTTTGGTGGGGCAGTTTTGATGAGGCAATATGACGGGCAGTTTTGATGGTGGCAATATTATTTGGCAGTTTTGATGAGGGCAGTTTTGATGAGGCAATTCTGATTAGGGCAGTTCTGATGGGGCAGCTTTGATTGTGGCAATATGATGGGGCAGTTTTGATAATAGCAATTTGATGGGGCTGTTTTGATGGGGCAGTAATGATGGGGCAATTTTGATGGGGCAGATTTGATGGTGGCAATATGATGGGGTAGTTTAGATGGGGCAATTCTGATGGGGCAGTTTTTATGGTGGCAATATGATGGGGCAGTTTTTATGGGGGAAATTCAGATGGGGCAGTTTTAATGGGGTAGTTTTGATGGTGGCAATATGATGAGGCAGTTTTGATGGGGCAGTTTTGATGGGGGAAATTCAGAAGGGGCAGTTTTGATGGGGAAAATCTGATGGGGCAGTTTTGATGGGACAATTCTGATTGGGGCAATTTTGATGGGCCAGTTTTGATGGTGGCAATATGATGGGGCAGTTTTATTGGGGGCAGTTTTGATGGGGCAATTTTGATGAGGCAGTTTTGATGGGGGCAATATGATGGGGGCAGCTTTGATTGGGGCAGTTTTGATGATGGCAATATGACGGGGCAGTTTTGATGGGGGCAATTTTGATGGGGCTGTACTGATGGGGGCAATTTTGATGGGGCAGTACTGATGGGGGCAATTTTGACGGGGCAGTGTTGATGGTGGCAATATGATGGGGCAGTTTTGATGGTGGCAATATGATGGGGCAGTTTTGATGGGGGCAGTATTGATGGAGCAATTCTGATGGGGCAATTTTGGTGGGGCAGTTTTGATGGGGCAATATGACGGGCAGTTTTGATGGTGGCAATATGATTTGGCAGTTTTGATGAGGGCAGTTTTGATGAGGCAATTCTGATTAGGGCAGTTCTGATGGGGCAGCTTTGATTGTGGCAATATGATGGGGCAGTTTTGATAATGGCAATACGATGGGGCTGTTTTGATGGGGGAAGTTTTGATGGGGCAGTATTGATGGGGCAATTTTGATGGGGCAGATTTGATGGTGGCAATATGATGGGGCAGTTTAGATGGGGCAATTCTGATGGGGCAGTTTTTATGGTGGCAATATGATGGGGCAGTTTTGATGGGGGATATTCAGATGGGGCAGTTTTGATGGGGCAGTTTTGATGGTGGCAATATGATGAGGCAGTTTTGATGGGGCAGTACTGATGAGGAAATTTTGATGGAGTAGTTGTGATGGGGCAGTTTTGATGGGGAAAATCTGATGGGGCAGTTTTTATGGGACAATTCTGATTGGGGCAATTTTGATGGGCCAGTTCTGATGGTGGCAATATGATGGGGCAGTTTTATTGGGGGCAGTTTTGATGGGGCAATTCAAATGAGGCAGTTTTGATGGGGGCAATATGATGGGGGCAGCTTTGATTGGGGCAGTTTTGATGGTGGCAATATGACGGGGCCGTTTTGATGGTGGCAAAATGATGGGGCTGTTTTGATGGGGGCAATTTTGATGGAGCAGTACTGATGGGGGCAATTTTGACGGGGCAGTACTGATGGGGCAATTTTTATGGGGCAGTACTGATGGGGCAATTTTGCTTGGGCAGTGTTGATGGTGGCAATATGATGGGGCAGTTTTGATGGGGGCAGTTTTGATGGGGCAATTCTGATGGGACAGTTTTGGTGGGGGCAGTTTTTATGGTGGCAATATGACGGGGCAGTTTTGATGGGGCAATTCCGATTAGGCAGCTAAGATGGAGGCAGATTTGATGGGGCAATTCTGATGTGGGGAATTCTGATGGGGCAGTTTTTGATGGGGGCAATATGACGGGGCAGTTTTGATGGGGGCAGTATCGATATGGCAATTCTGATGGGGCATTTATGATGGGGGCAGTTTTGATGGGGACAGTATTGATGGTGGCAATATGATGGGGCAGATTTGATGGGGCAGTATTGATGGCGGCAATATGACGGGACAGTTTTGATGGTGGCAATATTATGGGGCAGTTTTAATGGGGCAGTATTGATGGGGCAATTCTGATGGGGGCAATTTTAATTGGGCAGTTTTGATGGGACAGTTTTGATGGTGGCAATATGATGGGCAGTTTTGATGGGGGAGGTTTTGATGGGGCAATTCTGATGGGGGCAATTTTGAAGGGGCAGTTTTGATGGTGGCAATATGATGGGGCAGTTTTGATGGCGCAATTCTGATGGGGCAGTTTTGATGGGGGCAATATGATGGGGTAGTTTAGATGGGGGCAGTTTTGATGGGGATAGTATTGATAGTGCAATTAGGTATGAGCCGAACACCCCCCGGTTCGGTTCGCACCAGAACCTGCGAACGGACCGAAAAATCGCACGAACGTTAGAACACCATTGACGTCTATGGGACTCGAACGTTCGAAATCAAAAGTGCTCATTTTAAAGGCTAATTTGCTGGTATTGTCCTAAAAAGGGTTTGGGGACCCGGGTCCTACCCCAGGGGACATGTATCAATGCAAAAAAAACTTTTAAAAACGGCCGTTTTTTCGGGAGCAGTGATTTTAATGATGCTTAAAGTAAAAAAAAAAGTGAAATATTCCTTTAAATATCATACCTGGGGGGTGTCTATAGTATGCCTGTAAAGTGACGCGTGTTTCCCGTGTTTAGAACAGTCCCTGCACCAAATGTCATTTTTAAAGTAAAAAATCTAATTTAAAACTGCTTGCGGGTTTAATGTAATGTCGGGTCCTGGCAATATGGATGAAAATCAGTGAGACAAACGGCATGGGTACCCCCCAGTCCATTACCAGGCCCTTTGGGTCTTGTATGGATATTAAGGGGAACCCCGCACCCAAATTAAAATAAGGAAAGGTGTGGGGCCACCAAGCCCTATATACTCTGAACAGCAGTATACAGGCGGTGCAAACAAGACAGGGACTGTAGGTTTGTTGTTAAGTAGAATCTCTTTGTAATTTTGAACGGGTACATTTTTAACGTGTTTAGCTCCAGCCAAAAAATCTTTTTTAAGCTTTTTGGAAAACATAGGGAAGGGTTATCACCCCTGTGACATTTGTTTTGCTGTCTTTCTTCCTCTTCAGAAGATTTCACCTCACTTTTTGTCCCAATGAAAAATGTTTTTTGAAAATGTGGGTTTTTTTGTGGAACAAGGATTGGAAAGCATCATTGAAAAGGAGAAATGTTTTTCCCATATTAACTCTTACAGGAGAGAATTTCCCTTCCTAGGGGTAGATTTCATCTCACTTCCTGTTGTCTCCTTCCGTTTGCAAGTAGGAGTGGTTTGTAAGTTAGATGTTTGAAAGTAGGGTCCTGCCCTATATACTCAGCAGAAATTTGGTCCTTAGGTGTTGCTGTGGCCACAACACTGTAAGACATCACAGGGCCCTGCTGTGAAATATTAGATCAAGAATTGTAATTACATGCCCCTGTTGAACAGGAGCTGAAAAATTAGGCCTTAGGCACTGGTGCTGGTGCCACAACACTGCAACCCCTCACAGACACTCTAGTTGGAACGCAGGAACGAGCCCTGCTGCAAAGTATTGCATCAAAAATTGTAATTACACGCCCCTATTAAACAAGGGCTGAAAAATTGGGCCTTAGGCACTGGTGCCACAACACTGCAACCCCTCACAGACACTCTAGTTGGAACGCAGGCACGAGCCCTGCTGCAAAGTATTGCATCAAAAATTACACGCACCTGTTAGACAGGGGCAGAAAAATTGGGCCTTAGGCACTGGTGCTGGTGCCACAACACTGCAACCCCTCACAGACATTCTAGTTGGAACGCAGGAACGAGCCTTGCTGCAAAGTATTGCATTAAAAATTGTAATTACACGCCCCTGTTAAACAGGGGCAGAAAAAATGGGCCTTAGGCACTGGTGCTGGTGCCACAAGACTGCAACCCCTCACAGACACTCTAGTTGGAATGCAGGAATGAGCCCTGCTGTAAAGTATTACATCAAAAATTGTAATTACACGCCCCTGTTAAACAGGGGCTGAAAAAATGGGCCTTAGGCACTGGGGCTGGTGCCACAAGACTGCAACCCCTCACAGACACTCTAGTTGGAATGCAGGAACGAGCCCTGCTGCAAAGTATTACATCAAAAATTGTAATTACATGCCCCTGTTAAACAGGGGCTGAAAAAATGGGCCTTAGGCACTGGTGCTGGTGCCACAAGACTGCAACCCCTCACAGACACCCTAGTTGGAATGCAGGAACGAGCCCTGCTGCAAAGTATTACATCAAAAATTGTAATTACACGCCCCTGTTAAACAGGGGCTGAAAAATTGTGCCTTAGGCACTGGTGGTGGCGCCCAGAACCAAAAATGTTCTTACAAGCTATCAGCGTGATGATTGAGGAGGAAGAGGATAATTACTCAGGGATAGTCACTCAGCATCAGCATAGGCAGTCTTTGAAGGGATCTGAGATTTAAAAAAAAAATATTCGGTTACATCAGCATCAGGTGCTTGGTAGCTGGTGGTGATCCAAGACTGATTCATTTTTATGAAGGTCAGTCGATCGACCGAGTCGGTGGACAGATGCACCCTGTGATCGGTTACCACGCCTCCAGCAGCACTGAATGTGCGTTCCGAAAGAACGCTGGATGCAGGACAGGCCAGTAGCTCAATTGCATACTGTGCAAGCTCTGGCCAGTGATCCATCCTCAAGATCCAGTAACCCAGAGGATTTTCGGTGGGAAAGGTGTCCAAGTCTGATCTTGCCCCTAGGTATTCCTGCACCATGTAAAACAGACGCTGGCGATGGTTGCTGGAACCGATCATACCTTGGGGCTGCGGACCAAAAAATTGTCTGAACGCATTGGTCAGACGGCCACCTTCTCCACCGCTCCTTCTTTGACTGACCGAAGCCTCAGCAACACGTTGTCCAGAAACAGGAGTTTGTAACCTCCCAGTGTCTGGGAACACGTTGCACAGACCTTTCTGCAAGGCCTCCTGAAGATGTTTCATCCTCTGCTCCCTCTGCGATGGCAAGATAAGGTCCGCAACCTTACCCTTGTAATGTGGATCAAGGAGGGTTGCAAGCCAGTATTGGTCCTTCTCCTTGATACCACGAATACGAGGATCCTTACGCAGGCTTTGCAGGATCAGGGAGGCCATGCAGCGTAGGTTTGCTGAGGCATTCGGTCCGGAGTCCTCTGGGTCACTAAGGACGACATGGTCAGCAGCCACCTCCTCCCAGCCACGTACAAGTCCATGTGTTTCTTGGGACTGATCCCTTAAAGACTGCTGCTGATGCTGAGTGCCAGGCTCCACCTCCATACTGACACAATCTTCCTCCTCCTCCTCCTCCTCCTCCTCCTCTTCCTGTGTGATCGGCGGGCACGCAGGAACACTGTCTGGATAAAGGGGGCCTTGAGAGCTAAGGAAGTCCTCCTCTTCCTGCCTCTGTTCTGCCTCAAGTGCCCTGTCCATTATTCCACGCAGTGTGTGCTCCAACAGGTGGACAAGGGGGACAGTGTCACTGATGCATGCACTGTCACTGCTCACCATCCTCGTGGCCTCCTCAAATGGTGACAGGACAGTGCATGCATCCCTGATCATGGCCCACTGGCGTAGGGAAAAAAAACCAAGCTCCCCTGACCCTGTCCTGGTGCCATAGTCGCACAGGTACTCATTGATGGCCCTCTGCTGCGTGTGCAGCCGCTGCAGCATGGCCAACGTTGAGTTCCACCTGGTGGGCATGTCACAGATTAGGCGGTTCTTGGGCAGGTTAAACTCCTTTTGGAGGTCTGTCAGCCGAGCACTGGCATTATATGACCGGCAGAAATGCACACAGACTTTCCTGGCCTGCCTCAGGACATCCTGTAAGCCCGGGTACCTGCCCAAGAACCGCTGCACCACCAAGTTAAGGACGTGAGCCAAACAGGGCACATGGGTCATTTGTCCCTGTCGGAGGGCAGAGAGGAGGTTGGTGCCATTGTCGCAAACCACCATTCCTGCCTTAAGTTGGTGTGGCGTCAACCACCTCTGAACCTGCCCCTGCAGAGCTGACAGAACCTCTGCCCCAGTGTGGCTCCTGTCCAACAAGCACACCAGCTCAAGCACCGCATGGCATCTTTTGGCCTGCGTACTTGCGTAGCCCCTTGAACGACTACGGAGCACCGCTGGTTCTGAGGAAGAGGCCATGGAGGAAGAAGAAGAGGAGGGGGTGGAGGAGAGAGGTGTGTCACAATCATTAGCATTTTGGAGGCGTGGTGGCGGAACAACCTCCAACACTACTGCACCTTGTCCTGCATCCTTCCCAGCTGCCAGCAGAGTCACCCAATGCGCCGTGAAACTTAGGTAACGTCCCTGTCCATGCCTGCTGGACCATGAGTCAGCGGTAATATGCACCTTACCGCTGACCGCCCTGTCCAGTGAGGCCAAGACATTGCCTTCCACATGCCGGTAGAGAGCCGGAATCGCCTTCCGTGAGAAAAAGTGGCATTTGGGTACCTGCCACTGAGGAACCGCACATTCCACAAACTCACGGAAGGGGGCAGAGTCTACCAACTGAAAAGGCAGCAGTTGAAGTGCTAGCAATTTTGCCAAGCTAGCATTCAACCGCTGGGCATGTGGATGGCTGGGAGCAAACTTCTTTCAGCGGTGCAGCAGCTGGGGCAGGGGAATTTGCCTTGTACAATCTGACGTCGGTGTACCAAAAGCAGATTGCCCACAAGTACTTGGCTGTGACACACCTAATTCTACAACTTCATTCCTCTCAGTGCAGGTCTCAGAGAGGACTGAAGGTCTAGTGGGGTTGAAATCTCAGCTGATGAGGAGCAAGGAGAGGTCCTCTTTGTTCTTTGGTGTGGGTCTTTTAGATACGCTTGCCAACGAACTGCATGGCAGGTCAACATATGTCTGGTCAAGCATGTGGTACCCAAGCGGGAGATGTTTTGGCCACGTGAGATATGCTTGAGACATATGTTGCAAATAACAGCGGTGCGATCTGATGCACTCGTCTCAAAAAAGGCCCACACCAAAGAACTTTTTGAATAACGCGCAGAGACTGCAGCGCCCTGCACATGTGGAGCTTTGGGGTGTGATGCAGTCAATGTGCTGCCCTTAGGCTGGCCCCTGGAGGGCATCCTGCCTCGTTGGTGATGTGCCGCCTCCTCCTCCTCCTCCTCTCTCCTATCAGGCACCTACGTTGAGTCAGTGACCTCATCATCCCCTCCCTCCTCATCACTGGAGCAAACCTGGCAGTATGCTGCAGCAGGGGGAGCATGACTGCCAGATTGCTGTCCTTCTTGGCCACCCCCTCTGTCCGTGCTCATGTTACTGCCTTCATCGAGCTCAGTATCATCATCAGAGCCTTCCAAACGCTGGGCATCCTCCTGGAGCATGTACCCAACACTGTGGTCAAACAGTTCGAGGGACTCCTCAGGAGGACATGGTGGAGCTAGGGAAGGAGTCACTGATGACATTGAGCCAAGTAAAGAGGCCGCTGCTTTGCCAGACAAAGCACCCTGGGCATGGATGAGAGAGGATGAGGAGGATGAGGACGGCTTGGTCATCCACTCGACCAAGTCTTCCGCATGTTGCGGCTCAACACGGCCAGCTGCCGAAAAAAAGGCCAAGCGTGTCCCATGGCCACGTGCTGATGAGGATGCACCGTCTCCACGACCAGCACTAGACACAGAGCCTGCTTGCCCTCTCTTATTGACTTGTGACTGTCTGCCTCTCCTTCTTGGCCTTCCAGACATACTAATGGCCTGTAGCTGCACTAAGCTGGGATATATATATATATATATATATATATATATATATATATATATATATATATATATATGTACTGATACTGCAGCTAGCTGAACACTGTGAGCAGGACGCACTGCACTAACTGTAAATAGTCTAGCTGCCTGACTGTGGTACTAATAGGATCAAAAGAACACCAGCAATTTTCTTCAGGTAGCTGTATTTACTGTAACAAGACAAGCCTGCCTGTCAGTAAGAAGATAACAGGAACGGATCTAGCTGAACACTGTGAGCAGGACGCACTGCACTAAATGTAAATAGTCTAGCTGCCTGACCGTGGTACTAATAGGTTCAAAAGAACACCAGTAATTTTCTTTAGGTAGCTGTAAATACTGTAACAAGACAAGCCTGCCTGTCAGTAGGAAGATAACAGGAACGGATCTAGCTGAACACTGTGAGCAGGACGCACTGCACTAAATGTAAATAGTCTAGCTGCCTGACCGTGGTACTAATAGGATCAAAAGAACACCAGTAATTTTCTTCAGGTAGCTTTATATACTGTAACAAGACAAGCCTGCCTGTCAGTAGGAAGATAACAGGAACGGATCTAGCTGAACACTGTGAGCAGGATGCACTGCACTAAATGTAAATAGTCTAGCTGCCTGACCATGGTACTAATAGGATCAACAGAACACCAGTAATTTTCTTCAGGTAGCTTTATATACTGTAACAAGACAAGCCTGCCTGTCAGTAGGAAGATAACAGGAACGGATCTAGCTGAACACTGTGAGCAGGACGCACTGCACTAAATGTAAATAGTCTAGCTGCCTGACCATGGTACTAATAGGATCAACAGAACACCAGTAATTTTCTTCAGGTAGCTTTATATACTGTAACAAGACAAGCCTGCCTGTCAGTAGGAAGATAACAGGAACGGATCTAGCTGAACACTGTGAGCAGGACGCACTGCACTAAATGTAAATAGTCTAGCTGCCTGACCGTGGTACTAATAGGATCAAAAGAACACCAGTAATTTTCTTCAGGTAGCTTTATATACTGTAACAAGACAAGCCTGCCTGTCAGTAGGAAGATAACAGGAACGGATCTAGCTGAACACTGTGAGCAGGACGCACTGCAGTAAATGTAAATAGTCTAGCTGCCTGACCGTGGTACTAATAGGATCAAAAGAACACCAGTAATTTTCTTTAGGTAGCTGTAAATACTGTAACAAGACAAGCCTGCCTGTCAGTAGGAAGATAACAGGAACGGATCTAGCTGAACACTGTGAGCAGGATGCACTGCACTAAATGTAAATAGTCTAGAAGATAACAGGAACGGATCTAGCTAAACTGAATACAGTGTGTATATATATGCAACACCTGGGATGCATATATATATACACAATACACTTTAAGTGCAGCTAACTGACTGACTGTCCTGCCTAATTTAGCTAACTCAAATGAAATGACACTGTCTCTCTCTCTCTCTCTAAGCACACCGGAACACACTGCACAGGGCCGCCATGCAGGCGGCCTTATATAGTGTGGGGCGTGTACTAAATCCCCTGAGCCATAATTGGCCAAAGCCTCCTTGGCTTTGGCCAATTACGGCTCTCTGTTCAGGCGGCGCTGTGATTGGCCAAGCATGCGGGTCATAGTGCATGCTTGGCCAATCATCAGCAAGCAATGCACTGCGATGCCGCAGTAAATTATGGGCCGTGACGCGCCACACGAATTTGGCGCGAACGGCCCATATCGTTCGCAATTCGGCGAACGACCGAACAGCCGATGTTCGAGTCGAACATGGGTTCGACTCGAACACGAAGCTCATCCCTAGTGGCAATATGTGGGGCAGTTTTGATGGGGCAGTATTGATGGGGGCAATATGACGGGGCAGTTTTGATGGTGGCAATATTATGGGGCAGATTTTAATGGGGCAGTAATGATTGGGCAATTCTGATGGGGGCAATTTTGATTGGGCAGTTTTGATGGGGCAGTTTTGATGGTGGCAATATGATGGGGCAGTTTTGATGGGGCAATTCTGAAGGGGCAGTTTTGATGGGGCAATTCTGATGGGGCAATTTTTATGTGGGCAATATGACGGGGCAGTTTGATGGTGGCAATATGATGGGGCAGTTTTGATAGGGGCAGTTTTGATGGTGCAATTCTGATGGGGCAATTTTGATGGGGGCAATATGATGGGGTAGTTTTGATGGGGGCAGTTTTGATGGGGACAGTATTGATGGTGGCAATATGATGGGGCAGTTTTGATGGGGCAGTATTGATGGGGGCAATTTTGATGGTGGCAATATTATGGGGCAGATTTTAATGGGGCAGTATTGATGGGGCAATTCTGATGGGGGCAATTTTGACTGGGCAGATTTGATGGGGCAGTTTTGATGGTGGCAATATGATGGGGCAGTTTTGATGGGGGCAGTTTGGCCAATTAGGGCTCTCTGTTCAGGCGGCGCTGTGATTGGCCAAGCATGCGGGTCATAGTGCATGCTTGGCCAATCATCAGCAAGCAATGCACTGCGATGCCGCAGTAAATTATGGGCCGTGACGCGCCACACGAATTTGGCGCGAGCGGCCCATATCGTTCGCAATTCGGCGAACGACCGAACAGCCGATGTTCGGGTCGAACAAAGGTTCGACTCGAACACGAAGCTCATCCCTAGTGGCAATATGTGGGGCAGTTTTGATGGGGCAGTATTGATGGGGGCAATATGACAGGGCAGTTTTGATGGTGGCAATATTATGGGGCAGATTTTAATGGGGCAGTATTGATGGGGCAATTCTGATGGGGGCAATTTTGATTGGGCAGTTTTGATGGGGCAGTTTTGATGGTGGCAATATGATGGGGCAGTTTTGATGGGGCAATTCTGAAGGGGCAGTTTTGATGGGGCAATTCTGATGGGGCAATTTTTATGTGGGCAATTTGACGGGGCAGTTTGATGGTGGCAATATGATGGGGCAGTTTTGATAGGGGCAGTTTTGATGGTGCAATTCTGATGGGGCAATTTTGATGGGGGCAATATGATGGGGTAGTTTTGATGGGGGCAGTTTTGATGGGGACAATATTGATGGTGGCAATATGATGGGGCAGTTTTGATGGGGCAGTATTGATGGGGGCAATTTTGATGGTGGCAATATTATGGGGCAGATTTTAATGGGGCAGTATTGATGGGGCAATTCTGATGGGGGCAATTTTGACTGGGCAGTTTTGATGGGGCAGTTTTGATGGTGGCAATATGATGGGGCAGTTTTGATGGGGGCAGTTTTGATGGGAGCAATATGACGGGACAGTTTTGATTAGGCAATTCTGATGGGTCAATTTTAATGGGAAAGTTTTGATGGGACAATTTTGATGGGGCAGTTTTGATGGTGGCAATATGATGGGGACAGTTTTGAGAGGAAAATTCTGATTGGGCAATTTTGATGGGGCAGTTTTGATGGGGCAATATTGATGGGGCAGTTTTGATCGGGCAGTTTTGATGGGGCAGTTTTGATTTTGGCAATTTGATAGGGCAATTCTGATGGGGCAAATTTGATGGGACAGTTTTAAAGGGGGCAATTTTTATAGGGGCAATATGATGGGGCAGTTTTGATGGGGGCAGTTTTGATGGGGACAGTATTGATGGTGGCAATATGATGGGGCAGTTTTGATGGGGCAGTATTGATGGGGGCAATTTTGATGGTGGCAATATTATGGGGCAGATTTTAATGGGGCAGTATTGATGGGGCAATTCTGATGGGGGCAATTTTGACTGGGCAGATTTGATGGGGCAGTTTTGATGGTGGCAATATGATGGGGCAGTTTTGATGGGGGCAGTTTGGCCAATTAGGGCTCTCTGTTCAGGCGGCGCTGTGATTGGCCAAGCATGCGGGTCATAGTGCATGCTTGGCCAATCATCAGCAAGCAATGCACTGCGATGCCGCAGTAAATTATGGGCCGTGACGCGCCACACGAATTTGGCGCGAGCGGCCCATATCGTTCGCAATTCGGCGAACGACCGAACAGCCGATGTTCGGGTCGAACAAAGGTTCGACTCGAACACGAAGCTCATCCCTAGTGGCAATATGTGGGGCAGTTTTGATGGGGCAGTATTGATGGGGGCAATATGACGGGGCAGTTTTGATGGTGGCAATATTATGGGGCAGATTTTAATGGGGCAGTATAGATGGGGCAATTCTGATGGGGGCAATTTTGATTGGGCAGTTTTGATGGGGCAGTTTTGATGGTGGCAATATGATGGGGCAGTTTTGATGGGGCAATTCTGAAGGGGCAGTTTTGATGGGGCAATTCTGATGGGGCAATTTTTATGTGGGCAATTTGACGGGGCAGTTTGATGGTGGCAATATGATGGGGCAGTTTTGATAGGGGCAGTTTTGATGGTGCAATTCTGATGGGGCAATTTTGATGGGGGCAATATGATGGGGTAGTTTTGATGGGGGCAGTTTTGATGGGGACAGTATTGATGGTGGCAATATGATGGGGCAGTTTTGATGGGGCAGTATTGATGGGGGCAATTTTGATGGTGGCAATATTATGGGGCAGATTTTAATGGGGCAGTATTGATGGGGCAATTCTGATGGGGGCAATTTTGACTGGGCAGTTTTGATGGGGCAGTTTTGATGGTGGCAATATGATGGGGCAGTTTTGATGGGGGCAGTTTTGATGGGAGCAATATGACGGGACAGTTTTGATTAGGCAATTCTGATGGGTCAATTTTAATGGGAAAGTTTTGATGGGACAATTTTGATGGGGCAGTTTTGATGGGGGCAGGTTTGAAGGGGCAGTTTTGATGGTTGCAATAACATAGGGCAATTCTGATGGAGGCAATATTGATGGGGCAGTTTTGATGGTGGCAATATGATGGGGACAGTTTTGAGAGGAAAATTCTGATTGGGCAATTTTGATGGGGCAGTTTTGATGGGGCAATATTGATGGGGCAGTTTTGATCGGGCAGTTTTGATGGGGCAGTTTTGATTTTGGCAATTTGATAGGGCAATTCTGATGGGGCAAATTTGATGGGACAGTTTTAAAGGGGGCAATTTTTATAGGGGCAATATGATGGGGCAGTTTTGATGGGGGCAGTTTTGATGGGGCAATTTCGATGGTGGCAATTCTGTTGGGGCAGTTTTAAAAGGGGACAATTTTGATGGGGCAATATGACTGGGCCGTTTTGATGGTGGCAATATGACAGGGCAGTTTTTATGGGGGCAGTATTAATGGGGCAATTTTGATGGGGGCAATTCTGATGGGGCAGTTCTGATGGGGGCAGTTTTGATGGGGGACAGTATTGATGGTGGCAATATGACAGGGCAGTTTGATGGGGGCAGTATTGATTGGGGCAATATGACATGGCAGTTTTGATGGTAGCAATATGATGTTGCAGTTTTGATGGGGCAGTATTGATGGAGCATATCTGATGGGGGCAATTTTGATGGGGCAGTTTTGATGGGGCAATTCTGATGGGGCAATTTTGATGGGGCAGTTTTGATGTTGGCAATATGATGGGGCAGTTTTGATGGTGGCAATTCTGATGGTGGAAATTCTGATGGGGCAGTTTTGATGGGACAATTTTGATGGGGCAATATGATGGGCAGTTTTGATGGTGGCAATATGATAGGGCAGTTTTGATGGGGCCATTCTGATGGGGGCAATTTTGATGGGTCAAATCTGATGGGGGCAATTTTGATGAGGCAATTTTGATAGGGGCAGTTTTGATGGTGGCAATATGATAGGGCAATTCTGATGGGGCAGTTTTGATGGTGGCAATATGATAGGGCAATTTTGATGGGGCAATTCTGATGGGGCAATTCTGATGCGGCAGTTTTGATGGGGGCAGTTTTGATTAGGGCAATATGACGGGGCAGTTTTGATGGGGCAATTCTGATGGGGCAGTTTTGATGGTGGCAGTTTTGATGTGGTCAGATTTGATAGGGCAATTTTGATGGTGGCAATATGATGGGGCAGTTTTCATGTGGGCAGTTTTCATGGGGCAATTCTAATGGAGGTAATTTTGATGGGGCAGTTTTAATGGGGCAGTTTTGATGGGGGCAGTTTTGATGGGGGCAGTTTTGATGGGGCAATTCTGATGGGGGCAGTTTTGATGGTGGCAATATGACGGGTCAGTTTTGATGGGGACTACTTTGATGGGGCAGTTTTAATGGGGGCAGTTTTGATGGGGGGCAGTTTTGATGGGGCAATTTCGATGGTGGCAATATGACGGGGCAGTTTTGATGGGGCAATTTTGATGGGGGCAATTTTGATAGGGCAGTTTTGATGGTGGCAGTTTTGATGGAGCAATTCTGATGGGGCAGTTTTGATGGTGGCAATATGATGGGGCAGCTTTGATGGGGCAATTCTGATGGGGGCAATTTTGATGGGGCAGTTTTGATGGTGGCAGTTTTGATGGAGCAATTCTGATGGGGCAGTTTTGATGGTGGCAATATGATGGGGCAGCTTTGATGGGGCAATTCTGATGGGGGCAATTTTGATGGGGCAGTTTTGATGGTGGCAATATGACAGGTCAGTTTTGATGGTGGCAATATAATGGGGCAGTTTTGATGGGGCAGTATTGATGGAGCAATTCTGATGGGGCAATTTTGGTGGGGCAGTTTTGATGGGGGCAATATGATGGGGCAGTTTTATTGGGGCAGTTTTGATGGGGCAATTTTGATGAGGCAGTTTTGATGGGGGCAATATGATGGGGGCAGCTTTGATTGGGGCAGTTTTGATGGTGGCAATATGACGGGGCAGTTTTGATGGGGGCAATTTTGATGGGGCAGTACGGATGGGGGCAATTTTGACGGAGCAGTACTGATGGGGGCAATTTTGCTTGGGCAGTGTTGATGGTGGCAATATGATGGGGCAGTTTTGATGGTGGCAATATGATGGGGCAGTTTTGATGGGGGCAATATGATGGGGCAGTTTTGATGGGGGCAGTATTGATGGAGCAATTCTGATGGGGCAATTTTGGTGGGGCAGTTTTGATGGGGCAATATGACGGGCAGTTTTGATGGTGGCAATATGATTTGGCAGTTTTGATGAGGGCAGTTTAGATGGGGCAATTCTGATGGGGCAGTTTTTATGGTGGCAATATGATGGGGCAGTTTTGATGGGGGAAATTCAGATGGGGCAGTTTTGATGGGGTAGTTTTGATGGTGGCAATATGATGAGGCAGTTTTGATAGGGCAGTATTGATGGGGAAATTTTGATGGAGTAGTTGTGATGGGGCAGTTTTGATGGGGAAAATCTGATGGGGCAGTTTTGATGGGACAATTCTGATTGTAGCAATTTTGATGGGCCAGTTTTGATGGTGGCAATATGATGGGGCAGTTTTATTGGGGGCAGTTTTGATGGGGCAATTTTGATGAGGCAGTTTTGATGGGGGCAATATGATGGGGGCAGCTTTGATTGGGGCAGTTTGGTGGTGGCAATATGACGGGGCAGTTTTGATGGGGGCAATTTTGATGGGGCAGTACTGATGGGGGCAATTTTGACGGGGCAGTACTGATGGGGGCAATTTTGCTTGGGCAGTGTTGATGGTGGCAATATGATGGGGCAGTTTTGATGGTGGCAATATGATGGGGCAGTTTTGATGGGGGCAGTATTGATGGAGCAATTCTGATGGGGCAATTTTGGTGGGGCAGTTTTGATGGGGCAATATGACGGGCAGTTTTGATGGTGGCAATATGATTGGGCAGTTTTGATGAGGGCAGTTTTGATGAGGCAATTCTGATTAGGGCAGTTCTGATGGGGCAGATTTGATTGTGGCGATATGATGGGGCAGTTTTGATAATGGCAATACGATGGGGCTGTTTTGATGGGGGAAGTTTTGATGGGGCAGTATTGATGGGGCAATTTTGATGGGGCAGATTTGATGGTGGCAATATGATGGGGCAGTTTAGATGGGGCAATTTTGATGGGGCAGTTTTGATGGGGAAAATCTGATGGGGCAGTTTTTATGGGACAATTCTGATTGGGGCAATTTTGATGGGCCAGTTTTGATGGTGGCAATATGATGGGGCAGTTTTATTGGGGGCAGTTTTGATGGGGCAATTCTAATGAGGCAGTTTTGATGGGGGCAATATGATGGGGGCAGCTTTGATTGGGGCAGTTTTGATGGTGGCAATATGACGGGGCCGTTTTGATGGTGGCAAAATGATGGGGCTTTTTTGATGGGGCAATTTTGATGGAGCAGTACTGATGGGGGCAATTTTGACGGGGCAGTACTGATGGGGCAATTTTGATGGGGCAGTACTGATGGGGCAATTTTGATGGGACAGTGTTGATGGTGGCAATATGATGGGGCAGTTTTGATGGGGCAGTTTTGATGGGGCATTTCTGATGGGACAGTTTTGGTGGGGGCAGTTTTTATGGTGGCAATATGACGGGGCAGTTTTGATGTTGGCAATATGATGGGGCAGTTCTGATGGGGGAAGTATTAATGGGATAATTTTGATTGGGTCAATTTTGATGGGGCAGTTTTGATGGTGGCAATATGATGGGGCAGTTTTAATGGGGGCAGTTTTGTTGGGGCAATTCTAACAGGGGCAATTCTGATGGGGCAGTTTTGATGGAATCAATATGAGGAGGGGAGCTTTGATTGGGGCAGTTTTGATGGTGGAAATATGACGGGGCAGTTTTGATGGTGGCAATATGATGAGCCAGTTTTGATGGGGCAGTTTTGATGGAGCAGGTTTGGCAGTTTTGATGGGGCAGTTTTGTTGGTGGCATGTAATGGAGCGATGTGATGCGATTTGCTGGGGGTGTTGTGATGCAATTTATGGGTGGTGTTGTGATTCAATTTGCGGGGAGCGATGTGATGCGATTTGTGGTGGGTGTTGTGATGCAATTTGTGGGGGGCGTTGTGATGCAATTTGCGGGGATGCAATGTGATGCCATTTGCGGGGGTTGTTGTAATTCAATTTACTGGGGGTGTTGTGATGTGATTTGCTGGGGGTGTTGTGATGTGATTTGCTGGGGGTGTTGTGATGTGATTTGCTGGGGGCGATGTGATGTAATAGAAATTCATTTTTACTTGGTCTACGCCATTTGCAGGTAGGCAATACAAGAAATAATGCAATTTAATAATTTATTTCCTGGTTCCGGGAGGGAGGAAGGGAGAAGAGGTTTGCATAGCTAAGGGGAAGAAACTTCCTCTGACACTGTCGTTGCTATGAATACCTGACCTGAAACCTATCTCACTGCTTATTGCCACCATCAAAACTGCCCCAATCAAAGCTGCCCCCATCATATTGCCCCCATCAAAACTGCCTCATCAAAATTGCCCCATCAAAACTGCCCCCAATAAAACTGCCCCATCATATTGCCACCATCAAAACTGGCCCATCAAAATTGCTACAATCAGAATTGTCCCATCAAAACTGCCCCATCAGATTTTCCCCATCAAAACTGCCCCATCACAACTACTCCATCAAAATTTCCCCATCAATACTGCCCTATCAAAACTGCCTCATCATATTGCCACCATCAAAACTACCCCATCAAAACTGCCCCATCTGAATTTCCCCCATCAACCTCCCCCACTCCAGTGAGCAAACATGTCACTTACCAAAAGGTTTGTCCCCACAAGCAAGGCCCAGACACGCTTGTTAATATCCTTCCAGCAGCGCCACTCCACTCAAGCCGGCTTCCGATGAGAACAGACTGTGCCACGGAATGTCAGACCTCCAGGTAGTATCTCCACTATCACCCGAGGTATCCAGACAATGGCCACAATCACATTACATAGAAAAGAAAAAGCCTCCATAGTACATAATCCTTAAATATATATAGAATCACAGATTGTACACTTCTATCATATACACGAGTATACACAGAACTCAGAGCACACACCGCTCCAGACTGCAGCCGTGTATGATGGAGTCCAGGCAGTGACATGGAGGCTTTTACTTTTCTATGTAATATATTGTATTTTTGCACATTATATGTTACAGTGGCTTGCGAAAGTATTCGGCCCCCTTGAACTTTTCAACCTTTTGCCACATTTCAGGCTTCAAACATAAAGATATAAAATATTTATGTTTATTTAAACAAGTGGGACACAATAGTGAAGTGGAACAAAATCTTTTGGATTTTTGAAACTTTTTTAACTGATAAAAAAATGAAAAGTGGGGCGTGCAAAATTATTCGGCCCCCTTGCGTTAATACTTTGTAAAGCCACCTTTTGCTGCGATTACAGCTGCAAGTCACTTGGGGTATGTCTCTATCAGTTTTGCACATCGAGCGACTGAAATTCTTGCCCATTCTTCCTTGCAAAACAGCTCGAGCTCAGTGAGGTTGGATGGAGAGCGTTTGTGAACAGCAGTTTTCAGCTCTTTCCACAGATTCTCGATTGGATTCAGGTCTGGACTTTGACTTGGCCATTCTAACACCTGGATACGTTTATTTGTGAACCATTCCTTTGTAGATTTTGCTGTATGTTTGGGATCATTGTCTTGTTGGAAGATAAATCTCCGTCCCAGTTTCAGGTCTTTTGCAGACTCTAACAGGTTTTCATCCAGAATGGTCCTGTATTTGGCTGCATCCATCTTCCCCTCAATTTTAACCATCTTCCCTGTCCCTGCTGAAGAAAAGCAGGCCCAAACCATGATGCTGCCACCACCATGTTTGACAGTGGGGATGGTGTGTTGAGTGTGATGAGCTGTGTTGCTTTTACGCCAAACATATCGTTTTGCATTGTGGCCAAAAAGTTCGATTTTGGTTTCATCGGACCAGAGCACCTTCTTCCACATGTTTGGTGTGTCTCCCAGGTGGCTTGTGGCAAACTTTAGACGACGAGACTTTTTATGGATATCTTTGAGAAATGGCTTTCTTCTTGCCACTCTTCCATAAAGGCCAGATTTGTGCAGTGTACGACTGATTGTTGTCCTATGGACAGACTCTCCCACCTCAGCTGTAGTTCTCTGTAGTTCATCCAGAGTGATCATGGGCCTCTTGGCTGCATCTCTGATCAGTCTTCTCCTTGTCTGAGCTGAAAGTTTAGAGGGACAGCCAGGTCTTGGTAGATTTGCAGTGGTCTGATACTCCTTCCATTTCAAAATGATCGCTTGCACAGTGCTCCTTGGGATGTTTAAAGCTTGGGAAATCTTTTTGTATCCAAATCCGGCTTTAAACTTCTCCAGAACAGTATTACGGACCTGCCTGGTGTGTTCCTTGGTCTTCATGATGCTTTCTACGCTTTCAACAGAACCCTGAGACTATCACAGAGCAGGTGCATTTATACAGAGACTTGATTACACATAGGTGGATTCTATTTATCACCATCAGTCATTTAGGACAACATTGGATCATTCAGAGATCCTCGCTGAACTTCTGGAGTGAGTTTACTGCACTGAAAGTAAAGGGGCCGAATAATTTTGCACGCACCACTTTTCAGTTTTTTAATTGCTAAAAAAGTTTAAAATATCCAATAGATTTCGTTCCACTTCACAATTGTGTCCCACTTGTTGGTGATTCTTCACAAAAAATTAAAATTTTATATCTTTATGTTTGAAGCCTGAAATGTGGCAAAAGGTTGAAAAGTTCAAGGGGGCCGAATACTTTCGCAAGCCACTGTATATAGACTGAAGTAGCTGTGTTTTTATACATAGAATTATATTATACTATTTGTACTTCTATATCAGACTTCCTGCTGGCAGCTGGTTTTCATTCATTAGATTTTCAGAGTTCATGTTTTTTAGTGCATATATTAAATGTTTTACATTTTTATATCCAGCTTTAGAGAACTGTCTGATATTGATGATATATAGAGACAACCAGGAGATGAAATATATCTCCATTATTATTATTATTATTAGATTTATATAGTTTAGACATACACTATATTACCAAAAGTATTGGGTCACCTGCCTTTACAAGCACATAAACTTTAAGGGCATCCCAGTCTTAAGCCTTGTACACACAATCAGATTTTCAGATGACTGTTCGTCCATTTTTTGTGGCATGCTAGTCTCATATCAAAAGTGAAGAGGTTACTCTCCATAAGAAAATTCTCATCTGACAGAATACAACTTCAGAAGTGATGTAATGTGTTGAATAGTTTTGTATGTATTCTTTCGTTTCTGAGCATGTGTAGTCTTACTCTTACAATTTATTTTGGGCAAAAACTGTACTGATTAAACAAAAATCAGATGGTGAGTTCACATACAATAAAAATTTTATAGTCTGCACATCCAGCTTTTGTCAGGCGAAAAATCAGAATCGGCTGCCAAAAGCACCATACTAACGATCATGTTGGATTAGAAGGCCTGGCTTGCAGTCTCCGCTCTAAAGAATACCAAAGGTGTTCTATCTGGCTGAGGTCAGGACTCTGTGCAGGCAAGTAAAGTTCCTCCACCCCAAACTCGGTCATCTATGTCTTTATGGACCTTGCTTTGTGCACTGGTCAAAATCATTTGGTGGAGGGGGGGATATGGTGTGGGGGGAGGGGGGATTATGGTGTGGGGGAGGGGGATTATGGTGTGGGGGTGTTTTTCAGGGGTTGGGTTTGGCTCCTTAGCTCCAGTAAAGGAAACTCTTAAGGTGTCACCATACCAAGACATTTTGGACAATTTCATGCTCCCAACTTTGTGGGAACAGTTTGGGAATGGCCCCTTCCTGTTCCAACATGACTGTACACCAGTGCATAAAGCAATGTCCATAAAGACATGGATGAGTGATTTTGGAGTGGAGGAACTTGATTGGCCTGCACAGAGTCCTGGCCTCAACCCGATAGGACACCTTTGAGATGAATTAGAGCAGAGACTGCTAGCCAGGCCTTCTCATCCAACATCAATGCCTGACCTCACAAATGCGCTTCTGGAAGAATGGTCAAACCTTCCCATATACACACTCCTAAACCTTGTGAATGGCCTTCCCAGAAGAAATGAAGCTGTTATAGCTAAAAAGGGTGGGCCAACTCAATATTGTACACTACGGACTAAGACCGGGATGTCATTAAAGTTCATGTGCGTGTAAAGGCAGGCGTCCCAATACTTTTAGTAATATAGTGTAATAGTTCAGTATTGGGTATTTAGGGCTCTATGCACACTGGCTTAATACATTGCTGCTTCTACAGGAGTTTTGTGTTCTGCCTGTAGAAGCAGCTCCATGTTCTCCTATGTCTCCATGCACATTGGGACGATTACAGACATATTTTAAGCTCAACTTTTAGAGTCAGGAAAAAAAAACCTTCTGGTTCGTGTTTCTGATTGGAGCTATCTGGCAGAAAAAATGCAAAACTTTCCTTAACTCGTCTAAACTTTGTACAATAAACTCTCTATATGAACATGTTTTTCTGCCAAGGGAACTGGCATTTTTTAAGCCCAGTGTGCATGGAGCCTTATGGAGTCTAAAGATGGAATTTGATGACATTCTCCTATTTCTATATTATTTATGTGGTTTAGATATAAAACTGTCCCAGAATATTATTGTCTCAGTGAGTCCTGTTATACTCACTGTAATTCCTCTATCTGGCTTGTTGTCAGAGCTTCCATCAGATCCCTGAAATGAGGACCTTCCAGATTGTTCACAGACAGGTTCAGTGTCCTCAGTGTATGGTTATTTCTTAATCCAGATGCCAGGTGGGGGCAAGAACTGTCTGTCAGATGATTATAATACAATCTGTAGAAGAAGAGAAGAAAGTTACCAGAAGAAAATAAATTTCGCCCCCAGAATGAATGTACCTATTCTCTACATGAATGGAACTCATTTCTCTTTATTGGAATAATTAATATGAGATCACTTTATAAAACACGATCGATCATCTACACTACTCAAGGTTTTCTCTTTTTGTGGACCCCAATTACGTGAAATGTGACATGAGAAGTGGATAAGGTGGTATGATCCATTCATTATTCCTGTATAGGGATTGGACCATACACACTCACACTGACCTCTAGGCTTTCACCTCCAACCTTCTGCTACATCTTTGATTCAGTTGTGGGGATTCACTTTGATGGTCACAGAAGTCTCACTCATGTTGTGGAAACTTCATTGACTAAAAATGACATCATTGTACTTTGGGGTTTCCTTTGAACATCATGGTAGAGGATTTGATCTTATGGTGTGGAGAAGATTTTATTATTACCGTTCTTTATTTGGACCTTTTTTGAAAATTTGTACTAATATTGCTGCACTAATTTTATATTTGCTGATTATAAATTCTCTTCATTAGTTATCAGTGAAATAGTCTCCATACCATTGTTATATATACACTTATAATGAGTTTTGTGATAAGGAGACTCACTTTTATTGTTACATTTTCACATTTATATTGTGTGAATGTTATATACTAGTGCTGCAGTCTTCCATATTATACTAGATGTGATAATTTCACCAATAGTGATTAAATATAACAATTACATTCACTAAAAAAATACACTTTCATACATGTGAGGAAGGGCAGATCTCCAACCTATTCACAGATACTTCAATCTATATAACATATAATGTACAAAAATACATAAACATGAAGAGCAACAAAGTTATCTTATAAAATTACAAACATCAAGAGAAAGTTCATAAATGTGTAAAAGTGAGTTTTCCTACAAGCCATTCACCACTACTTCCATCTCCAATCACCATACAGTGACTTGTGTAGTAAGGCCCCTTTTACACTGCAGAGCCGCTAAAACAGCCCTAAATCGCTGGTCATTTTTGCGGTGCTTTAGTGGTGTTTTAGCTGCGCTTTTCTTGCCCTAGTGGGACAACAGGACCTTAAAGTGGAGCTCCACCCATATTTTAAAGTAATTTCCCTCCAAAGCCGCTGTGTGTGCTGATAAAGAATTGGCATATTTTTCCCTTAAACTCACTGTTATATACTGTATAGTAGTCAGCACTTCCTGTGCTCGGCCGCGGCCCAACATTTCCTCCCCTCTCTGCAATGCCTCCTGGGAGATGTTTGTCATCAATCCCAGGAGACAATAGGCATTACTGGGCCGTAGCATCGCGTTATTTCAAAACCGGAAATGACGCGATGCAAGGCGGCCAGCGCCATTTTAAATAAGGGCAACCAGGCTTTTGTTGCCATGGTTACCAAAGCTTCTTATACACAGTGATGGGTGGTGGGGGAGGTGGCTGGAGCATCTCAGCTCTGATTACAGAGCCTGGGGGAGGGGACAGACACACCATGTACTGATTTATAATAGAGGAATATGATGGGGCAGTTTTGATGGTGGCAATATGATGGGGAAGTTTTGATGGGGGCAGTATTGATGGGGCAATTCTAATGGGGGTACATTTCATGGGGCAGTTTTGATGGGGGCAGTTTTGATGGTGGCAAAATGATGGGGTCAATTTTGATGGGGCAATTTTGATGGTGGCAATGTGATGGGACTGTTTTGATGGGGGCAGTTTTGATGGGGCAATTATGATGGGGGCAATTATGATGGGGCAGTTTTGATGGTGGCAATATGATGGGGCAATATGACGGGGCAATTTTGATTGGGGCAGTTTTGATGGGGCAGTTTTGATGGGGCAGTTTTGATGGGGCAATTCTGATGGGGGCAATTTTGATGGTGCAGTTTTAATGGTGGCAATATGATGGGGCAAAAAAAATGAATAAAAACCAAGCGCTGATGTGGATAGATATGTGTGATATAAATAAATTGTGCTAAAAAATATATATAAACCAATATAGTTAGTGTTATAATAAAATCAGTATATTAAAGCTGCTATCAATATAGGGTGATCATATAACCAAACAAATAGTACTAAGTATAAAATTGATGCGCTTTAAATAAATAGTGCACAATATGCTGCTGCGACTAAGCTTAAATCCAGGAATAAAAAATGCATACATGTGAATAAAATAGATAGATAATTATGGTGCTAATACATGTGTTAAAATTGTCAAAATAAATCTTCAAATTGATTATGTGACGGTAAATATAAATAAAATAATAATGACACTCTGAGTACAATGTCCAGATAGAGATAAATAGTGGGGGAAAGTAAAAATAATTAAACAGTTCCTTCCCTTAATCCAGATTGATTGACTCACTGGGTTAGATCGTTTGTATCATTTGATATTTAGTTTTTCTTGCATCCCACTTTAGCCATAATACTGCTGATGATTCGGCTCTCAGGATAAAGGTTTTATGCAAAGCAAGCAAAGAAAAAATAGATCATTGTGCAGTAAACTTACTAGATAGTGCACAAGCAAAACAGGGACAAGAGATACACTCACAAACTCCCGGTCTATTAGAAGCATTCAAATATGCAGATTGCAGTCAGCCGCTGTGGACGAAGTTTCCCATAGAGAAACAGCTGCTGTTAACCTTTAGGTGTATTGCAGCACTGAACGTCCTAAGCTCCTCCCACGCGTTACATCACTGACACGTGACTTTTTCAAGGAAAACTAAATATCCTGATACAAACGATCTAACCCAGTGAGTCAATCAATCTGGATTAAGGGAAGGAACTATTTAATTATTTTTACTTTCCCCCACTATTTATCTCTATCTGGACATTGTACTCAGAGTGTCATTATTATTTTATTTATATTTACCGTCACATCACCAATTTGAAGATTTATTTTGGCAATTTTAACAAATGTATTAGCACCATAATTATTATTTAATTCACATGTATGCATTTTTTATTCCTGGATTTAAGCTTAGTCGCAGCAGCATATTGTGCACTATTTATTTAAAGCGCATCAATTTTATACTTAGTACAATATGATGGGGCAGTTTTGATAAGGTTAGCTTGGATGGGGCAATTCTAATGGGGCAGTTTTGATGGGATCAGTTTTGATCGGGCAATTCTGATGGGGCAGTTTTTATGGGGGCAGTTTTGATAGGGCAATTCTAATGGGGCCATTTTGATGGGGCAGTTTGATGGTTGCAGTTTTGAACGGGCAATATGATGGGGCAGTTTTGATGGGGCAATCCTGATGGGGGCAATTTTGATAGGGAAATTTTGATGGGGCAGTTTTGATGGTGGCAATATGATGGGGCAGTTTTGATGGGGGCTGTTTTGATGGGGGCAGATTTGATGGGGCAATTCTGATGGGGCAGTTTTGATAAGGTTAGCTTGGATGGGGCAATTCTAATGGGGCAGTTTTGATGGGATCAGTTTTGATCGGGCAATTCTGATGGGGCAGTTTTTATGGGGGCAGTTTTGATGGGGCAATTCTGATGGGGCAGTTTTTATGGGGGCAGTTTTGATGGGGCAATTCTGATGGGGCAATTTTGATGGGGCAGTTTGATGGTTGCAGTTTTGAACGGGCAATATGATGGGGCAGTTTTGATGGGGCAATTCTGATGGGGGCAATTTTGATAGGGAAATTTTGATGGGGCAGTTTTGATGGTGGCAATATGATGGGGCAGTTTTGATGGGGGCTGTTTTGATGGGGGCAGATTTGATGGGGCAATTCTAAAGGGGCAGTTTTGATAAGGTTAGCTTGGATGGGGCAATTCTAATGGGGCAGTTTTGATGGGATCAGTTTTGATCGGGCAATTCTGAGGGGGCAGTTTTATGGGGGCAGTTTTGATGGGGCAATTCTGATGGGGCAATTTTGATGGGGCAGTTTGATGGTTGCAGTTTTGAACGGGCAATATGATGGGGCAGTTTTGATGGGGCAATTTTGATAGGGAAATTTTGATGGGGCAATTTTGATGGTGGCAATATGATGGGGCAGTTTTGATGGGGGCTGTTTTGATGGGGGCAGATTTTATGGAGCAATTCTGATGGGGCAGTTTTGATAAGGTTAGCTTGGATGGGGCAATTCTAATGGGGCAGTTTTGATGGGATCAGTTTTGATCGGGCAATTCTGATGAGGCAGTTTTTATGGGGGCAGTTTTGATGGGGCAATTCTGATGGGGGCAGTTTGATGGTTGCAGTTTTGAACGGGCAATATGATGGGGCAGTTTTGATGGGACAATTCTGATGGGGCAGTTTTGATGGTGGCAATATGATGGGGCAGTTTTGATGGGGCAATTCTAATGGGGCAGTTTTGATGGGGCAATTCTGATGGGGCAGTTTTGATGGTGGCAATATGATGAGGCAGTTTTGATGGTGGCAATATGATGAGGCAGTTTTGATGGGGCAATTCTGATGGGGCAGTTTTGAAGGTGGCAATATGATGGGCAGTTTTGATGGGGGCAGTTTTGATGGGGGACAGTTTTAATGGTGGCAATATGATGGGGCAGTTTTGATGGGGACAGTTTTGATGGGGGCAGTATTGATGGGGCAATTCTGATGGGGGCAATATGACGGGGCAGTTTAGATAGTGGCAGTTTTGATGGGGCAGTTTTGATGGGGCAATTCTGATGGGGCAATTTTGATGGGGCAGTTTTGATGGTGGCAATATGATGGGGCAGTTGTGATTGGGGCAATATGACAAGGCAGTTTTGATGGTGGCAGTTTTGATGGTGGCAGTTTTGATGGGGGCAATATGATGGGGCAATTTTGATGGGGGGAGTTTTGATGGGGGCAATATGATGGGGCAATTCTGATGGGGGCAATTTTGATGGGTCAGTTTTGACGGGGCAATTTTGATGGTGGCAATATGAGGGGGCAGATTTGATGGGGACAGTTTTGATGGGGGCAGTATTGATGGGGCAATTCTGATGGGGGTAATTTGGATGGGGCAGTTTTGATGGGGGTAGTATTGATGGGGGCAATATGACGGGGCAGTTTTACTGGGGCAATTCTGATTGGGGCAAATTTGATGAGGGCAGTTTTGATGGGGGCAGTTTTGATGGGTCAGTTTGATAGGGCAATTTTGATGGTGGCAATATGAGGGAGCAGATTTGATAGGGGCAGTTTTGATGGGGACAGTATTGATGGGGCAATTCTGATGGGGGTAATTTTGATGGGGCAGTTATGATGGGGGAGTTTTTATGGGGGCAGTATTGATGGGGGAATATGAGGAGGCAGTTTTACTGGGGGCAGTTTTGATGGGGTAATTCTGATTGGGGCAGTTTTGATGGGGGCAGTTTTAATGGGGCAATTGTGATGGGTGCAAGTTTGATGGGGCAGTTTTGATGGGGGCAATTCTGATGGGGGCAATTTTGATGGGGCAGTTTTGATGGGGCAGTTTTGATGTGGGCAGTTTTGATGGTGGTAATATGATGGGGCAGTTTTGATGGGGAAATTCTGATAGGGGCAATTTTGATGGAGCAGTTTTGATGGTGGCAGTTTTGATGGGAGCAATATGATGGGGCAGTTTTGATGCTGATAATATGTCGGGGCAGTTTTGATGGTGGCAATATGATGGGGCAGTTTTGATGGGGCAATTCTGATGAGGGGCAGTTTTGATGAGGGCAATATGACGGGGCAGTTTTGATGGTAGCAATATGACGGGGTAGTTTTGATGGTGGCAATATACGGAACAGTTGTGATCATGGCAATATGGTGGGGCAGTTTTGAATGGGGCAGTTTTGATGGGGCAATTCTGATGGGGGCAATTTTGATGGGGCAGTTTTGATGGTGGCAATATGATGGGGCCGTTTTGATGGGGGCAGTTTTGATGGGGCAGTTTTGATGGTGGCAATATGATGGGGCAGTTTTGATGGGGGTTGTTTTGATGGGGGAAGATTTGATGGGGCAATTCTGATGGGGCAGTTTTGATAAGGTTAGCTTGGATGGGGCAATTCTAATGGGGCAGTTTTGTTGGGATCAGTTTTGATCGGGCAATTCTGATGGGGCAGTTTTTATGGGGGCACTTTTGATGGGGAAATTCTGATGGAGGCAGTATTGATGGGGCAGTTTGATGGTTGCAGTTTTGAACGGGCAATATGATGGGGCAGTTTTGATGGGACAATTCTGATGGGGCAGTTTTGATGGTGGCAATATGATGGGGCAGTTTTGATGGGGCAATTCTAATGGGGCAGTTTTGATGGGGCAATTCTGATGGGGCAGTTTTGATGGTGGCAATATGATGAGGCAGTTTTGATGGGGCAATTCTATTGGGGCAGTTTTGATGGTGGCAATATGATGGGCAGTTTTCATGGGGGCAGTTTTGATGGGGGACAGTTTTGATGGTGGCAATATGATGGAGCAGTTTTGATGGGGACAGTTTTGATGGGGGCAGTATTGATGGGGCAATTCTGATGGGGGCAATATGACGGGGCAGTTTAGATAGTGGCAGTTTTGATGGGGGCAGTTTTGATGGGGTAATTCTGATGGGGCAATTTTGATGGGGCAGTTTTGATGGTGGCAATATGATGGGGCAGTTGTGATTGGGGCAATATAACAAGGCAATTTTGATGGGGGCAGTTTTGGTGGCAGTTTTGATGGGGGCAATATGATGGGGCAATTTTGATGGGGGGAGTTTTGATGGGGGCAATTTTGATGGGTCAGTTTTGACGGGGCAATATGAGGGGGCAGATTTGATGGGGACAGTTTTGATGGGGGCAGTATTGATGGGGCAATTCTGATGGGGGTAATTTGGATGGGGCAGTTTTGATGGGGGTAGTATTGATGGGGGCAATATGATGGGGCAGTTTTAATGGGGCAATTCTGATTGGGGCAGATTTGATGAGGGCAGTTTTGATGGGGGCAGTTTTGATGGGTTAGTTTTGACAGGGCAATTTTGATGGTGGCAATATGAGGGAGCAGATTTGATGGGGGCAGTTTTGATGGGGACAGTATTGATGGGGCAATCCTGATGGGGGTATTATTGATGGGGCAGTTTTGATGGGGGAGTTTTTATGGGGCAGTATTGATGGGGGTAATATGAGGGGGCAGTTTTACTGGGGGCAGTTTTGATGGGGCAATTCTGATTGGGGCAGTTTTGATGAGGGCAGTTTTGATGGGGGCAGTTTTAATGGGGCAATTGTGATGGGTGCAATTTTGATGGGGCAGTTTTGATGGGGGCAATTCTGATGGGGGCAATTTTGATGGGGCAGTTTTGATGGTGGTAATATGATGGGGCAGTTTTGATGGGGAAATTCTGATAGAGGCAATTTTGATGGAGCAGTTTTGATGATGGCAGTTTTGATGGGAGCAATATGATGGGGCAGTTTTGATGCTGACAATATTACGGGGCAGTTTTGATGGTGGCAATATGATGGGGCAGTTTTGATGGGGCAATTCTGATGAGGGGCAGTTTTGATGGGGGCAATATGACGGGGCAGTTTTGATGGTAGCAATATGACGGGGCAGTTTTGATGGTGGCAATATACGGAACAGTTTTGATCATGCCAATATGGTGGGGCAGTTTTGATGGGGCAATTCTGATGGGGGCAATTTTGATGGGGCAGTTTTGATGGTGGCAATATGATGGGGCAGTTTTGAAAGGGGGCAGTTTTGATGGGGCAATTCTGATGGGGGCAATTTTGATGTTGCAGTTGTGATGGGGCAATATGCTGGGGCAGTTTTGATGGTGGCAATTATGGGGCAGTTTTGAAAGGGGGTAGTTTTGATGGGGCAATTCTGATGGGGGCAATTTGGATGGGGCAGTTTTGATGGTGCAGTTTTGATGGGGGCAGTATTGATGGGGCAATTCTGATGGTGGTAACTTTGATGGGGGGAATATGATGGGGCAGTTTTGATGGTGGCAATATGATCGGGCAGTTTTGAGGGGGGCAGTTTTGATGGGGCAATTCTGATTGGAGCAATTTTGATGGGCAGTTTTGATGGTGGCAATATGATATGGCAGTTTTGATGTGGGCAGTTTTGATGGGGGCAATTCTGATGGGGCAGTTTTTATGGGGGCAATATGATGGGGACAGTTTTGATGGAGTCAGTTTTTATGGGGCAGTTCTGATGGTGGCAATATGACTGGGCTGTTTTGATGGTGGCAATATGATGGGGCAGTTTTGATGGGAGCAATTTTAATGGGGGGCAGTATTGAGGGGGGCAATATTGATGGGGCAGTTTTGATGGTGGCAATATGATGGGGCCGTTTTGATGGGGGGAATATGATGGGGCAGTTTTGATGGTGGCAATATGATGGGGCAGTTTTGAGGGGGGCAGTTTTGATGGGGCAATTCTGATTGGGGCAATTTTGATGGGCAGTTTTGATGGTGGCAATATGATATGGCAGTTTTGATGTGGGCAGTTTTGATGGGGGCAATTCTGCTGGAGCAGTTTTTATGGGGGCAATATGATGGGGACAGTTTTGATGGAGTCAGTTTTGATGGGGCAGTTTTGATGGTGGCAATATGACTGGGCTGTTTTGATGGTGGCAATATGATGGGACAGTTTTGATGGAGGCAATTTTGATGGGGGGCAGTATTGAGGGGGGCAATATTGATGGGGCAGTTTTGATGGTGGCAATATGATGGGGCAGTTATGATGGTGGCAATATGATGGGGCACTTTTGATGGTGGCAATATGATGAGGCAGTTTCGATGGGGGCAGTATTGATGGGGCAATTCTGATGGGGGCCATTTTGATGGGGCAGTTTGATGGGGCAGTTTTGATGGGGGCCATTTTGATGGGACAGTTTTGGCAGTTTTGATGGGGCAGTTTTGATGGTGATATTTGAATGGGTGTTGTGATGCGATGTGCTTGGGGCGAAATTATGGGATTTGCAGGGGGTGTTGTGATGTGATTTGTGGGGGAGATATGATGCCATTTGTGGGGGGTGTTGTGATGCGATTTGTGGGGGGTATTGTGATGCGATTTCCAGGGGTTGTTGTGATGCAAGTTGCTGGGGTGTTGTGATGCAATTTGCGGGGGGCTATTTGATGCGATTTGGGGTGGTGTTGTGATGTGATTTGCGGGGGGCGATGTGATGCAATATTCTGGGGATATTGTGATGTAATTTGTGGGGGGTGATGTGATGCCATTTGCAGGGTGTGTTGTGATGCCATTTGCAGGGTGTGTTGTGATGCGATTTGCGGGGGGTGTTGTGATGCAATTTGCTGGGAGCGATGTGATGTCCTAGAAATTCATCTATACTTGGTCTACGCCATTTGCAGGTAGGCAATACAAGAAATAATACAATTGTAATTTATTTCCTGGTTCCTGGAGGGAGGAGGGGAGGAGAGGTTTGCATAGCTAGGGGAAACAACTTCCTCTGACACTGCCGTTGCTATGGAAACCTGACCTGAAACCTATCACACTGCTTGTGCTGCACTGAGCATGTGCGAGATCTGCAAGGATGAGATCCAGGAAGAAATACAGTCTGGCTTCAGATGCCCACACTTAAGATAGCCACGGCCTGCTGGAAGTTTATCCTCCTCAATACAGTGCACTTTCACCCCCTTCCTGCCCGAGCCATTTTTCAGCTTTCAGCGCTGTCACAATTTGAATGACAATTGCGCTGTCATGCAACACTGTACCCAAATGAAATTGTTATATTTTTTCCCCCACAAATAGAGCTTTCTTTTGGTGGTATTTGATTGCCTCTGCGTTTTTAATTTTTTGTGCTATAAACAATAAATAGCGACAATTTTGAAAAAAATGCCATATTTTTTACTTTTTGCTATAGTAAATATCCAATTTTTTTTTCAAACAATTTTTTTCCTCAGTTCAGGCCGATATGTATTCTTCTATATATTTTTGGTAATAAAAATTGCAATAAGCGTATATTGATTGGTTTGCGCAAAAGTTATAGCGTCTACAAAATAGGGGATAGATTTATAGCACTTTTATTTTTTTTTTACTAGTAATGGAAGTGATCTGCGATTTTTATCGTGACTGCGATATTGCGGCGGACATATCGGACACTTTTGATACATTTTTGGGACCATTTACATTTATACAGCGATCCATGCTATAAAATTGCACTGATTACTGTTATAAATGTGACTGGCAGGGAAGGGGTTAACACTAGGGGGAGATCGAGGTCTTAATTGTGTTTCATATGGCATAATTCTAACTGTAGGGGGAGGCGACTCACAAGGGGAGGAGACCGATAGGTGTTCTTCTGTACTGGGAATACACCATCAGTCTCCCTACTTCTGACAGGACATGGATCTGTGTGTTTACACACACAGATCCACGGTCCTGCTCTGTTACCGGGCAATCGCGGGCTCCCAGCAGACATCGCGGCCGCCAGGCACGTGCACCGGGTCCCCAGTGACATGCGTGCACCGCCGACGGCCCCCTGGTGGGTCAGGAAGGCGAGGGCGTCATATGACGGCCTCCCAGAACGAGAGCTGTTCTGCCTGGCCATCATATGACAGCCAGCGGGTGTGCAAGCGGATAACTATGTTCGCCTGTTCGAACAAATTTTTTGCCTGTTCGCATGTTCTGGTGCAAACCGAACGGGGAGGGGGTGTTCGGCCCATCCCTACAACATACTTGTTGGAAGGTCGAACAGAGATTGTACAATCAGACTGTAATGTGTGTGATGAGAATTAGATATCCTGGAGGTTTTCTCTTTTTGTGGATCCCAATTACTAAATGTGACATGAGAAGTGGATGAGGTGGTGTGATCCATTCATTATTCCTGTATGGGGATTGGACCATACACACTCACACTGACCTCTAGGCTTTCACCTCCAACCTTCTGCTAAGTCTTGGATTCAGTTGTGGAGATTCACTTTGATGGTCACAGAAGTCTCACTCATGTTGTGGAAAATTCATTGACTAAAAGTCACACCATTGTACTATGGGATTTCCTTTGAACATCATGGTGGAGGATTTGATTTTATGGCATGGAGAAGATTTTATTATTACTTTTCTTTATTTGGACTTTGACAATTTGTACTAATATTGCTGCACTAATTTTATATATGCTGATTATAAATTCTCTTCATTAGTTATCAGTGAAATAGTCTCCATACAATTGTTATATATACACCTATAGGGCGTTTTGTGATGAGGAGTCTCACTTTTATTGTTATATTTTCACATTTATATTGTGTGAATGTTATATACTAGTGCTGCAGTCTTCCATATTATACTAGATGTGATAATTCCACCAATAGTGATTAAATATAACAATTACATTCACTACAAAAAATACACTTTCATAAATGTGAGGAAGGGCAGATCTCCTCCAACCTATTCACAGATACTTCAATCTACATAACATATAATGTGCAAAAATACAAAAACATGAAGAGCAACAAAGTTATCTTATAAAATTACAAACAACAAGAGTTTATACATGTTAAAAAAGCTGATTTCCTACAACCCTTTTACCACTACTTCCATCACCATACAGTGAATTGTACAGTAACAGAAAAAGGAAGTCCCAGAGATTCATCCAGATGGTTTAAATCAATGCTGATCAGCTGCCGCCTCTTTGCAGAAAATTCAGTCAACCTCCACCACACCAGTGAGCAAACAGGTCACTTACCAAAAGATTTGACCCCACAAGCAAGGCCCAGATCAGCAGGCAGGAGTGTAGCTGGGACACAAGCCAAAAGGTCTTTACTAGCTGGGCAGCAAAGGTACAGGAACATAAGATGGAAGCAGAGTCAGGATAGAGGCCAGAGTCGGTACACAGTCAGGCAGCAAGGGACAGAAGCACAAGACAGGAACAGAGTCAAAGTACAAGCCAAGGTCACAATAAGCAGGCAGGAATCCAGAGATTGGTCAAGTTCATGCCGGGTCAAGCAGGGGAAGGCAGATATAGAAGGTCAAGGCGCATTTAAACAGAAACTAGCTGAAGACCACTCAGCAATCTGTTCATGCCATAGTTCAGCCTAAATAGGCTGTTTGGCACCCGTGCACACACTTGTACATGTACGTGTGTGCGTGCTCATGCGCATGCACATATGCACATTTATTCTTGTGTGCATGCTAATACATTTACACATGCGCACTAATGCCCATTCTGTATTGAGCTTTTGCTCATAATTATGAGCATGTAATGGCCTTATGGTTCCAACTGAGCTTCTCTTACACACTACACTGACAAACTTCAATATACTGCAGTAAGACTGCACGGAAACACTACATTGACACTACAGTAAAACTGCACGGATGCACTACACTTAACATTGCACTATCACTATATTCACACTACACTGACACTCTACTCTCACAACAGAATCACAATAGCAAACTATAGCACACTAACTCGCTAGTAGCAATGAACTGTACCCTGTTCTATATATCGCCACTCCAACATCACACTGCAAATGGCTCCCCTGGGCAGGAACCTTTTATAGTGTGGGACGAGTCTATGAGCAATGAGCCATGATTGGGCCAAGTCATCATGACTTTCTCCAATCATGGCTCTGACAATGCTCTGTGCCCTGATTGGGCAAAGCCTTTATTGCTTCAGCCAATCAGGGCTTAGAATTCACTGTGCGGTGTGCAGTGCATTGTGGGACATATGGTGGGCGGAACAAACAGTTGAACGTCCTGCAAATATGGGTGTTCACCAAACGGGTGAATAGCCAATGTTTGGGCCAAACTTTTGCCCAGCCCAAACCATTTGCCCAACACTAGTCTTTCACCCTACTACAGTACTTCCTCACAAACACATATTGCCCCTTAGGAATATCCATAAGCCAACTTTTTTTATGACAGCAGGTATTCAGCATGTAACTGTTACAATCTACCTTCTCTTCACTTATGTGGGGTAAAATGCAGATTAGAAGAGTTAGTTTTCACATTTTCCAAAACAAATCCATTTATGCTATAGAGCCCTTGCATATACATATAGTGGATGTAATGGGGTTTATATACTAATACTGGAGAGGGCAAAATCTGGTGCAGCTCTGCATGGCAGCCAATCAGCTTCTAACTTCAGCTTTTTCAGTTAAGTTTTGATACAAAAAACTGGAAGCTGATTGGTTTCTATGCAGAGCTGCAGCAGATTTTGCCCACTCCATTTTTAGTAAATCAGCCCCAGTGTGTTCTGGATGAAGCCGTTTCTATGTAGTGTGATCATGAAGGCTAACCGCCTACTGCAGACTCTGCCATTTGACAGTTCTTATATAGATAAGGGGCAGATCCACCTGGTGACATAACCTGTTGCCCCCCTTGTGACATCACTGATCCAGCATGCATCGGTTGGTGACATTGCAAGGGGGCAGGGTCACCCACTGATATCATCGAGTGACTCCGCCCCTTAGCTATTTAAGAAATGTCAAGTGGAGAAGCCGGCATTCGGCAGGGAGCATTCAACAAGGCCAGAGGTTTTTTTATACGGGTCCGTTGTTGAGGTGAGCGGATTGACGATGGAGCTACATCCGGGGACATTGTTTTTTGTTTTTTTTTTATAATAAAGGAATTGTCAAAAAGTTTTGTACTGTCTTTATTCTCTTTTTGCACATTTTTGGTGAATGGGTAGGGGTAAGCAAAGTTCATTTGTGAAACATGTCAACTCCTGCTGTGGTTCGTCTGTACCTGTGTTTGTCATGAACTGTTCATCTCTTCAATAAAGCAATTTGTTTATCCTTTATGTTGTCGAGTGTGGTCAATAAATTTTTTGAGGGGTACTATGTACCCCATACTCATTCACATGGGGGGAACCAGGATCTAGGGACCCCCTTTTTAAAGGGGGCTTCCAGATTACGATAAGCCCCCAGCCCACAGAACCCCACAACCACAGCCCAGGGTTGTGGAAAAGAGGTCATTGTCCCCATGAACATAGGGACAAGGTGCTTTGGGGTGCGGGGGGCAGAGGCCCTCTGCCCCAAAACACCCTCCTTGTTGAGGGCATGTGGCCTGGTATGGTTCAGGATGGGGGTGGCCGCTCAATCGTCCCCCCCTTTCCTGACTTGCATGCTCAGATAAGGGTCTGATATGGATTTTTTTAAAATAAATTGTGTGGAGTTCCCCTTAAAATCCATGCCAGACTCAAAGGGGAGGAACCCCACACTTTTTTTTAAATGTTCTATTGTTTTGTTTACATTTCAGCTGTGAGTGGGGAAGCCTGATGACAGCTGATGAGTCATTGGTTGTTAAGGATGCAGTGGACGGCTGCTTAAAGCTGACCTTCAGTCATTTTTTCAACTTTCCATCTATTAAACACAGAATTAGCATAAGGGGCCCAAAGGGTGGCGCTCAAGAGCTGAAATTTCTCATAGTACATCGCTACGTTTGTGTTTGTTGCACGACAATTGTGTACCATTAGTATGCAAGACAAGGTCCTGGCACACACCCTTTTGACAAAAATCAGATGCTCGGCTGGCCAACAATCGTACCGTGTGTACGAGGCTTTAGTGGAGGGAGATTACTAATTGCACATGTCAAGTTATTAGCATTTTTTTCTGCTCCAAGAAGCTAAATAGTGTTATCCTATGTGTCCATGCACACTTCATTAGGCTATCACCATTTTTTGAGCTTCAGCATCTAGGAGCAGAAAAGAATAATTATTTCTAATGCCCCGTACACACGGTCGGATTTTCCGATGGAAAATGTCCGATCGGAGCGTGTTGTCGGAAATTCCGACCGTGTGTGGTCTCCATCGGACATTTTACATCGGATTTTCCGACACACAAAGTTGGACAGCAGGAGATAAAATTTTCCGACAACAAAATCCGATCGCGTCAATTCCGACCGTGTGTGGCCTGTTCCGACGCACAAAGTGCCACGCATGCTCAGAAGAAATTCCGACACGGGACAGCTCGTTCTGGTAAACTTAGCGTTCGCAATGGATACAGCACTTTCGTCACGCTGCAATGTAAAAAATGGTTTAATACAGCGCACTCTCTTCTTCTTTATAATGTGACAAGAATTAAGTAGTTTTGCTGCTCATATTCACACACACTTCTCACAAAGTTTTATTTGTGTTTTTTTAGTGGGATTCCCTCAATATATTGTTATTAGTTGTCACATCTGACAGTTTTATATTTTTTATGTTTTTTTGTTTTGTTTTTAAGCCTTTTTTTTTCTTTAATGTTTGGATTTTTTCCAAGGTTGATCTTTGTTCAATGTTATTTTTATTTTTACTCCAGAATATTTTTGTGTGTGTTTTGTGTGTCAAGTTACCCCAACACCATTGATATCTTTTATTATTTAATCTCCATGAGATTTTTTGTTGTTGGTGTCCCTTGTTCATTTCACATTGTATATTAGAAATGTACCTGAATCCTCACAAACAAACCATCATTTTTGAAGTAAAACACATAGGAGAGTATAATTCAAAACACAAATCCTTTATTAAGGGCTCAGAACCAAACAAAGAGGAAGGCAACACTGGATCAACAGGAGAAATTAGTGAAGCCTGGGACCCCCACGGCAGACATCAATTCTTAAACCTCAAAATTGGTGGCCTGAGGAGTCCATATGTAAGGGAGGGCAGTCTGGTCCGGGATTCACAGAGATCCGGATAGCAGCAGATGACATCAGTGTCCCCAGGCTGTGGTACCACAAGAGGCTGCATCTTTTGGCCGACCAGACTGGATCCAGGGCAATCACTCTCTGGTCTTCCTTTCACACTTCCTTCCGGGCTGTGGCTGTGCAGTTGGAGATGTGGCAGGAGGAGGAGTCGGACCTGGAGGAGGAGTAGGACCTGCAGGAGGAGGAGGAGGACCATCCCAAAGCTGTGTGTGAGGTGTAATTTGGCCCCTCACACCTTTCGCCAGAGCCTCTGATATGAGGGCCTCACACATGGCTTGTTGGCCCTCCTTCATCCTCTGCATTTTATAGGCTATGAATGCAGCAATGTTCTCCTGCCTGGTGTGTGGTGCTCCCAGGACCTCTGTAGCCCTACAAAAAAATCTGATAGCAGCCTCCTCTAGGGTACTCCTCCTACTGCCACTTTCTCTTTCCAGGGGGGGTGGAGGGACCTGCAGATCAGCCAGCCGGCTCGGCCCGGCCACCTCCTGGCTGAGACTTCCCTGTGTATGAAAAAGGGACATGGTTTTAGTTTTTGCATCATCAATCACAATCATAAATTAGTACTCCCAAATAACATCTAGTTAACATCATTGATTGGACAAGCAGAAATATTTAGAGGAATGCTATACCTGGCTCAATCTGGGCTCCTCCACATGTGGCCTGGAAGGCCCAGGTTGGGCGTCAGAAGCCTCAGCCGGGGGGGAAGGAAGCGTGGAAGGAAGACTGGAGAGTGATGACCTGGGTTCAGTCTGGCCTGCCAGAAAGTGCAGCCTGTCGTAGTACAACATCCTGGGGACATAGATGTCACCTGCTGCTCCGGATCTCTGTGAATCCAGGACTTTATTGCGCTCCCTCAGATATGTGCTCCTCAGGCCACCAATGAAAATCTTTAAAAAAGTGATGTCTGCCGTGGGGATCACCTGCTTCACAATTTCACACAATTGCTCCAGTGCTGCCTTCCTCTTTGCTTGGTTCTTGTAATGGGGGTGGTTAATCTCCCACAGACAGGGCAGCTCCCTTAGCATCTCTATGAAGACTGAAATGAAGTCCTGATCTTCCAGTACCATATCCATGTTCACTGCAAGACACAACACAAGACAAAGCCTCATGTCACACCAAACTCTCCTAATCTTGTTACAATATAGGCCTCAATCTATAGAAGCAGTATAGGCCCAAGTTTGTCTCTTACCTTCCTTCTTACGATCGCCGCGTTCAATGCTCCTTCCTCCGCTCACAGATCAAACGTAATACGCACGCGTGTTACGCTTTATATACACTG
Organism: Lithobates clamitans; assembly: GCA_037952925.1. Taxonomy (NCBI): domain Eukaryota; kingdom Metazoa; phylum Chordata; class Amphibia; order Anura; family Ranidae; genus Lithobates; species Lithobates clamitans. Next base: position 1,428,000 of record JBBGZY010000959.1, on the reverse strand, counting down.
CGCATGCGTGTAACTCCGCCCGCCCCTGACGTTCTTTCTAGTGTATTCCCCGCCCCTTTTTGTTCAGCGCAGTGGGGGAAGAGCATGATGGCGGAGTTACAACAGGTGCGGGCTAATTCTAACAACGAGGAGGAGGAGGAGGAAAGCCCGGATCCAGGCACGTCCCGATCCAGAAGGAGACGTTTTAAGGCCACAAATATGTCGTTTGGGGAGATGTTGGAGATGGTCGACATCATGAAGAAGTCCGACTATGACGGAAAATTTGGGCCTTGCCCCCACCCCAACATCAGAAAGGCCAAAATCATTGGTAAAGTGGTCCGGAGTCTGGAGAGGAATTTCGGGGTACGAAGATCAAAAGATCAGCTCAGGAAGCGGTGGTCGGACCTGAAGTTGAGAGAGCCAGAGCAGTACCGAAAGATCCGGAGAGTGCTGCAAAAAAGTAAGTAGTTGTGCTGTGTTCCTATTCTTTCTGTCTTTATTCCGTTCGTTCTGCTCCATATGCTTTTAGTAATTGTAACGTTTAAAAAGGTCAACTTTAATGTTCATGGCCCATTATTCGTTCGTATCAAACATTTTTCTTTCGGCCCCTAGAACACCATTGTTTAGGCCATATGCATTTTCACACATTTTTGGGGGCCTACTTGGATGCCAAATATTTGTTTGTGTAGATGGGTTTGTTACTAGAATGAAATGCAAACTAGATTGTGTGTAAGGAGAGGACACTGAGCAGCTGTTTTCACATCTGGACACTGGAGCACTAGTGTGGAACACAAGAACACCATTTTTATTAGGGGGCCACACAGGTGCTCCAGTGTATACTATAGGGGGGTCTCCATCTGTGAAGCTTGTACCAAACAGGTAAAGTATTGCAGCTTGACAAAGGGCAAAAAAAAATATACATCTTGGAACTCGGCTAAAATAGACAATTGTACCCCACTTCCAAGCAATGTTTCCTATTTCTATAGTTCTGCCATCAAATATCTGTGTGCTAAGTATACCATTTTTGTTTTACATAGGGGAGAAAAGACTTGGACACCCCTCATCCCAGGAGACCAGAGACCCCCCCTCTCTGGAAGAAGGGGAAATACCGCAAACCCAAGAAGCTGAGCAGGAGGAAGAAGAAGACGTGGTGGAGATTGGCACCACAACAGGTGAGTGTCTGCGACCACAGACTCAGGTAAAAGAGATGGCTGGTGGCAGATTTTTGAGACCTTTTTTTTGTTCTTTATCTCTTTTTAGGTGATCGTGATGTGAGGGATCCCGAACGCTTCTGAAAGTGCCCAGATACTGATCAGGGAGATCATGGGGTGCAATCTCCAATTGCAAAACATCCAGCAACAAATCAGTGATGTTATTAAAAAAAATAATAACATCATTGATGTTTTGGGGCAAATTTAAACCCCACAAAATCACCTGTTTTATCGTACCAAACGTTTTTCAATGTTTAGAAAAGCCAAATTTGGAGGATGCACACAGTGTGCCAACATGTGCTATCTGCCATCACGGGAGATCAATGGACGCGTTTTGGGGGGGCAACCCCTTCCTCAATTATATAGTAGCATTGAGGAAGGGCTTGCTCCCCCCAAACACGTCCCTTGATCCCCCATGATGGCAGATAGCACATGTGGACATTTGTAAATTGGTGTGCATCTTCCAAATTTGGCTTTTCCAGGGGTGATTTCCCCCCATCTGAACGCTATATCAAACCCAGTTCCTAAATACTGATGTCTGATATAGCCTTCAGGTTTTACCTAATGTGAACTTTGTAAGTTCAAGTTTTTTGGCTTTATTGTTGGTTTTACACAGGCCTGTTTTATCTGAAATGGATATTTTGATTTTTCATAATGCTACTGCAAACATTGTTATACAACAAACATGTTGGTTTGTTTTAAAAACCTTTGGTAAATGCGCATGTGATTGTGCAGGTATAAAAAAGTGCCTTACTCAAGAATGTGTGGATTATTGTCTCAACACTACAACACTTTTGGGGTGATGTAATTGTTGTTTTATGCACAAATGCGGGTTGTTTCCTAAGGGCAAATCCTCTTTGCACTACAAGTGCAGGTTCAGTGCAGTTGCAAGTGCACTTGTAGTGAAATGTGTTTTTGCATTTAGGAAGTACCAGCCAACACTATTTTTTATAAGGTTACCCAATCACGACATTTTCTGCACTCAACACATTTCTGTCAGGGTCAGCTAAAACAAACACAAGCAGTAAATGTCCACCAAGAATTTCTTTTGGTTGTTTTTTATTTGAAAAAGGTGTCACATATTGTCTGGCATATTGATAGCCCCCCTACCCGCAAAGAACTCCAGGTATCGTAACCGGACATCTGGGCATTCAGAGAGGGCAAGCCAGGACGGCCACTTTCAAGCGCCGTCAGTGTTGATGTATTTGGGATTCCGGCCTCAGGCCCAACTGAGCCAGCATAGTTGGCTGAATGTTTTCATAGAAAATTATGGAGAACACAGCAGGCAAGTATTATATGGTTCAGTTTATACTCCGCCATATGGATGGGTGTCATAAATAATCGGAACCGGCTGGCCAGGATTCCAAATGTGTTCTCCACCACTCTTCGGGCTCTGGCCAGCCGGTAATTAAAAACCCTCTGCTCCGGATGATGGCTTGCCTCATGCAGGTATCCTGCCTGCTGATATAGGGGGTCAGCGAAGCCAACAAACGGTGAAATACGGGGTCCGACATCCTGAGAAAGTTCCTGAAATCATCAGGATTATTCTCACGGATCTCACGGAGCAAAGGCATATGACAGAACTGGTCACGCTGAAGCAACCAATTCTTGGTCCATGAACTCCTCCCCACCCTGTTCATGGACTGGACTTGTGTCAAGGTCAGGACCCCAACACCAAGCCCCCGCACAGCACGAACTCTACGAGGAGTACGCATACGCAACATGGCTAGAAAATGGTCGGCTGCTCAGAACGAAGTAACAGAACGCACTGAAGAACAGCAAGGCCTGTGAAGAGCGACCTGAAAAACAGCAACGAGCGGACAAGATCGCACAGAAAACTTCAATACGAACTGACTGCACGCACTGAAGAGCAGATACAAACCCACAAGCACAAACTGAACGGCAGAAAACGATCTGAAAGCCACGAGTCTGAAAAAGCGCGAATCGTCTCTCACCAAACTTTTACTAACACGAGATTAGCAAAAGGAGCCCAAAGGGTGCCTCGCTTGGTTCTGAACTGGCCTTTTCTAGTCTCGTCGTACGTGCTTGACGTCACCGCGTTCTTGGCGATCGGAAATTCCGACAACTTTGTGCGACCGTGTGTAGGCAAAACAAGTTTGAGCCAACATCCGTCGGAAAAAATCCGACGATTTTGTTGTCGGAATGTCCGAACAAAGTCCGACCGTGTGTACGGGGCATTAGAGTGTTTTTCCAGCAGAAAAAAATACTGAATGTTCCTAAACACTCCTAAATGCTCCTAACTGCTTTTAAATTCTACTAATAACTTTTTTTGTGAGCCTTTTTTTCCTTCATGTACTGCAAAAATGCTAATGCTCCTAAAATCTTCTAAAAGCTACTAAAATGCTACTAGAAGCTGGCACAAAAATGCTATTATCGGCATTTTTTATCAACTGTTTTTTCCTAGCTTTTTTGAGCTTATGAAAAATGCTAGTGTGCATGGAGCCTTAAAGAGTAACGTCACTTTCGGTGAAAAAAATAGCAATTAAAAAATAACATAGCATATATAATTGTGACTCAAATCATAATGTAATTAAAAATTACCTTTCCTTTTACAAAATGACAGTAAGCAAACTGAATATACAAAGAAAGCAAACAGGGCCATTTCAACATTCCAAATAGTAGAAAATGTACACATCCACTAAATAAAATATTAATGACATAACCACGGATGGTACAACAAAATATATATATACAGTCAGGTCCATAAATATTGAGACATCGGCACAATTCTAATCTTTTTGGCTCTATACACCACCACAATGGATTTGAAATGAAACAAACAAGATGTGCTTTAACTGCAGACTTTCAGCTTTAATTTGAGGGTATTTACATCCAAATCAGGTGAACAGTGTAGGAATTACAACAGTTTATATATGTGTCTCCCATTTTTTAAGGGACCAAAAGTAATGGGACAATTGGCTGCTCAGCTGTTCCATGGCAAGGTGTGTGTTATGCCCTCATTATCCCATTTACAAGGAGCAGATAAAAGGTCCAGAGTTCATTTCAAGCGTGCTATTTGCATTTGGAATCTGTTGCTGTCAACTCTCAATATGAGATCCAAAGAGCTGTCACTATCAGTGAAGCAAGCCATCATTAGGCTGAAAAAACAAAACAAACCCATCAGAGAGATAGCAAAAACATTAGGTGTGGCCAAATCAACTGTTTGGAACATCCTTAAAAAAAAGAACGCACCGGTGAGCTCAGCAACACCAAGAGACCCGGAAGACCACGGAAAACAAATGTGGTGGATGACCGAAGAATTCTTTCCCTGGTGAAGAAAACACCCTTCACAACAGTTGGCCAGATCAAGAACACTCTCCAGGAGGTAGGTGTATGTGTGTGATAGTCAACAATCAAGAGAAGACTTCACCATAGTGAATACAGAGGGTTCACCACAAGATGTAAACCATTGGTGAGCCTCAAAAACAGGAAGGCCAGATTAGAGTTTGCCAAACAACATCTAAAAAAGCCTTCACAGTTCTGGAACAACATCCTATGGACAGATGAGACCAAGATCAACTTGTACCAGAGTGATGGGAAGAGAAGAGTATGAAGAAGGAAAGGAACTGCTCATGATCCAAAGCATACCACCTCATCAGTGAAGCATGGTGGTGGTAGTGTCATGGCGTGGGCATGTATGGCTGCCAATGGAACTGGTTCTCTTGTATTTATTGATGAGGTGACTGCTGACAAAAGCAGCAGGATGAATTCTGAAGTGTTTTAGGCAATATTGTCTGCTCATATTCAGCAAAATGCTTCAGAACTCATTGGACGGCACTTCACAGTGCAGATGGACAATGACCCGAAGCATACTGCGAAAGCAACCAAAGAGTTTTTTAAGGGAAAGAAGTAGAATGTTATGCAATGGCCAAGTCAATCACCTGACCTGAATCTGATTCAGCATGCATTTCACTTGCTGAAGACAAAACTGAAGGGAAAATGCCCCAAGAACAAGCAGGAACTGAAGACAGTTGCAGTAGAGGCCTGGCAGAGCATCACCAGGGATGAAACCCAGCGTCTGGTGATGTCTATGCGTTCCAGACTTCAGGCTGTAATTGACTGAAAAGGATTTGCAACCAAGTATTAAAAAGTGAACCAACAACAAAAGACACTCACATGAGTGTAGACAGATAGGCTGCACACCCCATAAAATGCATAAAAAACTACGAAAACTCCCTATCGGGGCTTTAAAGCAGCCAATGAAATGCAATATAGATAGTTGAAAAAATTAGTTTTATTGATACAAAAAGTATAAATAACATGTTAAAAAATTGCTAAATATATTCTGACTGTTTGAGTCAGGACATGAACTGGATATAGCATACAATTACAATGGACTCTGCCGATGATTTGAACCAATGCAAAATACAATGTATTATAAGGCAACCACAGTTTCTTCAAATATTGAATCCTTAAAATTGGTTAACAACAGACAATGCCTATAGATAAGGGCAATATACAATGCAATATAGATGGGACAACAGGAGTGGTATGTATGAATTCTGATGCGTTTCGACCCTTGCTGGGTCTTCTTCAGAGGATAGTTGTCCACTGTGAAAAGGTCAACATATATCAAATATATCAAGTGAAAGTTTGATGGATGATTGTTATTCTGTCCCATTACTTTTGGTCCCTTAAAAAGTGGGAGGCACATATACAAACTGTTGTAATTCCTACACCGTTCACTTGATTTGGATGTAAATACCCTCAAATAAAGCTGAAAGTCTGCAGTTAAAGCACATCTTGTTCGTTTTATTTCAAATCCATTGCGGTGTTGTATAGAGCCAAAAAAATTACAATTGTGTCGATGTCCCAATATTTATGGACCTGACAGTATATATGCAAACACATTTAGGCCACTACAAACAAATGAAAGGCTGCCATGTAGGATTCAGTGCTAAAAACACAAGGCGGTCAAATCAGGACCCAGGTGTAAATGGCATCAGAATGTTTCCATCACAAAAGGTAGGGAGAGACTACTTCTATCAAATTGGTAGTCTAAACCGGCTGATACCTAGGAATAAGCTGAACGACCCCCTGTTCAGTTCACACCAGAACTTTTGAACATTGCAAATGTTCGGAACGGAATAAGAAACCCCATTGAAGTCTATGGACCTGAACTGGAAAAATCAAAAGTACACATTTTGAAGGCTTATATGCAAGTAATTGGGCAGTGGGCATACAATGATTATGAGGGTCTGGGTACTGCCCTGGGGGACATGTATCAATGAAAAAAGTTTGTAAAAAACATCATTTTTAAATGAGCAGTGATTTACTGATGCCTAAAGTGAAAGCATAAAAAAGAGAAATAACAATAAAAATGAAAAATTCCTTTTAATATAATGCCTAGGGAGTCCACTTAGTCTACCTGTAAAGTGGCACATCTGCACTATGTATGGAAGCTGCTGCAGCAATAATTGCATTTATAAAGCCAAAAAAATACATATTCCCTGCAAGCTTTCTTTAATTTGTAAACAACGGCTTGGGGAGCCAGTCTGTATAACGAGGCCACAATATAGTGCACTGGAAACAAGATTAGAGATTTTTGGATAAATTCTGGTGTCTCTTCTGCAGACTTTGGATAAAAGTAACAGGTGCAGAAAAATTGGTCTTTAGGTGTTAGAGGTGCCTTCACACCGTAACCCTACAGAGGTACTTTTGATGAAAGCAAGAATTACCTTGTTATCACAAATTGAAATGATATGCACCTGTCAAACAGGTGTGGAAAAATTGGTCTTTAAGGGTTAATTGTGTCCATGAAACCTATACCAAAAATGTCTTCCAGATGAAATCAACACCCACAATACTAGGCAGCCTAGAAGTCTTGCAGAGCTTCCACATCCCAAAAACACTTATTCAGTGAAATCGGCATCAGGGGCTTCATAGCTGCTGGTAATCCAGGACTGATTCATTTTGATAAATGTCAGCCGCACAGTCTGTGGACAGGCGCGCTCTATTATCAGTAACAAAACCTCTGGCAGCACTGAATGCCTGTTCGGAAAGCATGCTGGATGCAGGGCAGCCCAGGATCTCAATATTGGGCAAGTTCTGGCCAGTGGTATATTCTCATGACCCAGTAACCCAGGGGATCACCAAATGGAAAGCTCTCCATCTCTGTTTTCACCCCTAGATAATCGTCCATCATATGATGCAGACGCTGCCAATGGGATGTTGAAGTTGGGCACCGAGGACTAAAAAAATTGTGAAATGCATCAATTTGGTCAGCCCCCTTCTCCACCACTCCTATCTTGACCAACATAAGCCTCAAAACTATGTTTTCCACGACATTGTAACCTATCAGAGTCAGGAAAGGCATTAGCTAAACTCCTCTTAAAGGTATCCTCAAGAGATTTCATCTTCTGCTCCCTCTCTGGGGACGGGATGAGTTTTCCCTTATAAGGGTGGTCAAGGAGGGTTGCCAACCAATAGTGATCCTTCTCCTTAATGCCAGGTATTCTTGGGTCCTTTCGCAGGCTTTGAAGCATGAGGGAGCCCATGCACTGCAAGTATGCGGATGCATGAGAAGCAGACTCTTCGAGGGTCACTGAGGATTACAGATTCTGTAACTGCCTCCTCCCAGCCACTTACTACTCCCAAGGGTTCTGGGGACAGAAACCATCACTTAAGGTTTGATGTATGTCTTTCTCTGCTTCAATGCCTCCAAAACTGTCAGAATCCTACTCCTCCCTCTCCTCTTGTGTGTTCTGTGGCATAAGAACAAAGGTGTCTGCATAATGCAGGCCTTGAGAGGAAGGAAAGTCCTCCTCTTCATCACAATGTTCTGCCTCAAGTGCTCTGTCCATAATGCCATGCAGAGCCTGTTCCAGCAGGAACACAACAGGGATTTTGTTGCCTTATGAGTTTATGTGAAATCTCCATTAATAGCTGCAAAATATTGTAATTAGGAATATATTACATTTAGCTTGTATCTATGCAGGCCAGAACATATTAATCTTCACATATATCTCCAGACAAGTCGGTGCCCAGGCTTTTGTGTACAAACAATGTGTTTCGAACCTCATTGTGGTACACAAACTCACTTCAAAGGATCCCATGCTGGGATATTCAATGAAGGTAGGACCACGCCAGGCCAATACCTAACTTCCCGGGAAAGTTCAAGTCAATCTCCTGCCTTAATAGTCACAAGGATTTGCATTAAAGTGGGCTGACTTATGCAAAGTATAGGGATTGTAGATGCAGCCAATCCTTAACCAGCAATAGGGAAGATCACCAATCAATTGCTACACTATTCCAACCAATGAGGCATCAGCCTGTATTGCTATACACAGACTAGATGGGAAAGATTTTCTCTCTTTATGGTAGAGCAGCCATCATAATGGAACCTTGTTGAGAAACGGGTATTTATGGGAAAGGTCTGCCCTTTTACTTGTAATTAAATATGTTTGTAGGTTAATGTTTTAAGGAATATACTCTGTATTTTAACCTAATCTTTTCTTCTTTGGTGTAAGACTATAGATAGATGTTTGTGTATTAGATAGATGCTTTCAACTACTTCCTAATAAATGTTATTATATTAGAACTTTCACTCTTGGTCAAAGAACTCTCATTTAACCCACCTCATATATTTGAGACATTAAATCTTAAATATGATAAACGGATAACAGTTGGCAACCACGAAAGTAGAGTACAAGACTGAAAGTATTTAATATAATACCGAGATTTGTGTAATGAAGATTAAGGCTATTGGGGGAATTTAAACTGAGTCAGTTTGTCCTGGGAGTTGGAGGTCACAACAAGTTTATCTAGGGAAAAATACAGGTAAATGTTTTGTTTTATTAGTGGGTATTAGATTAACTCTAAAAAGGAGGGAGGATACACCACATATTTTGTTTTGCTTAATATCCCGTAATTTTAATTGAAAAAGTTCTTTGGAAGTACCATTATAACCGGTCAATGTAATGGGGAGGAAGTAACTTGGTCGGAATTTTATTTTTTTCTCTCTTTGTTTATTTTTTACTTTTTGGTTCTTTTGTGCTCACGAAGTTTCATTGCTCTCTATAACCATTGCTTGAGAGTGCTGTATGGTGAGTACATGTGTTTCATTGGAAAGACACCTATTGAGTGTGGTCTTGATTTTGTTGAAAAAGTTCAACAGATTTTTGTTTTAATTTAAATGGTGTGTCCACTAAATGCATAATATTTGTTTGTTTTAGCTGTGGGAATTTAAAAGCAGTAATATTATCATTGTTGTCAGTTAAAGTACAAAACTGTGGAAGTCTTGTTGCTGAATGCTAAAGCTAATATCTGAGAAAGATTATTATTATAGGGTAAAATAAGGTGCATTTAGCATACTTTATTATACCTTGAAATTTTTTTTAAGGATAAACCCTACTAATAATTTGATAATCTGATTTTGAGGTAGATTTGTTTTTTCTTAAAACTGAATTGGGTTTAACATTGGTGTAAACACGGCTGTGTTTACCTTACTATTGTAAACCTAGAGGGTTACTCACCCTATTTGATCCTTGTGGCCTTACTATTGTTCCTATTGTCCCCCGGGTCTGTTGTTTTGCGGGTGTAGGCTCAGCCAAGGTAAACTACAGGCTATTGTGAGTAGATTTGGTGTGTCTCCAGTAATCTAAAAGATTGTTTTATTGAGAGCTGAAAAATATATATATATATTTTTTTCCCCACTTTATTGTATTTTTTCGATTTGAGTTTTTGTTTATTGTTTTTTTTTCCCCTCCTTCTATACGGTAATCTCAAAGTGACTGTATAGTACAGGGGAACATTTAACTTAATCTGGCTTACAAATTGTGCATATTATTTGTTGATAATGGCTGCCATGTCCTGTATAGAAAGGTTTGTAGCAACTTATACTCTTAAACATAAGAGCAATGAATTAGCCTTTGATGCTAAATTAAAAGAATCCCCTTGGGCCTATGTACGTTATTCGAAGAACAGGCAAAAACAACCAAAAAGAATAAAAAGCTCAAAAATCTAGCCTTGGCAGGCATGTGTGCTGCTTGCATGGCTATGAATGCTAAAATAAAGCAATTTTAGGATATAGTCTATAATAAAAATATTACAATTTCTGAGAGGGAAAAAGAAAATACAGCTTTACATAACCAAGTACAAACTTTAACCATCCTTAATCAAATGGTTAATGCCTCACAGGAGGAAAATGTTAAAAATTGCAAATTGGCTCAAAAAGAAGTGGTACAATATAAAAGCATGCCAACCAAAGTTGAGACTGAACTAGACCACATAACTAGTGCATACAACGTGGTCCAAGATCAGTTACATGAAACTAAGAAAGGAAAATTTATAGATCACACACAGTGCACACAGAGTCACAGTTGCTACCAACAATTTCAATTCTTAAAGTACAGGTGGCTGTGGCTAGCAGATGTGAACATGGTAATGCTACAGCACCTACTTGTGCCTACAAAACTGGGGACACAGAGGAATATGAAGAGTATTGGGGAGATGAAGATATGGATCTAATTCTACTTTTCCTGTGGCGATGGGAGAAATCGCAGAGCCACAGGAAAATCGAGAATGCACCATGGTCACAGACCCACCAGACAATGGGGACCAGCTATCCACAAATGAGGAGCAAGACAAGTTCCCCATCATAAGTAGGATCCAGACGCTCTCCTCTCCTGAAGGAAATCAAACACTTTTGGGGTTTGATAGTGAAGTGAATGAGGGGATTTCTGATGTATATCCAATTCAACAGGTAAAAACCCTCATGAGTGTGGCTGATTTCATTGGCAAAATTAAAACTAATAAACACATTATTCCATACTCAACCAAGGTACAACAGAGGTGTGAGCTCTTAGGTTTGAGAAGGCCTAAGGACCAGGTTAAGGCACCTTCCAGCCCAGGGCAGTGTGGGCAATCTCAACATACTATAGATTGTAATGCAACCCCCTTGAGTATTTCTAGATGCAACAGGAAATTATCTCCATCTGGAGTAGGTGGTAGTTTCAACAACTCATTGAAACGTGAGAGCTCCTTGGTAAATGCCCCTAGATCTCTTATGAAGACAGGAAAAGTTGTTAATCAGGTTCTAGCCATTGAATATTCTCAGCCTAAAACCACACCAGTTGTTAAGAGACACTTTAATACTTTACAACAATAAAGTGCTACACATGTGGGTTATTCGGCCACATCTCTCAGTTTTGTTTGTCTTCTGGTAAAAATATATTTAAACAGAAGCAATATACAACAAAGAGGCGTGACGTGGAAGTGTACTCACCACGCTGGGGTGAAGGGCCTAGGAGTAATAAATATGAAAATACAAAATCATACATCCCTTCCTCAACTATTAAGGCTGAGAATGAGGCTTTACAGTATGAGATTAGGCAAATGAAACAGGAAAGGGAGGAGTTTGTGAAAGAATTCCAATCCTTAAAAAGAAATGTTATTGAATCTTTGTATTGGAAAAATGGAGGCAGTAACTTGATCATCGGGAAACAAACCACTACACTAAAACCGGGGATGAAATACAAGATATGAGTTATGTTTTAGAGGTCTATGGCATTTTAGTTTCACTAGATCAAAGTGGGAATGTCATTGACCATTTACTAATGTACACATGAGAATGATGTATTGTTTACTTTGAATAGGTTAAAGAAAAAAGAGGGGGGTAGAGTAATAACGGTTTTCTACAAGTTATCTTTTTTCAGGTTAAGTGAGTTTCTGAAAGTATATGTACATATACAGCAGCTATTTTTGTCTGTCAGAGTATAGATATGGGGGGTGGGTCCTGTACATTTTTTACTGTAATTACGGTTAATGGACTCATTGCCTCGGCTGGAAGTCTGTTCCAAGCATCCACTACTAGTTTGTCCATTATGCACCTCTCATAGAGGTACAGTGAGGTGTTATTAATGGTTTTTGAGTTTTGTATTTTAGGAGAAATACACAGACAAGGAGGATGAGCGGACCAAGACTGGGCAAATTACTTTGAAATGAAGAGGACCTTAAAACACAGTTTTATGTTGGTTTTAAGGAGAAGCCTTGAATGGAATTAATTACAGTCAGGCCTAACTAAATTCTAAAATATTTTTTTTTTTTGGGTGGTCTGTTTCATTAAACAGTGTCTGGACTCTCTCTGATACAACTTCCTGTGGCCTGTTGGACTTTCAAATTGATTTTCACTGAGAATCAATTAATATGTTAATCACTACCAAGAGAGGGTGTTGCATTTTGTATAGCTGCAATGTTTGAAGGCAGTTTCAATAGTTTTTTTTTGGTTTAACAAAATACAGATTCAATGCTCTTTAACAATTTAAAGCGAAAGGGGTATCACAAATTTCAGCTTGAGGCAGCATTAAATCTGTATCTTTTTTTTATTTGTTTATTTTTTTTCCTTTCTTTTTTCTCATTTTTATTATTATTTTTTTTGTACGGTAATTTTTTTTTGTTTAAAGAAGAAAGACGAAAAAAAAGGGGAAGAAAGATTTTTATTTATTTTTATTTATTATTATTTTTATTTTTTTATTTTAATGTTTACTAATTTTCTTTCTTTCCTATATTACCTCTATATATATATATATTGATGATTCTTGAGTTTGGTTTCACTATGGTGAAATAAAAAAAAAAGAGGGGAGTATGGGGAACATTATATGGAGAACATTTAAAACAGTTAAAATGTTGATATCGAATATTGAAGCTTTCACTATAGCATTTTGGGGATGGGGCAAAGTTCCAACAGTTTTTTTTTCTTCTCTCTTTTGACATTGGATATTTGTTTTATATAAATGTATGTCATTGAAGCTATTACCAACTATGACAGTAACACCTGGGTGTTAGCAACAGTCATGTGACTATTTTCTTTGTATATGTGACATACAGTCCTCTCTACAGTTCTAATATTTGGCAGTCATCAGATGTGGTCATTGATCAATTTTTTTTTGTTGGTCAGTTTTCTTTTTGTGCCATAACTAAGTTCATAGAGCATTGCATGAATATCATATAGATATATTGGGACTTGTGAGACTCATAGTGATTGGCAAATAGCAGGGAGTATAGTACAATTGTACTTAAGAGTATTTTAGTTTGATTGTACCTAAAGCCACTAGTGACTGGTGACATCACACTTATCCGTATTCTGAAATCAAGTTATTTTTTGTCTGCGTAGGTGTCTGCGGTGTAGTGTCGATGGAGTGCCTCCCGTCGAATAATGCCTCCTACGCTACGTCACACCAGCTGATTTCCCGATCAGCTGGCGTGACGTAAGACTGCACATGCGCAGTTCGTCGGATGCATTTTCTGACGGGAGGCAAGCCAGAGGAAGAGAAAACTTTAGGAGAGGCTCAGGAGATACTTTGAGCTCCTGTGTCCGGGACCCACTCAGTGAAAACGCACCAAACTTGGCACACTTGTAGGGAAGACCCATGGCTGCATGTGGAAGAAATTTCGGGTCCTGAGAACCGAAGGGCAGCCGTTACCGACTCCCCAAAGTCGGCCCCTTACTTCATTTTTCCCCCTGGGGGAAAAAACGGGTGAGTTTGAGCTCCGGTTTCTGGGGACCCACAGGGTCAAATCCAACCAAACTTGGCACACTTGTAGGGGGGAGTCATGGCTAAACGTGCAAGAAATTTCTGGTCCAGGGAACTGAAGAAAGGCCGGTACCGACTCCCCAAAACAGGCCCCTCACTTAACATGGGAGTCTATAGGAAAACCAGGCCAAATTGTGGTGGATTTCACTTATCGCTCAACCATTTAACGACCGAATGTGTTAGCGAAACCAAACTTGCACCCCTTCTTACCTCTGCTGCATTTGGAGGTTCAGGAACCCTTTACCGGGGATTTACCGGGGCCACAATGTTGACCGTTTTCACGGTACCTGTGCTCCCTGACCATGGGTTACAAAATTACAAAACTTGGGGGTGATGTAGAAGCACTCTATGGGTATCCCCACACCCAACCGGGGCCCGGTACCCCAAATGGAACCTTCCGGTAACCGGAAAATGGCAACTTGAAAAGGTGTAGCTCGGATCCGGTTAACCATAGAAAGCTCAGGGGGATCTCATTATAATATTTCAAGCCTTTTCCACCGTATGGCACCCCCCTCGACTTTCGGGGACCGGTGGCCCCTCAAACAACACCGTCAAAGATGTGCATTGCGCTCTCTGGTTCTTTGGGTTTTAAAAATACACCGACACTGGGAGGCTGTGAGGATGCTCTTCAGGTACTCACTGACCAAGCTTGGGGTTCAGGGAACCTATGGCGGGCCGGGGGCACCCCAAAAGGTTAACTGGTAGCAACCGCATGTTTAACATTGGAGTCTATGGTAAACTTGGTCAACTTAGGGGGGTTAATATTTCCTAGACTATTGGGGTTAGGAACACCAAACTTAGAAAATGTATAGGGGAGACGCACTACAAGTGATCCAAATTTGGAGTTCCTAGACCCTACGGTTGGACTGTAACCATCTCCCAAAGACGGCACCCCTCGCTTCACTTTGCCGCCTAGGGGAAAAACTGCCGATATTGGGGCGAATTTGAGCTCCGGTTTCTGGGGACTCACTGAGTCAAATCACACCAAACTTTGCACACTTATAGGGGAGAGCCATGGCCAGGGAACCGAAGGGCAGCTGGTACCGACTCCCTAAAGTGGGCCCCTCGCTTCATTTTTTCACCTGGGGGAAAAAACGGGCGACTTTGAGCTCCGGTTTCCAGGGACCCACCAGGTCAAATCCAACAAATCTTGGCACACTTGTAGGGGGGAGCCATGGCTATACGTGGAAGAAATTTCAGGTCCAGAGACCCTAAGGAAGGCCGGTACTGACTCCCCAAAGTAGGCCCCTCACTTAACATGTAAGTCTAGGGGGAAACCAGGCCAAATTGTGGCGGATTTCACTTATCGCTCAACCATTCGATGACCGAATGTGCTAGCGACACCAAACTTGCACCTCTTCTTCCCAGATAGCACAGCTGCACCTCATAAAAATTACTAAACTAAACCCTACGGTTGGTCCGTAACCGTCTCCCAAATACAGCACCCCTTGCTCCACTTTGCCGCCTACGGGAAAAACTGCCGATATTGGGGCGACTTTGAGCTGCGTTTTCTGGGGACCCACTGAGTCAAATCACACCAAACTTTTCAGACTTATAGGGGACAGCCATGGCTACACGTGCAAGAAATTTAGCGTCCAGGGAACCGAAGGGTAGCTTGTACCGACTCCCCAAAGTGGGCCCCTCGCTTCATTTTTTCAACTGGGGAAAAAACGGGCGACTTTGAGCTCCGGTTTCCGGGGACCCACCGGGTCCAGGGAACCGAAGGAAGGCCAGTACCGACTCCCCAAAGTAGGCCCCTCACTTAACATGGGTGTCTATGGGTAAACCAGGCCAAATTGTGGCGGATTTCACTTATCGCTCAACCATTCGATGACCGAATGTGCTAGTGACACCAAACTTGCACCCCTTCTTCCCAGATAGCACAGCTGCACCTTATAAAAATTTTGAGGTTCGGGGGCTTTTACCGGGGCCAAAATGTTGACCTTCTTCATGGTACTGGTGCTCCTTGACCATGGGTCACAAAATTACAAAGCTTGGGGGTGATGTAGAGACACTCTATGGGTACCTCCACACCGAACCGGGGCCCGCTACCCCAACAGGAACCTTCCGGTAACCAGAAAATGGCAATTTGAAACAGTGTAGCTCAGACCCAGTTCACCGGGGAAGGCTCCAGTAGGTCTCATTTGAAAATTTCAGGCCTTTTCTACAGAATGGCACCCCTCTCGACTTTCGGGGACTGGTGGACCCCTCACAAAACACTGGCAAATACGTGCGTGACGCTCTCCGGTTTTATGGGTTTTAAAAATACACCGACACTGGGAGGCTGTGGGGATGCTCTTCAGGTACTCACTGGCCAAGTTTGGGGTCCAGGGAATGTTTGGCGGGCCAGTGGTCAACCGGTAGAAACCGCACGTTTAACATTGGAGTCTATGGGAAACTCGGTCAATTTGGGGGGCTAATATTTCCTAGGCTTTTGGGGTTAGGAACACCAAGCTTGGCACACTTGTAGGGAAGACAATGCACTATATGTGGTCCAAATATGGGGTTCCTAGACCCTACAGTTGGCCCGTAACCATCTCCCAAAGATGGCACCCCTAGGGCGGTAAAACCGGTTCTGCTACCCAGAAAATTCGGACTTAGGTTCTGGCGTCTACCGGTCAGATGACTTTGGGGGCTCGTATCTCCGGAACCCCAAATTTGGTGTGCCGACTCATGGGATCTAGATCTACAACATATCCAAAAATCGGACTCCTAGCTCAAACGGTTCGGAAGATGACTTTCCTGGAGCCCAAAAAATGCATGAGTTTGAAAGTTAGGTCGACACAAAGCATGCATGGTGGATTTCAGAAAAGTCATTTTCCACACACAACCATGTGGAAGTTTCTCTCTGATTGAGCCCAAAATACCACCCCAGGAAAGAGGGGACTCGTAGTATGCATTTTTCAACAGCAGGCAATAATCAACACTACACCGGTGTAACGTCGATTATTGCCTCCTGTCAAAAAATGCCTCCTACGTACTGCGCATGCGCAGTACGTCACATCACTCCAGCTGATTTCCTGATCAGCTAGGGTGAAGTATCGACTGCACATGCACAGTTCGTCATATGCATTTTCTGACGGGAGGCAAGCCACGGGGAGCACGTGGAGGGAGAGAATCTTAAAGAGGGAGTCCCGCGAAAAAAAAATTAAAAGTCAGCAGCTACAAATACTGCAGCTGCTGACTTTTAAAATAAGGACACTCACCTGTCCCAGGGTCCAGTGATGTCGGCACCCTAGACCAAATCGTCCCTCGGTCCTCGGGTGCTGCCGTTGCCATTCTCTGTAAGGGAATCAGGAAGTGAAGCGTTGCAGCTTCACTTCCTGGTTCCCTACTGCGCATGCGCGAGTCGCGCTGCGCTTCCTTACTGGTGCCCGCTGTCTCTGGGACCTGTGTGTGTCCCAGCAAACAGCGGGGGGGGGGACGGGAGTCTACGCCGGAAGTAGGTGCAAATACCTGTCTTAGACGGGTATCTGCACCCCCCCTACCCCCTGAAAGGTGCCAAATGTGACACTGGAGGGGGGAGGGTTCTGAAAAGCGGAGGTTCAATTTTTTTGTGAACCTCTGCTTTAAATGTAAGATTCTGCCTCGCTCTCTGTGACGTGACGTATCGACTGGGCATGCGCAGATTATAAGGGATGGAGGCCCAGAGACATGTCCAGGGTACACAGTGGATACATAAGATAGATTAGAAGTGATGAAGGCCCAGAGACATGTCCAGGGTACACGGAGGATACATGAGATAGATTAGAAGGGATGAAGGCCCAGAGACATGTCCAGGGTACACGGAGGATACATGAGATAGATTAGAAGGGATGAAGGCCCAGAGACATGTCCAGGGTACACAGAGGATACATGAGATAGATTATAAGGGATGGAGGCCCAGAGACATGTCCAGGGTACACGGAGGATACATGAGATAGATTAGAAGGGATGGAGGCCCAGAGACATGTCCAGGGTACACGGAGGATACATGAGATAGATTAGAAGGGATGGAGGCCCAGAGACATGTCCAGGGTACACAGAGGATACATGAGATAGATTAGAAGGGATGGAGGCCCAGAGACATGTCCAGGGTACACGGAGGATACATGAGATAGATTAGAAGGGATGAAGGCCCAGAGACATGTCCAGGGTACACAGAGGATACATGAGATAGATTAGAAGGGATGGATGACCAGAGACATTTCCAGGGTACACAGAAGACACATGAGTTAGATAAGAAGGGACGGAGGCCTCCTCTGTGTACCCTGGACATGTCTCCTCCAGGGCCTCCATCCCTTTTAATCTTACAGTGCAAGGGGGGACTTTGTGAACTCTGATGTAAAGGGGAACACTGATGTAAAAGGGCAATGCTGCAGACTCTGATGCTCTGATGTAGTTAGGAACCCCTTACATCAGAGTTCCTCTTTAGATCATACTCTGCATCATTTTTCTTTACATCTGAGTTCCTTTGCACTGCAAGGGGGAATCCTGCAGACTCTGATGTAAAGGGAAATGCGGGTAACTCAGGGGAGATGGAGTGGGGTATGGGATGGTGTGGGGAATATACTACTTGGTGACTTGGTCACTCACCATGACCAAGTCTGTAGGGCTCTCATTTATGGTCACCTGGGCTCCCTCTAGCAGCAGCACGGATGGGCGATCAGCATATCCCAGGGAGCACAGCTACGGCTTGACATGCTCTATCTAAAGCACACTTGTCAAAAGAACAAAGCGTAAACAGAGATAAACTGTACCTCATTTTAATAGATGGCAAGCTCTTTGGTGGGCTTTCTTAAACTGCAGTGTAGGTCACTCACACATACATAGCTATTCAGGGCCGCGCCCCCCTCTCGAAGCACAGACCTCCCGCTGGCACCGCTGTGTCAATCCAAGCTTCCCTGACAAATACACTGCTTATGCACGGCGCTCGTCCCCTTTCTCTAGAGCAGCCTAGGGGTGTGTTGGGGGTGGGTCTCGATTCGGTGTTGCCGCTGACGTTAAGCCAGCAGTGTTCTCCCTTACGTCAGTGTTCCCTGAGGAGTTCTCCCTTACGTTAGTGTTCCCTGCAGAGTTCTCCCTTACGTCAGTGTTCTCTTTCCGCGCGCTCACGTGGCTTGCCTCTCGTCGAAAAATGCATACAACGACCTGCGCATGCCCAGTCGATATGTCACGCCACAGAGAGCGAGGCAGAATCTTACATTTAAAGCGGAGGTTCACACAAAAATTGAACCTCCGCTTTTCGGAACCCTCCCCCCTCCGGTGTCACATTTGGCACCTTTCAGGGGGGAGGGGGGTGCAGATACCTGTCTAAGACAGGTATTTGCACCTACTTCAGGCACAGACTCACACGGGAGTCTACGCCCCCTCCCGTCCCCCCCACCGCGCTGTCTGCTGGGACACACACAGGTCCCAGAGACAGCGGGGACCAGTAAGGAAGCGCAGCGTGACTCGCGCATGTGCAGTAGGGAACCAGGAAGTGAAGCCGCAATGATTCACTTCCTGATTTCCTTACAGAGAATGGCGGTGGCAGCACCCGAGGACCGAGGGACGATTCGGTCTCGGGTGCCAACATCGCTGGACCCTGGGACAGGTGAGTGTTCTTATTTTAAAAGTCAGCAGCTGCAGTATTTGTAGCTGCTGACTTTTTAAAAAATGTTTGCGGGACTCCCTCTTTAAGATTCTCTCCCTCCACACGCTCCCCGTGGCTTGCCTCCCGTCGGAAAATGCATATGACGAACTGTGCATGTGCAGTCGATACATCACGCCAGCTGATCAGGAAATCAGCTGGAGTTATGTGAGGAGGCATTTTTTGACAGGAGGCAATAATCGACGTTACACCGGTGTAGGGTTGATTATTGCCTCCCGTTGAAAAATGCATACTATGAGTCCCCTCTTTCCTGGGGTGGTATTTTGGGCTCAATCGGAGAAAAACTTCCACACGGTTGCTCGCAGGAGGGTCGGTCTACCCGGATCTTGTGTCTAAAATCCACCGGTACCGACCTGCCAAATTTGGGGTCTTTAGCTCAAAGTATGGGGGAGATATGGACTTCCAAATGGGACTGACCCATGGTGCCCACCAAGGCCGAGGGGGCAGTGAGCGACTGCTAGATCGGAACCAGTCCCTTGGTGCCCCATGGCCGGTATGAACTTTTCACTTTAGCAGTCCATATCTCCGGAACCGTAGGTCACAGGAACTTCAAACTTGGTAGTTGGGGGTTCATAGAGGCCCCCTAGCTGCAGGCCAAATTTGAGGTCTCTGGAACAAAAAGGTGCCCGAAATGACTTTTCTGAAAACCACCATGCATGCTTTGTGTCGACCTAACTTTCAAACTCAATCATTTTTTGGGCTCCAGGAAAGTCATCTTCTGAACCGTTTGAGCTAGGAGTCCAATTTTTGTATATGTTGTAGATCTAGATCCCATGAGTCGGCACACCAAATTTGGGGTTCCGGAGATACGAGCCCTCAAAGTCATCCGACCGGTAGACGCCAGAACCTAAGTCCGAATTTTCTGGGTAGCAGAACCGGTTTTACCGCCCTAGGGGTGCTGTCTTTGGGAGACGGTTACAGGCCAACCGTAGGGTCTAGGAACCCCAAATTTGGACCACATGTAGTGCGTCGTCTCCCCTACAAGTGTGCCAAGTGGTGTTCCTAACTCCAATAGCCGAGGAAATATCAACCCCCCAAGTTGACCGAGTTTCCCATAGACTCCAATGTTAAACGTTTCTACCAGTTGACCTTTTGAGGTGCCACCGGCCCACCATAGGTTCCCTGAACCCCAAGCTTGGCCAGTGAGTACCCGAAGAGCATCCCCACAGCCTCCCGGTGTCGGTTTATTTTTAAGACCCATAGAACCGGAGAGCGCTGCGCACGTCTTTGCCGGTGTTGTGTGAGGGGGCCACCGGTCCCCGAAAGTCGAGGGGGGTGCCATACGGTGGAAAAGGCTTGAAATATTATAATGAGACCCCCCTGAGCTTTCTATGGTTAACCGAATCCAGCACCGTGTACATCTTTGCCGGTGTTGTGTGAGGGGGCCACCAGTCCCCGAAAGTCGAGGGGGGTGCCATACGGTGGAAAAGGCTTGAAATAATATAATGAGACCCCCCTGAGCTTTCTATGGTTAACCGGATTCAGCTACACTGTTTCAAAGTGCCATTTTCCGGTTACCGGAAGGTTCCGGTTCAGGTCCCGGGGTTTGGTGTGGGGGTACCCATAGAGTGCTTCTACATCACCCCCATGTTTTGTAATTTTGTGACCCATGGTCAGGGAGCACCAGTACCGTGAAGATGGTCAACATTGTGGCCCCGGTAAATCCCCGGTAAAAGGTCCCCGAACCTCAAAATTTTTATGAGGTGCAGCTGTGCTATCTGGGAAGGGGTGCAAGTTTGGTGTTGCTAGCAGATTCGGTCGTCGAATGGTTGAGCGATAAGTGAAATCTGCCACAATTTGGCCTGGTTTTCCCATAGACTCCATATGTTAAGCGAGTGGCCTATTTTGGGGAGTCGATACTGGCCTTCCTTCAGTTCCCTGGACCCAAAATTTCTTGCACGTGTAGCCAAGGTTTTCCCCTATAAGTGTGCCAAGTTTTGTGGGATTTTACCCAGAGGGTCCCCAGAAACCGGAGCTCAAAATCGCCCATTTTTTCCCCCAGGCGGAAAAATGAAGCGAGGGGCCCACTTTGGGGAGTCAGGACCAACTGCCCTTTAGATCCCTGGACCCTAAATTTCTTCCACATGTAGCCATGGCGCCCTGCTACAAGTGTGCCAAGTTTGGTGGGATTTGACCTGGTGGGTCTCTGGAAACCGGAGCTCAAATTCGCCCATTTTTTCCCCCAGGTGAAAAAATTAAGTGAGGGGTCCACTTTGGGGAGTCGGTACTGGCTTCCCTTCTGTTCTCAGGACCCAAACCACGTTCTTCCACGTGCAGCCATGGGTCTTCCCTACAAGTGTGCCAAGTTTGGTGGGTTTTCACTGAGTGGGTCCCCAGATACAGGAGCTCAAAATATCTCCCGAGCCTCTCCTACACTCCTACACTGTTTTCTCTTCCTCTGGCTTGCCTCCCATCGGAAAATGCATCTGACGAACTGCGCATGTGCAGTCTTAGGCCACGCCAGCTGATCGGAAAATCAGCTGGTGTGATGTAGCGTAGGAGGCATTATTCGACGGGATGCACTCATCAACACTACAGCGGCACTGCCTAATCTGCATTGAGAACTCTTAAAGTGATGATCTCTTCCATAGCCTGTTAAAGGCAGGACTCGTACAGTAGCTACTCACGGTAGCCAAGGACGGAGCTACACGCACAAATGTTTGGCACCCACCAGGGTTTGTAGAACTGAACACAGCTTCAGTAAAAGGAGTTAGTGGTGAGTTGGGATGGCAACAAGATCCCCCTGGACACTTGAAGGGTCATACACACACACCGTGGTATTCCACAGAAGGTGGGACAGAGTTACTTGCAGGCATATGACAATGGAGGAATAAAGATGGGGGATGGAAATCAGACACCTGGCAGAAGGGCGTAACCATTCAAGTTGTTACATGTGTCACTGGGAAAGGGGTCTCATTATTATGTCGCAGTATATCTATGGCAATTCTAATCAAAGGTCCTTACTGCTCAGACTTACCTGACAAGTAATCTTTTGAATGCATATGTCTTAAATGTACTCGTGTTTCTTTCTCTACCTTTGTCAACATTAATAAAGTATAATCTCAGAAAGCCAGGACAGCTGGTCCCCAGGCCGTTACTGTATGCTGTATCCAACTGGAATCACCAGGGAAGGCTGTCCCAGAAGCAAGGGCAACAGGACCAGATTCGCCTTTCGTACTGTTATTACTGGACTGTTGAGAACAAGATTCCTCATGTTTTTTTTTCTTCTTGTTTTGTTTTGGTGCTGTCTCTTATGATTTGTATTATGGACTTATGACATCCAGAAAAAGTAATGACTACTGATACTGGTATATAGAAATAAAAATAATTGTAGAGATGGAGAGTTTAAAAGATTTTTGTTTCAGAAGGCAAAGCCAAGAGTTCCAGATATTAAGGGAGATTACACATAAACCAATATTTGAGGTGTGGCCGAGTCTCATATTCTCAAATGGCCGCAAGGGGCCATCTGTTGCCTTATGAGTTTATGTGAAATCTCCATTAATAGCTGTAAAATATTGTAATTAGGAATATATTACATTTAGCTTGTATTTATGCAGGCCAGAACATATTAATCTTCACATATATCTCCAGACAAGTCAGTGCCCAGGCTTTTGTGTACAAACAATGGGTTTCAAACCTCATTGTGGTACACAAACTCACTTCAAAGGATCCCATGCTGGGATATGCAATGAAGATAGGCCCACCCCAGGTCAATACTTAACTTCCCGGGAAAGTTCAAGTCAATCTTCTGTCTTAATAGTCACAAGGATTTGCATTAAAGGGGGCTGACTTATGGAAAGTATAGGGATTGGAGATGCAGCCAATCCTTAACCAGCAATAGGGAAGATCACCAATCAATTGTCACGCTATTCCAACCAATGAGGCATCAGCCTGTATTGCTATACACAGGCTAGATGGGAAAGATTTTCGCTCTTTATGGTAGAGCAGCCATCAGAATGGAACCTTGGTGATAAACGGGTAATTATGGGAAAGGTCTGCCCTTTTACTTGTAATTAAATATGTTTGTAGATTAATGTTTTAAGGAATATACTCTGTATTCCTTCATGTAATTCTTTTATTTTAACCTAATCTTTTCTTCTTTGGTGTAAGACTATAAATAGATGTTTGTGTATTAGATAGATGATTTCATCTACTTCCTTATAAATTTTATTATATTGGAACTTTCACTCTTGGTCAAAGAACTTTCATTTATCCCACCTCTTTGAGATATTAAATCTTAAATATAAGAAACGGGTAACAGATTGTGTCACTGAAGCATGCATTTTTACGGCTCACCATTCTTATGGCCTCCTAAAATGGTGACAGTTCAGTGCATGCATCCTTTATGAGCAGCCATTGGTGCGGGGGAAAAAAGCTGAGTTGGCCTGAGCCAGTCATTGTGCCATTCTCACACAGGTACTCGTTGACAGCCCTCTGCTACATATGCAGCCGCTGCAGCATTGCCAAAGTCAAGTTCCATCTGGTGGCATGTAACAAATCAGGTGGTTTATGGGCAGATGGAATTCCCACTGAATTTAAGCCAACCAAATATTGGCTTTGTATGACTGCCTGAAATGGCTAGACTCTTCTGGCCTGCTTTAGTAGATCTTCCAACCCTGGGTACCTATTTAAGAAACACTGCATCACCAAATTGAGGACATGTGCCAGGCATGGCACATGTGTCAACTTTCCCTGTCTAAGGGCAGACAGGAGGTTTGTGTCATTATCGCACACCGAAGAGTAACCTAGCGCCAGTGATAGGCCACCCAGAGAATATAGGACAAACCTTATAAAATAGATGTATTAACTGTACCATCCATAAAAATATGTTAAAGTTTATATAGCATAATACATATGCAAAAATGAAACAGGAAACCAAAAACTACAATAAACATAATAATGATAATGATGACAACCCGTGCTGCCAGACGAACTGTAACTGGTGGAAAACAGATCAGAACAGAAAAAGCATGTAAATAGTCCAGCGCTCAGGCTGTTGTTGAGAAGCAAAATTGCGACAAGCATAAAAGTTTATGGTTGTTTTAAATTGTTTTAATAAACCAGTCACGAGCCAATAATAAACAGTGGTCTGAAGTAACAATAGTGACTGCAAAAAGGACCTGGTTCAGAGGCTCTGTTTAAAAAAACAAGAAAGCACACAATAAAAACTGTAAAAAACCACAGTCTCTTGATAGTAGTTATTGGTGATCAGTTGAACAACAATAAGGGAACAAAAACATGGACTAGCAAGAGGCTAACACAGGAGATCCATCCAATGAAGATGTATAGAGCCTGCTGAGTGGAGTGTGGAAGCAAACACTGTGGCTAAAAGCAGGTGAAAGTGGGCAAGGAGATGGAAATATGCCAAAAGTACTCACAGTCAGTTTGAAGAGCTCTAGGCTGCCTCATACGCTGGGAACGTTGGCGCCATGCAGGTGGATGGACAAGCTGGGATGGATATGAGATGGCCGCAGTGAAGATGTGAAGCTCCGCCGTGCGGAGAACAGTCTGGCCGGAGCTGCGTGTCGGTGAAGAGTGACGTCAGCACTGGGGAGCCGCTGGAGCGTCAGAGAAGTGAAACAACCGCTGATCAGCTGGGAAGTGTCTCCACAGAGGTGAAATCTCATCTGTGAGATACGGTGACACTGCGCTGAGATTGGAACTGACACTAGTAGGACATCTAAAGGGGAAATCTGAGGTGGCAGGCTGATGGAGCTCACATCCGCCTGACCAGCCTGGGAAGATAGCCAACAATCATGTGGAGAGATGGATGTTAAAATGGATAAAAAGTGATGAATAAATGATGAAAAAATAAATATGATGAAAAACAAAATTCAACTGGTCACAGGACGCCAAACCCAGATGGGGTGATGGGGATGATGGAGTTGAAGAAGACACTTGCTGGTTGAAAAGGCGGCTTCATAGAAAAGATGGATAAATATGAATGGATGAAAACTCGCAGTGAGGGGCTCAAGCTGAGGCCTTTGCCATATGGGGGGGGAAGAGAGGTTGCCTTGACGACGCGTTTCGCGCATGAGCGCTTTGTCATAGTCAAGGGTACAGGCAACTCGCAGGGTTTAAATAGGTGAGTGGGAATTAAGGGGGAGGGAACAAGGATCTCCAATGTTAACCCCCCACAGTCCCAAACAATTTACCAATGGGTATACATGCCATACTAAACATAAAAATATTAAAATGAACAAAATATAAATCCAAGGAACACATAGTTTACACTACAGTATAGAGATTATTTTCAATAATAGACACTTAACATTTTTAGTATAAAAACCATATTCAAACGTATTAAAAACATATTGAAAATCAATAATGACCCAGAAATGATCTAAAAGGTATATGTACACACTCTCATTGAACTTACACAAAACTACATGTTTCTAGTTCTTCGTTCAACCCCTTAGGGGCAAGCGAGTCAAACATGTAGATCCAAAAAACCTCACGCTTACACAACAGGGAGAATCTTTCATTATTGGTTAGCATGCCCTAATGGGGATGGTTTCGATAACAAAGACCTCTAAAAGTCTAATGTCCTTGTCATGGAAACGCAGGAAATGACGGGGTACACTGTGTTCATCACACCCCTTGGAGATTAGTCTGCGGTGGTCACCCACTCTGGCCCGTAGGGCCCGAATAGTCCGGCCAACGACTAACCCACACGGGCAACGCAAAACATATACGACGAATTCAGTAGAACAGGTGATGAATTGCCTAATCTCATATTTTTGCCCGTGTTGGTTGTGATGGTATTAGTGCCATGGGTGATAAATTGGCAAGTGAGGCATCCCCTCTTTTTGCACTGGAATATGCCCTTTCTGTCGTTAAAATAGGACCTGATATCAAAGAAAGATTTAGACGATTTATTTGTTATTTTACTGGGTGCCAACAAGTTTTGTATAGTGCGTGCTTTACGGAACGTCACCTGAGGGATCTCGGGTAGCACCGGGGCAAGGCGTTGGTCTAGACGAAGAATGCCAAAATGTTTTCTAATTATATTGGAGATAGATTTGTAATTATCATTATAGGTCGAGATAAATCTGACTGTCTGGTTCGTTCTCAATTTGTCAATCGGGCGCTTGTCTCTACTAAGGGGATTCAGATGAGACAAAAAAGCGTCATTGATGAGATCGGGTGGGTAACCTTTCTCTTGGAATTTCTTTGACATCATTGTTCCCTGTTCGACATAATCCTCCAATCTCGAGCAGTTGCGTCGGAGTCTATTAAATTGGCCACTGGGGATGTTGCGTTTCCATAATGGGTGGTGGCAACTTCTAAAATGAAGATAGGAGTTGCCACTTGTTGGCTTAACATGGTTTCTGGTAAGAATCCTCTGTTGATCATGGAATAGGACCAAATCTAGGAATACGAGTTCCTGGGAGTCTATAACATTGGTGAAAGCCAGACCAAGTGCATTGGCGTTACAGTGGGCTACGAAGGAGGAAAACAAATCCGGGCTCCCACTCCAAATGATTACAATGTCATCAATATACCGCCCGAAAAAGACTATGTGCTCTGCAAACGGATTGTTAGCCCAGATATTGCGCTCCTCCCAGTAGCCCATGGTAAGATTCGCATAGACCGGGGCAAAATTCGCTCCCATGGCGGTACCTCTACGTTGCAGATAGAATTGTTCACCGAACGTAAAGTAATTCCATCTTAGGCAAAATTCAGTGGCTTGAACCAAGAATTGCGATTGTAACGAATTAAAATCACCACTGTTGGTCAAGAAATGTGACCAGTTGAATTTTGTTTTTCATCATATTTATTTTTTCATCATTTATTCATCACTTTTTATCCATTTTAACATCCATCTCTCCACATGATTGTTGGCTATCTTCCCAGGCTGGTCAGGCGGATGTGAGCTCCATCAGCCTGCCACCTCAGATTCCCCCTTTAGATGGCCTCCCAGTGTCAGTTCCGATCTCAGCGCAGTGTCACCGTATCTCACAGATGAGATTTCACCTCTGTGGAGACACTTCCCAGCTGATCAGCGGTTGTTTCACTTCTCTGACGCTCCAGCGGCTCCCCCGTGCTGACGTCACTCTTCACCGACACGCAGCTCCGGCCAGACTGTTCTCCGCACGGCGGAGCTTCACATCTTCACTGCGGCCATCTCATATCCATCCCAGCTTGTCCATCCACCTGCATGGCGCCAACGTTCCCAGCGTATGAGGCAGCCTAGAGCTCTTCAAACTGACTGTGAGTACTTTTGGCATATTTCCATCTCCTTGCCCACTTTCATCTGCTTTTAGCCACAGTGTTTGCTTCCACACTCCACTCAGCAGGCTCTATACATCTTCATTGGATGGATCTCCTGTGTTAGCCTCTTGCTAGTCCATGTTTTTGTTCCCTTATTGTTGTTCAACTGATCACCAATAACTACTATCAAGAGACTGTGGTTTTTTACAGTTTTTATTGCGTGCTTTCTTGTTTTTTAAAACAGAGCCTCTGAACCAGGTCCTTTTTGCAGTCACTATTGTTACTTCAGACCACTGTTTATTATTGGCTCATGACTGGTTTATTAAAACAATTTAAAACAACCATAAACTTTTATGCTTGTCGCAATTTTGCTTCTCAACAACAGCCTGAGCGCTGGACTATTTACATGCTTTTTCATTATCGCACACCACCATTCCTGGCTCCAGCTGGCGTAGCATGAACCACTTCTGGGTCTGCTCCTGCAGAGCTGCAGGAATCTCTGCTGTGGTGTGGTTCCTGTCCCCTAAACAGAGCAGCTGAAGCACTGCATGGCACCTTTTAGCCTGACTCATTGAATAGCCCATTGAAACACTTATGCCCTGTACACATGATAGGATTTTCCGATGGAAAATGTGTGAAAGGACCTTGTTGTTGGAAATTCAGACCGTGTGTAGGCTCCATCACACATTTTCCATAGGAATTTCTGACACAAAAAGTTTGAGAGCTTGCTAAAAAAATTTCCGACAACAAAATCCGTCGGAAATTCCGATCTTGTGTACACAAATCCGGCGCACAAAGTGCCACGCATGCTCAGAAGAAATTAAGAGATGAAAGCTATTGGCTACTGCCCCATTTATAGTCCCGATGTACGTGTTTTACATCACCACGTTCAGAATGATTGGATTTTCTGACAACTTTGTGTGACTGTGTGTATGCAAGACAAGTTTGAGCCAACATGCATCGGAAAAAATCCATGGATTTTGTTGTCGGAATGTCCGATCAATGTCCGACCGTGTGTAAAGGGCATAAGGGGTACTTGTGGATCACAGGACAATTCAGCAGAAGAGGGCATGGAGGAGGAGGAGGGGGTGGAGCTGACAAATCTCGCTTCATCACCACTAGGGATGAGCCGAACACCCCCCGGTTCGGTTTGCACCAGAACTTGCGAACAGACCAAAACTTCACACGAACGTTAGAAGCGCATTGAAGTCTATGGGACTCGAACGTTCAAAATCAAAAGTGCTCATTTTAAAGGCTAATTTGCATGGTATTGTCCTAAAAAGGGTTTGGGGACCCGGGTCCTGCCACAGGGGACATGTATCAATGCAAAAAAAGTTTTAAACGGCCATTTTTTTGGGAGCAGTGATTTTAATAATGCTTAAAGTCAAACAATAAAAGTGTAATATTCCTTTAAATTTCGTACCTGGGGGTTGTCTATAGTATGCCTGTAAAGGGGCGCATGTTTCCCGTGTTTAGAACAGTCTGACAGCAAAATGACATTTCAAAGGAGTCATTTAAAACTACTCGCGGCTATTAATGAATTGCCGGTCCGACAATACACATAAAAGTTCATTGATAAAAACTGCATGGGATTTCCCCACAGGGGCACCCTAAACCAAAATTTAAAAAAAAACTGGCGTGGGGGTCCCCCTAAATTCCATACCAGGCCCTTCAGGTCTGGTATGGATTTTAAGGGGAACCCCGCGCCAAATTTTTTTTAAAAATGACGTAGGTCAATACCCAGCCCCTGGAGCCACGGTTCCCATATATTCCTAAACTTCCTATAGCTTCCTCTTCTAATATAAGTTATTCTCTCTGTTCTCACCAGCACATTCATAGTTCTAACCAAACCCTTCAGGGTAGGGGGGGCCGCTGAAAGCCAGGACTGTGCTATCAGTTTCCTCGCTTGATAGAGGCATCTTACCACTGCTGTAATTTTAAGCTTATTTCCCATGTTCTGACCAATTAAACCCAGCACGCACGCCTTAGCCTCCAAATCCAGACTTATCCCGAACCTAGATTCAATAATCTTCAGGATCTCGGACCAATATCTGGCTAATTTCGGGCATCTCCACATCATGTGTATGAGATCGCCCGTCTCACCGCATCTAGGACATTTCTCATCTAATCTGCGACCAAACCTGAACAGCTTCTTTGGGGTGTAATAAGCTCTGTGTATCAGCAAGAGGTGGGATGCCCGCTGCGACGGAGAGACCGACACCAGAGGGCCACCATAGATAGCCCCACTCCAGAGTGTCAAATGCTTTGGCAATATCCAAAGATAAGACAGCTCTGGATCTTATGTTTACAGTCGGGGTCTGAAGATTCAAAAATGTCCTTCTGATATTTTTGCTAGTAGCTCTATTCTGTATAAACCCAGATTGATCTGGGTGCACCAGGGTAGTAATGCACTTATTTATCCTAGCTGCCAGGACTTTTGCCAAAATCTTAACGTCAGACCCCAACAAAGAAATTGGCCTATATGAAGATGTGTCTACTTGATCTTTCCCTTCCTTCTGGATTAAAACTATTGTTGCTTCGGACATCGAGGATGGTAGACTACCGACGGTCGCCGACCAGTTCAGTGTCTTCAGAAGCTCCGGGACCAGCACCTCCCCATATTGTTTATAAATTTCAACTGGGAGACCATCTGGACCCGGAGCTTTCCGATTAGGCATATCTGATATAGCTTGCCACATTTCCTCAAGAGTTATAGGGGCTTCTAGACTTATCCTATCTGCAGCCGAAAGGGCCGGGAGCTCAGTGCCTTCCAAGAATTTTTCCATCTCACCCCTTTCTACACAGTGTTGTGACCTGTACAGCTCTTTAAAATATTCAAAGAACCTTTCCCTTATTACCCCTGAGTCCGATGAAATCACCCCCTCTGGTGTCCTAATTAGAGGAATTATTGAGGAGGGCGCATTAGCGCTGGCCAGTATGGCCAACAACCGGCCAACACTCTCCCCCTCCCCAAAATTCCTCTGTCTCCGGAAGAGTTTCCTATTTTCTGCAGCTCTAATACTTTCCATTTTATATTCCTGTTGTTTCCTTATCCAACACTCTTGATTTACCGGACTTGGATCTGCCACGTACTTTCTTTCTGCTACCATCACTTCCTCTCTAATAGCCTCACCCCTTACCCTTGATTGTTTCTTCACCCCCCAAAACACCTTGTCCCCATGTTGATGAGGACAAGGGCCTCATCCTCACAACCCATGGCCAGTGGTTGTGGGGGTCTGCGGGCGGGGGACTTATCAGAATCTTGAAGACCCCTTTAACAAAGGGACCCCAGATCCCACCCCCCCATGTGAAATGGTAACGGGGTACAAAAGTACCCCTACCATTTCACAAAAAACTGTCAAAAATGTTAAAAATTACAAGAGACAGTTTTTGACAATTCCTTTATTTAAAGTCTTCTTTTTTCCATCTTCTATCTTCTTTCTTTTATCTTCCTTCAGTTTCTTCCTCCATCTTCTTCTTCCTCCCATCCTCTGCTTCTTTCTCCAGTGTTCTCGTCCGGCATCTTTCTCCGCGGCATCTTCTTCTCTTCATCTTCTTCTCTTCATCTTTTTCTCTTCACCTTCTTCTCTTCATCTTCTTTTCGGGCTGCTCTGCATCCATGATTGGATGGGAGGCTCCCGCTGTGTGACGCTTCTCGTATTCTGGCGGTTCTTAAATAACAGAGGGCGGGGCCACACTGTGACCCCGCCTCCTCTGATGCATGGGGACTTGACGGGGACTTCCTTGTGGCATTCCCTGTGATGGTGACCCCGCCCCCCTCTTACATCACGGGGAATGCCACAGGGAAGTCCCCGTCAAGTCCCTGTGCATCAGAGGGGGGCTGGGTCCCCGGGTGGCCCCGTCCTCCATTATTTAAGAACCGTTAGAAGATGAGAAGCGTCACACAGCGGGAGCCTCCCATCCAATCATGGATGCGGAGCGGCCAGAAAAGAAGATGAAGAGAAGAAGATGAAGAGAAGAAGATGAAGAGAAAAAAAAGAAGAGAAGAAGATGAAGAGAAGAAGACGCCGTGGAGAAAGATGCCGGACGAGAACACTGGAGAAAGAAGCAGAGGATCAGAGGAAGAAGATGGAGGAAGAAACAGAAGGAAGATAGAAGATAGAAGAAAGCAGATAGAAGATGGAAAAAAGAAGACTTTAAATAAAGGAATTGTCAAAAACTGTCTCTTGTCATTTTTAACATTTTTGACAGTTTTTTTGTGAAATGGTAGGGGCGTACTTTTGTACCCCGTTACCATTTCACACAGGGGGGCCAGGATCTGGGGGTCCCCTTAATAAAGGGGGCTTCCAGATTCCGATAAGCCCCCCGCCCGCAGACCCCCACAACCACCGGCCAGGGTTGTGGGGATGAGGCCTTTGTCCTCATCAACATGGGGACAAGGTGTTTTGGGGGGCTACCCCAAAGCACCCTTCCAATGTTGAGGGCATGTGGCCTGGTACGGTTCAGGAGGGGGGGCGCTCTCTCACCCCCCCTCTTTTTCTGTGGCCTGCCAGGTTGCGTGCTCGGATAAGGGACTGGTATGGATTTTTGGGGGGACCCCACGCTAATTTTTTTTAAATTTTGGCACGGGGTTTTTGTGTGGCTTTCAGGTGCTCTTGCCAATGGGCTGAGTGGTGGGAAGTTAAATGCCTTGTCAAGCATGTGGTACCCAAGTGGCTGGCGTTTTTTCCCCACTTGATGTGCTTGAGACAAAGTTACAAATTGCAACAGTGATCGGCTGCACATGTGCTAAAAAAAGGCCCAGACAGCTGAGCTGTGGGAAGTGGGCTGGGAGATAACAGCTCCACACTGATGGAATAGGGTGGCTGATCTCCACTCTTCCATGATGGCTGCCTTGTTGGGGTTGTTCCTCACCCTCACTTTTCTCCTCTGCTCTATCCGGCACCCAAGTTGCGTCAGTGACATCATCATAATCTCCCCCATGCTCATGATCACTGGAGACAACTTGGCAATATGCTGTAGCTGGGGGAACATGACTGCCAATTTCTGTACCAGTGCTCTTCCCTCTCTGTAGGCTCATGTTCCTACCTTTTCCAACCTCAGAATCAACATCTGAATCAAGTAATGGCTGTGCATTGTCAAGGAGCAAGTGGCTGGCGCTGTGTTAAAATAACTCAGCTGACTCCTCCATGCCTGATGCTGGGGCTATGACAGGAGTAATTTAGCCACTCTAGCAGCTGCAGTGGACTGTGCACTAGTCTCTGCTTGGGTGATGGAGGATTAGGATGGTCTAGTAAGCCAGTCTAAAATATACTGCGTTAAACCCACAGTACCACATTGCAATATACTGTGTTAAACGTGCATTATTGCACACAGAAATATACTGTGTTAAATGTGCACTAACGCGCACAGAAATATACTGTGTTAAACGTGCACTAATGCACTGAAATAAACTGCGTTAAATGTGCACTAACACACTGAAATATATGGCTTTAAACGTCACATAACGCACAGAAATATACTGCATTAAACCTGCAGTAACGCACAGAAATATACTGTGTTAAACGTGCACTAATGCACTGAACTATACTGCGTTAAACATCACATAATGCACTAAAAAATACTGCATTAAATGTGCAGTAATGCACTGGACTTTACTGCAGTAAACCTGCCCTGACAAAATAAACTGACACTAATGTAAAAATGAATGGTCACTGCACTCACACTGACTGAAATATCACTAGATTCACACTAAACTGATATTCTACACTGACAATTGAAGCACAATAGCACACCAACTCCCTAGCAGCACTGAACAGAGCCCTGTTCTCTCTCCACGCCAATATCACACTGCAAATGGCCGCTATTGAAAGAATACGTTTATAGTGTGGGGTGGAACTAAGAGCAATGAGCCATGATTGGATAGAGTCATCATGACAGTGTCCAATCATGGCTCTGACAGCGCTCTGTGCCCTGATTGGGCAAAGCTTTCATTGCTTCAGCCAATCAGGGATTCCAATGCACTGTACGGTGGCTCAGTTAATTGTGGTCATTCGGCAGGCGAACAAACGGTCGAACGTCCCG
Source organism: Lithobates clamitans (assembly GCA_037952925.1). NCBI lineage: Eukaryota > Metazoa > Chordata > Amphibia > Anura > Ranidae > Lithobates > Lithobates clamitans. The sequence goes on along the minus strand of JBBGZY010000959.1, from coordinate 1,394,365 downwards.
ATAATTTGGGTGTTCGTTGAACGGGTGGACAGACAATGTTTGGCTCAAACTCATGCTCAGGCTGAACCTTTCCCCCATGCCTACTGATACCTTTACCATTAAACCAGACATTAAAAAAGGTCGGGGAAAGAAGCAAAGTCAGAGAATTGGAGAGGAAAAAAGGCATAAGAAAAAGAGAGGTCGTGGGTAATCTCAATAAACATAGGATCTTATATGTTAGAGAAGGTGGTCAAATCTGGATAGATGGGCATAATCAATCCTAGGATGCCAAGTCTGAAATAACATCAGAGTCCACCAAGATGGCTGTCAACTTTTCATTAATCATAATGTCATTCATGCGGTGTTTAACCTCATCACAGCTAAGGGTAGGAGGTTTCCAAGCCCTGTAGTTAATTTAGTAGCTGTAAAAAGGTGGGCAGCCAATTGGTGTTCTGAATGAAAGGGAAAGTTGATTGGTTTATGAAGTAGAGTCTTTACAGAAATCTTGAAGCTCTTCAGGGAATTTCAATCTTGCTAAGCACCCCTCTTTCCGCCCAATCAGACACGTGGGAATCCATTGAGAGAAAGAGCTGGGAACACACTGCTCAAAGCCAACTGTGAGGATCTGATGAGCTGCTGAAGAGATTTGGGTGCCTGCCTGGTCTGCAGCCAGGGAAATCCAATGGAAACAAAGAAGAATAGCGGGACAGGATAGTCACTCAGCATCAGCATAGGCAGTCTTGAAGGGATCTGTCATTTCAAAAAAAATATTTGGTTACATCAGCATCAGGTGCTTGGTAGCTGGTGGTGATCCAAGACTGATTCATTTTTATGAAGGTCAGTCGATCAACCGAGTCGGTGGACAGGCGCACCCTGTGATCGGTTACAAAGCCTCCAGCAGCACGAGTGTGCGTTCCAAAAGAACACTGGATGCAGGACAGGCCAGTAACTGAATTGCATACTGTGCAAGCTCTGGCCAGTGATCCATCCTCAAGACCCAGTAACCCAGAGAATTTTCGGTGGGAAAGGTGTCCAAGTCAGATCTTCCCCCTAGGTATTCCTGCACCATGTAAAACAGACGCTGGCGATGGTTGCTGGAACTGATCATACCTTGGGGCTTAGGACATCCTGTAAGCCCGGGTACCTGCCCAAGAACCGCTGCACCACCAAGTTAAGGACGTGAACCAAACAGGGCACATGGATAATTTGTCCCTGTCGGAGGGCGGAGAGGAGGTTGGTGCCATTGTCGCAAACCACCATTCCTGCCTTAAGTTGACATGGTGTCAACCACCTCTGAACCTGCCCCTGCAGAGCTGACAGAACCTTTGCCCCAGTGCGGCTCCTGTCCCCCAAGCACACCAGCTCAAGCACCACATGGCATCTTTTGGCCTGCGTACTTGCATAGCCCCTTGAAAGCCTATGGAGCACCTGGTTCCGAGGACAATGCACAGGAAGAGGCCATGGAGGAAGAAGAAGAGGAGGGGGTGGAGGAGAGAGGTGTGTCAGAGTCACTAGTAGTGGCATTTTGGAGGTGTGGTGGTGGAACAGCCTCCAACACTACTGCACCTTGTCCTGCATTTTTCCCAGCTGCCAGCAGAGACAACCAATGCGCCGTGAAACTTAGGTAACGTCCCTGTCCATGCCTGCTGGACCATAAGTCAGTGGTAATATGCACCTTACCGCTGACCGCCCTGTCCAGTGAGGCCAAGACATTGCCTTCCGCATGCCGGTAGAGAGCCGGAATTGCCTTCCGTGAGAAAAAGTGGCATTTGGGAACCTGCCACTGAGGAACCGCACATTCCACAAACTTACGGAAGGGGGCAGAGTCTACCAACTGAAAAAGTAGCAGATGAAGTGCTAGCAATTTTGCCAAGCTAGCATTCAACCACTGGGCATGTGGATGGCTGGGAGCGAACTTTTTTATGCGGTGCAGCAGCTGGGGCAGGGAAATTTGCCTGGTACAATCTGACGTCGGTGTACCGATAGCAGATTGCCCGCAAGTACTTGGCTGTGACACACCTAATTCTACACCTTTATTCCTCTCAGTGCAGGTCTCAGAGAGGACTGAAGGTATAGTGAGGTTGGAGATCCCAGCTGATGAGGAGCAAGGAGAGGTCCTCTTTGTTCTTTGGTGTGGGTCTTTTAGGTACGCTTGCCAAAGAACTGCATGGCAGGTCAACATATGTCTAATCAATCATGTGGTGCCCAAGCGGGAGATGTTTTGGCCACGCGAGATATGCTTGAGACATATGTTGCAAATAGCAGCGGTACCATCTGATGTACTCGTCTCAAAAAAGGCCCACAGCAAAGAGCTTTTGAAATAATGTGCAGAGACAGCAGCGCCCTGCACATGCGGAGCTCTGAGGTGTGATGCAGTCAGTGTGCTGCCCTTAAGCTGGCCCCCGAAGGGCATCCTGCCTCGTTGGTGATGTGCCTCCTCCTCCTCTCTCCTATCAGGCACCCACGTTGAGTTAGTGACCTCATCATCCCCTCCCTCCTCATCACTGGAGCAAACCTGGCAGTATGCTGCAGCAGAGGGAACATGACTGCCAGATTGCTGTCCTTCTTGGGCACCCCCTCTGTCCGTGCTCACGTTACTGCCTTCATCTAGCTGAGTATCATCATCAGAGCCTTCTAAACGCTGGGCATCCTCCTGGAGCATGTACCCAACACTGTGGTCAAACAGTTCAAGGGACTCCTCAGGAGGACATGATGGGGCCAGGGAAGGAGTCACTGATGCCATTGAGCCGAGGGAAGAGGCCGCATTGGCAGCTGCTTTGCCAGACAAAGTACCCTGAGCCTGGGTGAGAGAAAATGAGGAGTAGGGATAAGCTTCGAGTTCGAGTCGAACTCATGTTCGACTCGAACATTGGCTGTTCGCAAGTTCGCCGAACAGCGAACAATTTGGGGTGTTCGCGGCAAATTCGAATGCCGCGGAACACCCTTTAAAAGTCTATGGGAGAAATCAAAAGTGCTAATTTTAAAGGCTTATATGCAAGTTATTGTCATAAAAAGTGTTTGGGGACCCGGGTCCTGCCCCAGGGGACATGGATCAATGCAAAAAAAGTTTTAAAAACGTCCGTTTTTTCAGAAGCCATGATTTTAATAATGCTTAAAGTCAAACAATAAAAGTCTAATATCCCTTTAAATTTCGTAGCTGGGGGGGTGTCTATAGTATTCCTGTAAAGGGCCGCATGTTTCCCGTGTTTAGAACAGTCTGACAGCAAAATGACATTTTGAAGGAAAAAACCCATTTAAAACTACTCGCGGCTTTTGCATTGCCGACAATACACATAGAAGTTCATTGATAAAAACGGCATGGGAATTCCCCACAGGGGAACCCTGAACCAAAATTTTAAAAAAAAATGACGTGGGAGTCCCCCTAAATTCCATACCAGGCCCTTCAGGTCTGGTATCGATATTAAGGGGAACCCTGGCCAAAATTTTAAAAAAAAATGATGTGGGGTTCCCCCTAAATTCCATACCAGACCCTTCAGGTCTAGTATGGATTTTAAGGGGAACTCCGCGCCAAAGATAAAAAAAACGGCGTGGGGTCCCCCCAAAAATCCATACCAGACCCTTATCTGAGCACGCAACCTGGCAGGCCACAGGAAAATAGGGGGGGACGAGAGTGCGCCCCCCCTCCTGAACCGTACCAGGCCACATGCCCTCAAAATTGGGAGGGTGCTTTGGGGTAGCCCCCCAAAACACCTTGTCCCCATGTTGATGAGGAAAAGGGCCTCATCCCCACAACCCTGGCCGGCGGTTGTGGGGGTCTGCGGGCGGGGGGCTTATCGGAATCTGGAAGCCCCCTTTAACAAGAGGACCCCCAGATCCCGGCCCCCCCCTGTGTGAAATGGTAAGGGGGTACTTACCCCTACCATTTCACTAAAAAACTGTCAAAAATTTTAAAAATGACAAGAGACAGCTTTTGACAATTCCTTTATTTAAATGCTTCTTCTTTCTTCTATCTTCCTTCATCTTCTGGTTCTTCCTCCGGCGTTCTCGTCCAGCATCTCCTCCACGGCGTCTTCTATCTTCTTCTCCTCGGGCCGCTCCGCACACGTGGCATGGGGGGAGGCTCCCGGTTTTTTCTTCATCTTCTTCTTCTCTTCTTCCTTCTTCTCTTCTTCTCTTCTTCATTTTCTTCTCCAGGCCGCTGCGCATCCATGCTGGCATGGAGGGAGGCTCCCGCTGTGTGACGGCGTCTCCTCGTCTGACGGTTCTTAAATAACAGACGGGACATGACGGGACTTCCCTGTGGCATTCCCCGTGACGTCACAGGGAAGTCCCGTCAAGTCACCGTGCGTCAGAGGGGGCGGGGTCACCGGGTGGCCCAGCCCCACCGTTATTTAAGAACCGTCAGACGAGGAGACACCGTCACACAGCGAGAGCCTCCCTCCATGCCAGCATGGGTGCGGAGCGGCCCGGAGAAGAAAATGAAGAAGAGAAGAAGAGAAGAAGAGAAGAAGAGAAGAAGATGAAGAAGATGAAGAGAAGAGCGGGAGCCTCCCCCCATGCCATGGGTGTGGAGCGGCCCGAGGAGAAGAAGATAGAAGACGCCGCGGAAGAGGTACTGGACGAGAACGCCGGAGGAAGAACCAGAAGAGCCAGAAGAACCAGAAGAAGAAGATGAAGGATGATAGAAGAAGAAGCATTTAAATAAAGGAATTGTCAAAAACTGTCTCTTGTCATTTTTAACATTTTTGACAGTTTTTTAGTGAAATGGTAGGGGTAAGTACCCCCTTACCATTTCACACAGGGGGGGGGATCTGGGGGTCCCCTTGTTAAAGGGGGCTTCCAGATTCCAATAAGCCACCCGCCCGCAGACCCCCACAACCACCGGCCAGGGTTGTGGGGATGAGGCCCTTGTCCTCATCAACATGGGGACAAGGTGTTTTGGGGGGCTACCCCAAAGCACCCTCCCAATGTTGAGGGCATGTGGCCTGGTACGGTTCAGGAGGGGGGGCGCACTCACATCCCCCCTCTTTTCCTGCGGCCTGCCAGGTTGTGTGCTCGGATAAGGGTCTGGTATGGATTTTTGGGGGGACCCCACGCCGTTTTTTTTTTTTGGCGCGGTGTTTCCCTTAAAATCCATACCAGACCTGAAGGGTCTGGTATGGAATTTAGGGGGAACCCCACATCATTTTTTAAAAAAATTTTGGCCAGGGTTCACCTTAATATCCATACCAGACCTGAAGGGCCTGGTATAGAATTTAGGGGGACTCCCACGTCATTTTTTTTTTTTAATTTTGGTTCGGGGTTCCCCTGTGGGGAATTCCCATGCCGTTTTTATCAATGAACTTCTATGTGTATTGTCGGCAATGCAATAGCCGCGAGTAGTTTTAAATGGGTTTTTTCCTTCGAAATGTCATTTTGCTGTCAGACTGTTCTAAACACGGGAAACATGCGCCCCTTTACAGGCATACTATAGACACCCCCCAGCTACGAAATTTAAAGGGATATTACACTTTTATTGTTTGAATTTAAGCATTATTAAAATCACTGCTCCTGAAAAAACAGCCGTTTTTAAAAAAAATTTTTGCATTGATCTATGTCCCCTGGGGCAGGACCCAGGTCCCCAAACACTTTTTATGACAATAACTTGCATATAAGCCTTTAAAATTAGCACTTTTGATTATTCATGTTCGTGTCCCATAGACTTTAACGGTGTTCGCGTGTTCGAACAAACTTTTTTCCTGTTCGCATGTTCTGGTGCGAACGGAACAGGGGGGTGTTTGGCTCATCCCTAATGAGGAGGATTAGGACGGCTTGGTCATCCACTCGGCCAAGTCTTCCACATGTTGCGGCTCAACATGGCCAGCTGCAGAAAAAAAGGACAAGCGGGTCCCGCGGCCACGTGCTGATGAGGATGCACCGTGTCCACGACCAGCACTGTTGCCTCTAGACTCAGAGCCTGCTTGCCCTCTTTTATTGGCTTGTGACTGTCTGCCTCTCCTTGTTGGCCTTCCAGACATACTACTGGCCTGCAGTAAGCTGCACAAAACTCGGATATATATATATATATATATATATATATATATATATATATATACCGATTATACTGCAGCTAGCAGAATCAACTGCCTGCCTGTAGTATTATTATTATGATAACCCCTGCACTTGTCTTCAGGTAGCTATAATGTAGGTGCAACTGTGCAGGGTAAACAGTACAGTAACTGGAAATACATCAATGAGCCTACACAAGCAACTGGCTGCAGGTTACTTTACTGTAGGTCAGACTGTGCAGGGTACACAGTAAAGTAGATGGAAATACTTCAGTGAGCCTACAAAAGCAACTGGCTGCAGGTTGCTATACTGTAGCTCAGGCTGTGCAGGGTGCACAGTAAAGTAGATGGAAATACTTCAATGAGCCTACACAAGCACCTGGCTACAGGTTGCTTTACTGTAGGTCAAACTAATATATGCTGCAGTACAGTAGCTGGAAATACTATAAAAACACCTGCCTGCCTGTCAGTATTTTAGGAAGAGAAGAACAGGATCTAGCTAAACTGAATACAGTATATATTACACTGTAACTGCAGCTAACTGACTCGACCTGCCTACTCTATCTAACTTAAATCAAATGACACTGTCTGTCTGTCTGTCTGTCTCTCTCTCTCTCTGAACCCTGGAACACACTACACAGGGCCGCCGTGCAGGTGGCCTTATATAGTGTGGGGCGTGTACTAAACCCCCCTGAGCCATAGTTGGCCAAAGCCTCCTTGGCTTTGGCCAATTACGGCTCTCTATTCAGACAGCGCTGTGATTGGCCAAGCATGCAGGTCATAGTGCATGCTTGGCCAATCATCAGCCAGCAATGCACTGCAATGCCGCAGTTAATTATGGGCAGTGACGCGCCACTCGAATTTGGCGCGAATGGCCCATATCGTTCGCAATTCGGCGAACGTCCGAACAGGCGATGTTCGAGTCGAGCATGGGTTTGACTCAAACACGAAGCTCATCCCTATCAGTAATATACCTATTATTTGGCTGAGGGCTACCCCTGCTTCCTAAAGGATCAAAACAATTATGAACAGTAGTTGGAAGAGGAATCCGGGGCTTAATTTTCCTCCTTTTTTCTTACTCTCACCCCCCCAGGTCCACCTTTAAAGGAGGATCTCGGTGGCATCATTAACCACTTCAATACCAGGCACTTAGACACCTTCCCACCCAGGCCAATATTCAGCTTTCAGCGCTGTCGCGATTTGAATGACAATTGCGCGGTCATGCAAGACTGTACCCAAACAAATTTTTTATCATTTTGTTCCCACCAATAGATCTTTCTTTTGGTGGTATTTGATCACCTCTGCGGTTTTTATTTTTTGCGCAACAAATAAAAAAAGACCAAAAATTTGGAAAAAAAACAAGTTTTTCTTTGTTTCTGTTAAAATTTTTTGTAAATAAGTATGTTTTCTTCTTCAATGATGGGCACTGATATGGCTGCACTGATGGGCACTGATGAGGTGGCACAAATGAGGTGACACTAATGAGGTGGCACTGACGGACACTGATGATGGGCACTGATAGGCGGCACTGATGGGCACTGATAGGTGGCACTGATGGGCACTGATAGGTGGCACTGGTATGCAGCACTGATGGGCACTCATAGGTGGCATCGATGGGCACTCATAGGCTGCACTGATGGGCACTTGTAGGTGGCATTGATGGGTACTTATGGGTGGCACTGATGGGTACTTATGGGTGGCACTGATAGGTGGCACGGATGGGCACTGGTGGGCAGGGATGGGCACTGATAGGTGGCACAGATGGACACTGATGGGTGGCACTGTTGACACTGATTGGTGGCACTGATCACATTGATGGGTGGCATTGCTGGGCATCACTGATTTAAAATGGTGCCAGTCAGTGCCCATTTGTGGGCACTGACTGGCACAGATTGGGCACATTGGGCACATGTGGATGGCCATGGTGTACATACCTGGCCATCCACATGTTGCCTGGCTCCCTGGTGGTCCTGGCGGCTTCCCTGGTGGTGTAGTGTGGGCATCCGAGGGGGGATGCACTGATAAACAATCAACGCAGACCCCCCTTGCCAGGAGAGCCGCCGATCGGCTCTCCTCTACTCGTGTCTATCAGACGCGAGTGAGGAAAAGCCGATCAACGGCTCTTCCTATTGACATCGTGAACAGCCGTGATTGGACACGGCTGATCACGTGGTAAAGAGCCTCTGCCAGAGGCTCTTTACCAAGATCGGTGGAGCGGTGTGTCAGATTGACAAACCGCTCCACCAATCGCCACGATGCGCGCCCCCGCGGGCGTGTGGCGGCATGTTATCCTGCTGGACGTCATATGATGCCCAGTCAGGATAACTGAACCACCTCCCGGCCGTCATCTGCTATGGGCCGGGCGGGAAGTGGTTAAAAAACCATTCACCAGTGTCCGAAACATCGATCAAGGGGGTAACATCCCACCTTAAGCTACGAGGGACCATTTTATTCTCAAGATAAAAGTCCCACTTAGTATGAAGCTCAGTGGTCATTACATTTTTAAGTCTCATAAATTGGCCACTAATATCATCATTGAAACTGCAGGTCTCATTAAAGATACCCTCAGTATCAATGACATATCAATATCAATGACATATGCAGCCCTAAAATCAAATACAAATAAGATTGCAGAAATTGTTAAAGGTAGATACAGAGATCTGCGCCCTCAAAGAGAAACTTAACCCATTTAAAGGCAGTGAGGATTATGTTAAAAAATCAGAACTCCTAAGGAAACACCTTGAGAAAGAGGAGGTGGAACAAAGAAATAAAAAAAGAAAACATTTCTTAGGGATGTTTCCGATTATCATAATAAAGAGGTTTTTAAATGGCAAATTAAGGCTAATTTAGGCACTAACACTGCACAGGTGGATCTGGCCAATGGCGGAAGGCTATCCACCCAGGTTCAGAACATAGACAATACCCAGGCCTCCTCATCATATTCAGCTTTTAGTCACCCACAGCCACTGTGATCCTCCTTTAAAGGTGGATCTGGGGGGGTGGGAGTAAGAAAAAGGAGGACAAATTAAGCCCCAGATTCCTCTTCCAACTAATGTTCATAATTGTTTTGATCCTTTAGGAAGCAGGGGGTAGCCTTCAGCCAAATAATAGGTATATTACTGAGTACAGTAATGATTGGGGCACCGACTATCACGAACAATATAACTACTCCCCAAGAACACCGTCTAGAGGGAATTAGTGGCAGGAACCTAATCATCCTCCTGTGTTTAACCATTCTGAAAGAGATGGCCCTGTTGGGAGAGATTTCGGTAGAAAATTTTTCCCAGGGTCCAGAACACTTAAAGGGGCATAGACCCAAAAAGGGTTCCAGAGGGGGAGGAGGATCCGTACAAAAAGGGAGGCGGGTTTAAGGGACGCAGGCATCTTCAATCTCAGTAAGTCCACTTTAACCAATGAGGAGAAGCATGTTCTCAATCATGGGTTGAAGTTTGCCCCCTCTAAGCCCCTGAACAAATTTGAAACATTCATTGATATTCAAAAATGTATCTGTAAAATCAATATTCAGCGCTATATGTTGGGTAATTCCTATCATTCTAATGTTGCGATCTCAGGTAATATAAAAAATTCTGGTCTGGCCAATGTCTCACTGTTCAACCCCCTGGGCCCTGTAGCTCCGGCCATTAGGGTCTTTAGGGATCTTGTCAATGAGGATTTATATTCCCTGCAGGTAAAGAAAAACAGAAGTGAATATATGTTTAAGAAAGGCCTAGAAAGACTGAAGGATAGAGATGACATAGTAGTACGCCCTGCCGATAAGGGGGGATAGTGGTTCTCGACAAAGAAGCTTACAATGCAGCGATGCTGAGATTATTATCAGATCGCACCACTTACTTTCCCCTAAAAGGCAATTCCACTTCAAGCTACAGAAGGGAACTTGTTGGCTTGGTTGAGGATGGGTTTGTGAGGAACATTATCTCAAAAAAAGAGAAAGCCTTTTTGATAACTATAGTGCCAAGGGTTCTGGTGATTTATTATTTACCTAAGGTGCACAAGGATCCTGTTTGCCCCCCTGGAAGACCAATCGTTAGTGGCATTGATTCAGTTACTTCCAGGGTGGGCAAATATATTGATCACTTTTTGCAGCCTTTGGTCACTAAAACTCCCTCATACTTGAAAGATTCCATTCAGGTGATCAATTTACTGCAACATATAGATTTGGAAAGATACATATATTTACAACTGCAGATGTTTCCTCGTTATACACTGTGATTTCCCATCAACATGGGAGGGAGGCAGTGGATTATTTTTACAGCAGGACCTTCTTCATGTCCATCAAAGAAAGTTCATTTTGAAACTCTTATATTTTGCGATGGAGCGGAATTATTTTTTGGTATAATGGCTCCTTTTATGTTCAGTGTAGGGGGGTTGCCATGGGGGCAAAGTTTGCCCCCAGCATGGCCAACCTTTTAATGGCCAGGTGGGAGGAGGATGTCGTCTATGGAGAGCCTAGATCATAGTTGGTGCTCTGGGCGAGGTACATAGATGATATCCTCCTCCTGTGGGATGGCACCCTGGACACTCTTAACAGCTTAATTTTCGGCTTGAACCAGAATGATAGGGGCATTGTTCTGACTCATGAAGCAAATAATGTGGAGATTCATTTCCTTGATTTGAGGATTGGAGTCATAGATGGGCATACAGTATTATTTCCACTTACTTCAAAGAGACCGACCGGAACGGTTTTCTAGACACCAAGAGTTGTCATCATAAATCTTGGTTGAAATCAATTCCCAAAAGCCAGTTTCTTAGGTTGAGGCGAAACTGTACGAATCATGATGATTTTGATAGTGAGGCCTCAATCCTTAGAAAAAGATTTATGAAAAAGGGTATGGCTCGGCTGAGCTCGATGAAGCCCTTAGTCTGGCTAGAGCCAAAAATAGGGAAGAACTTCTGACGGTTAAGCCAAAGAAAACAGATGATTCATTTAAATTTTCCTTTATCACTGGCTATTCCAATCAGCATGTTGCAATAAAAAAGATAATGCAAAAGCATTGGAAAGTGCTGAAGGCTGACTGACTTTTGGCCTCTGTTCTACCAGAACAACCACGGGTTGTGTATAGAAGAGCTCCACCATTAAAACTACAGGTGGCACCTCACATTGTAGATCCACCTAAGCAACTCTCCTTTTTCCACAGTGTGGGAGGATTTTACCCATGCAGAAAATGCCCTATTTGCAAATTGAATAACATTAATAATAGAAGGGTTGATTCCTTCCAGTCGACGGCGACCCAAGAAATTTTTCAGATTAAACCATTTATCTCATGTTCAACAAAACATGTTGTATATGTGATAAAATGTACATGCAGTAAACAATACATAGGGCGAACTAAACACATGATACATGTTAGGCTTAGTGAACATGTGGCCAATATTAGGCGAGGCTTTACCAAGCATAGCCTCTCTAAACATTATGCCTTAAAACAATCGAAATCCCGAAGGTACAGTTTTCTTGGGTATTGACAAATTTTGTGGACATTGGAGAGGTAGTCACATGGTGAGGGAAATATCCCGTTTGGAAACCAAATGGATTTATTTAGCCCAAACTTAAACCCCATTTGGTATGAACATCGAGTGGGATATAAATGCATTTATCAACAATAGTTAGGTCTGTCCCTTGCTACCAAAAATGTATTATTTAAAAAAAAAAAAATTAATATTTTATGGTTATTTAAAAAAATCTTTTTTATTTATTTACTCATCTAGATTGTACTTATTATTAAATTTTGTTTTGTGTTATTGGTGTTTGATATTACCATGAGATGTTGTTGCTCCTCGGGTCTCTACGATGCGAGATTTCCTCTCCCACTAGCTCAATTACCACTCTTGCTATATTTTGTAGCATTTTGTGGTATTTTTTATTCAGTTGGGAATATATTGTCAAGGTCTTTTTATTTTTATGTTTTGTAATAATTACTATTTTGTTTTTTATTAATTATTAAAAGGCCTTTTTGGTGAGATTATCTTGCTATGTGAAGTTTCTATCAAATTTTAGCTGAATTTTTTTTTTACAGCAAAGGTAACTTGTTTGCCCTGAAAGTTTAGAGGATATTTAATTTTTTCCTCTGGCATGCATTTTAAGATTATTAGGCTATGGATATTTTTATCTATCTTCTATAACCTTTTATATAACGCATTCCTTGGTATTTCCTGCCTGTGGAGCACATATATTATTGTATTCTTAAGTCCACTTCCGGCTACTGCATTTCCGCCCCTCTTGAAGGCATGCAATTTCCATTTTTTTCCCTGTATCCGTCCCTTTCTAAACTTCCGAACGTCGCACGTCACAACCATGCCCCTGATGATGCACGCTGGTGACGAAACGTCGGGCAGAGCTTAGGGATGAGCGACGCATCAGAGAGGATGGAGGAGCTGCGGCCATCTTAGTGGTAGGAAGCGCTGGTCGCCTTCCTTTTCTGCCTTAACCTTACTTCTCATGTTCTTGCTTGGGATGTTTGCGCAATGAGTTTGTCCTTTCTCATCCCCATGTATACATAAATATCCTGCTGCATCTCCGGAGTGTACCTTTTTGGCATACCCATTCTGGTTAAAAGCATATAATGTAATTTTGGGTTTATCAATGGAGTGAGGAGCTTTGGGCAGCAAGAGGAATTTCTTCGATTTATGGGAGACGTGGACACCATCTAATGCTATGCTGTTTAACCCACTTGCTGATGGTAAGGGTGAGTGTGTTTGGGTGATGGTGATGAGTTCTTCCTCCTTTCACGTCTACAGAGATTTTTTATGAACTGACTCAGATTACTTAAACCTGGAATTTTCTTCATGATTCAACATATGGACTTTTTGAATATGATCTTTCTATAGCGCTACACCTATACCCCATAGATGACTTATGTATGACCTGGTTCTCTACTAGGGTATAACAACTTACTGATGGACCTTATGATTGCAGTTTCCTACATGATCCCCGTGGATTTTGGCTGCTTCATGTCCCAAAGAACTTGCATTGGAAATCTGTGCCCTGGACACTATGCAGAAGTCCGTTTAACTGCCTCCCGACCGTTGGAGGTATCTCCTCTAGACATGGTGTAACTGCACACCCTTTGTTCTGCCCCCCTAAAATTTATAATTCTTTTTCCATCTATAAATGGTTGGTTGCTCTCTGTTCATGACCCCAGGTAGCCATTGACTATGGTTTGGTTCGGGATAATAGCATACCCTGGTTTGGGTGGGTGTGCGGGGTGGGGGGAGGGGGGTGTTGGAACGGGTTGAAATGTTTATTGGTTCAAAAGAAGGAATGTTTTAGGGGTATTTGTGTTGCTGCAGAAAATGCTTGTGTTCTCTCTGAGTGCTATAAGGAGGGAGGGTGGGGAGGGGTGGTGTTGCCTGCTTCCCGGGGGTCCAGATGCTTTCCTGTCCCGGCTGTCTCTACAGTGCCTTATTAACTTCCATCCTTATCTATGGCTCCCTTAATAATTATATCGTGGAACGTCCGGGGCCATAACTCCTGGATCAAACGTTCCCTAGTATTTAACTTTCTAAAATCCCATCGCCCTGACATATGCATCTTTCAGGAAACCCACTTGATGGGTAGCAGAGCACTTGGGCTTAAAAAACCCTGGGTGGCACATTATTATCATTCTACTTACTCCTCATATGCCAGAGGGGTGAGCGTGCTTATCCACAAGTCCCGTCTTTCACTTTAGTAGAATTGCTTCTGAACCCAGGGGGGAGATTTGTTATATTACATGCTGTAATTGTGAATGTACCTATAGTGGTGGTGGGGCTATATATCCCCCGCTGGCATCTTTGACCCTTTTAAATAAGATTACCCAGTATCTTGCTAATATGTCAGTGGACAATGTGGTGCTGGCGGGAGAGTTTAACCTCCCTGCCCTGCATTAAACACTCTGACGCCAGGGGGGCATGGGCTCCCCGCTGTCTCGCTGGGCGTCCACCTTCGGCCTCACTGATGTCTGGCGCTGGAAGAATCCCCTCCAGAGAAGGTATACATGACAGTCTGCCACCTATGTGGCCATGTCCAGAATAAATCTTGATCTGAATTTGGCCCTGACACGGAGCCAAAGACGCACAGCATTTCTGTGCAGTGTGCTCCGCAGCCGCCCCGGATATATGTGAACCGCCTTTATAAGGAGCCAGTCACATTCTCCTCCTATGCAAATTGGATGAGGGGAAACCTGCATTTAATTCACATAGGTGTGAACCCGGCCTGAATGAGTTCATACAGACCAGTCCAGATTAATCCCAGGGAGGGAAGGAAAAGACAATGGCATAAGAGCACTACTCCTATTACATACAATGGAAGGTGGAAAGTCCCCAGGTCTACTCCTGTCAATAGATGCCAAAAAGGCATTTGGGACTTTGTGATAAGCACAAATGTGAACCTAGGAATAGGTCCTAAGATGTCAGGATGGATTAAAGCATTATATATCATCACCCTACGGCATCAGTAAAAGTTAATAGGAGCTTGTCTCCATCTTTTGAAATGTCCATTGGAACAAGACAGGGGTGGCTGCTCTCGCCCCTCCTGTTTGTACTGTCATTAGAACCCTTACTTGCAACAATAAGAAACAGTACAGATGTAGGTGGGTGAGGATTGGGAATTAAGAGCATAAAGTAGAGGCATACGCCGATGATGTCTTGTTCTATTTAATTAATCCTGGAATAACAATACCAAACTTAATAAAAAAAACTAAAAATATATGGAGAACTGTCCAACCTAAAGATTAATCCTGTAAAATCAGATTTTTTTTTAAATATAAACCTGAGTAAAAAGGAAGAGCAAGACCTATGAGAGGAATTCCCTTTCATATGGGCAAAAATGGGTTTAAAATATCTTGGGATAAAGCTAACTCCATCTTTAGGAGAATTATAGCAAGCAAATTATATCCCACTATTAAAACAAGATTAAAATATAATTGAAGAAAATGGCTATTAGACCTCTCTCCTGGATTAGACGAGTAAACACCTTAAAAGATAGTAATACTACCGAAAATCCTGTATAAATTCCAGGTGTTGCCAATAGAATTACTGCAGACATATTTTAGAACATTAAACTAGAAAATGCATTTCCTGGGGAAAATGCGTGGGAATGCTGAATAGCATCTCCCTATCTGCTAGCTGCCTGTCCCCTGAACACACTGTAAAAAACATCTCCTTACTATCTGCTAGCTGCCTGAGTGAGAGACAGTGTGAGAGAACCCTTCAAACAAGCCTTAATAAATCCACATAAGTACATGCTATGGAAACAGCGACTTCACCGTTAGAGACACATGGCCTCTGTGAACGTATCGGTATAAAATTTATGTTGATAAACTTAAAAATGTGGGCATGTCAGCGATTTAAAAAAAAGTTGGCTGTGCGTTTCGCTGGGAAATGTGAAGAATTTTATACATCAAAACTTAACCATCATATTGCCCCATTAAAACTGCCCCCATCATTTTGCCCCATCAAAACAGCCCCCATCAAAATTGCCCCATCATATTGTCACAGTCATAACTCTCCATCAAAACTGCCCCATCATATTGCCACCATCAAAACTATCCCCCATCAAAATTACCACAGTCAAAACTGCCCTATCAAAACTGCCACCATCAACACGGCCCCCATCAAAACTGTCCCCATCAAACTGCCCCCATCAAAATTGCCCCATCATATTGCCACCGTCAAAACTGCCCCATCAAAACTGCCCCATCATATTGCCACCATCAAAATGGGCTCCCATCAAAAAGGCCCCCATCAAAACGGCCCCCATCAAAACTGCCCCATCAAATATGCCCCATAATATTGCCACCATCAAAACTGCCCATCATATTGCCACCATCAAAACGGCCCCCATCATATTGCCCTCATCAATACTGCCCCATCATATTGCCACCATCGAAATGGCGACCATCAAAATGGCCCCCATCAAAACTGCCCCATCAAAACCGCCCAATCATATTGCCCCATCAAAACTGCCCTATCCAAACAGCCCATCATATTGCCACCATCAAAACGGCCCCATCATATTGCTCCCATCAAAACTGCCCCCATCAAAACTGCCCCATCATATTGCCACCATCAAAACTGCCCTCATCAAAACTGCCCCATCATATTGCCCCCATAAAAATTGCCCCCATCAAATTTGCCCTATCATATTGCCGCCATCAAAAATGCCCCATCATATTGCCACCATCAAAACTGCCCCATCATATTACCACCGTCAAAACTGCCCCATCATATTGCCACCATCAAACTGCCCCCATGAAAACTGCCCCATCATACTGCCCCCAGGAAAACTGCCCCACCATATTGCCCCCATCAAAACTGCCCCCATCAAAACTGCCCCATCATATTGCCACCATCAAAACTGCCCCATCAGAATTGCCTCATCATATTCCTCTATTATAAATGTGGTGTGTCTGTCCCCGCCCCCGCGCTCTGTAATCAGAGCTGAGATGCTCCAGCCGCCTCCCCCACCGCCCATCACTGTGTGTAACAGAAGCTTTGGTAACCATGGCAACAAAAGCAGCTCAGTACACTATGTTTAATAGCTAAAATTTCCTGAAATGACCACTAAACAAACAGCTTTTTCACAAAAACTGTTAAAGATATCAAACTGAAAAGATATAGCCAGATAGCTGAATATTTTGTGAACATTTTAAAGTTTGTTTGGCGTCTGTAGGTGAAAGTAGGAAGGAGCTGAAACTTTTGGGAGCGGAAGAAGATTTTAAGAATTTGAAGCATGCTCCCATTGACTTCAATGTTAAAAAAAAGTGTTAAAAAGCTTAATATTTTAAAAAGTATAAATAGTAGAAAAAAAGTGGAAAAAGTCCCATCATCAGCCGAAAGAGATGAACATTTTAATAGTTGAATGGTTTTAATAACTGAAACTATGCAGAACTTACGCAGAGCCAAAAAACGTACGGAATAATAAAATTAACTAGAAAATGCATTTCCTGGGGAAAATGCGTGGGAATGCTGAATAGCTAAATTGCTAAAATGGCCAACATCAAAACTGCCCCATCATACTGCCATCAAAACTGCCCCATCAGAATTGCCCCATCAAAATTGTCCCCATTAAAACTGCCCCATCATATTGCCACCATCAAAACAGCCCCATCAGAATTTCCCCATCAAAAACTGCCCCATCATATTGCCACCATCAAAACTGCCCCCATCAAAACTGCCCCATCATATTGCCACCTTTTAAAACTGCTCCATTAAAATTGTCCCCATCAAAACTGCCCCATCATATTGCCACCATCAAAACTGCCCCATCATATTGCCACGATGAAAACTGCCCCATCAGAATTGCCCTATCAAAACTGCCCCATCAGAATTGCCCTATCAAAACTGCCCCATCATATTGCCACCATCAAAACTGCCCCATCAGAATTGCCCTATCAAAACTGCCCCATCATATTCCTCTATTATAAATCAGTACATGGTGTGTCTGTCCCCTCCCCCGGGCTCTGTAATCAGAGCTGAGATGCTCCAGCCACCTTCCCCCCTGTGTATAACATGAAGCTTTGGTAACCATGGCAACAACACAAACACAGTACACTCTGATTAATGGCTAAAATTTTCTGAAATGACCTCTAAACAAAAAGCTTTTTCTCAAAAACTGTAAAAGATATCAAACTGAAAAGATATAGCCAGATAGCTGAATATTTTGTGAACATTTTAAAGTTTGTTTGGCGTCTGTAGGTGAAAGTATGAAGGAGCTGAAACTTTTGGGAGCGGAACAAGATTTTAAGGATCTGAAGCATGCTCCCATTAACTTCAATGTTAAAAAAAAGTGTTAAAAAGCTTAATATTTTAAAAAGTATAAATGGTAGAAAAAAAGTTGAAAAAGTCCCATCATCAGCTGAAAGAGACAAACATTTTAATAGCTGAATGGTTTTAATAGCTTAAAGTATGCAGAAGTTACGCAGAGCCAAAAAACGTACGGAATAAAAAAATTAACATTAAAATTAAAAATAAATAAAATCGAATAACAATAGTGGGACTGCTAAAGCAGTCCCACTAACTAGAAAATGCATTTCCTGGGGAAAATGCGTGGGAATGCTGAATAGCTGAATTGCTAAAACGGCCCCCATCAAAACTGCCCCATCATATTGCCATCAAAACTGCCCCCATCATTTTGCCTTCAAAACTGCCCCATCAGAATTGCCCCATCAAAACTGCCCCATCATATTGACACCATGAAAACTGCCCATCAAAACTTCCCCATCAGAATTGCCCCATCAAAACTGCCCCATCATATTGCCACCATCAAAACTGCCCCATCAGAATTGAGCCATCAAAACTGCCCCCATCATATTGCCACCATCAAAACTGCCCCATCAAAACTGCCCCATCATATTGCCACCTTTAAAACTGCCCCATCAGAATTGTCCCATCAAAACTGCCCCATCATACTGCCACCATCAAAACTGCCCCATCAGAATTACCCCATCAAAACTGCCCCATCGTATTCCTCTATTATAAATCAGTACATGGTGTGTCTGTCCCCTCCCCCGGGCTCTGTAATCAGAGCTGAGATGCTTCAGCCACCTCCCCCCTTGTGTATAACAGAAGCTTTGGATAACCATGGCAACAAAACCAACACAGTACACTGTGTTTAATGGCTAAAATTTCCTGAAATTACCTCTAAACAAAAAGCTTTTTCTCAAAAACTGTAAAAGATATCAAACTGAAAAGATATAGCCAGATAGCTGAATATTTTGTGAACATTTTAAAGTTTGTTTGGCGTCTGTAGGTGAAAGTATGAAGGAGCTGAAACTTTTGGGAGCGGAACAAGATTTTAAGGATCTGAAGCATGCTCCCATTAACTTCAATGTTAAAAAAAAGTGTTAAAAAGCTTAATATTTTAAAAAGTATAAATGGTAGAAAAAAAGTTGAAAAAGTCCCATCATCAGCTGAAAGAGACGAACATTTTAATAGCTGAATGGTTTTAATAGCTTAAAGTATGCAGAAGTTACGCAGAGCCAAAAAACGTACGGAATAAAAAAATTAACATTAAAATTAAAAATAAATAAAATCGAATAACAATAGTGGGACTGCTAAAGCAGTCCCACTAACTAGAAAATGCATTTCCTGGGGAAAATGCGTGGGAATGCTGAATAGCTGAATTGCTAAAACGGCCCCCATCAAAACTGCCCCATCATATTGCCATCAAAACTGCCCCCATCATTTTGCCTTCAAAACTGCCCCATCAGAATTGCCCCATCAAAACTGCCCCATCATATTGACACCATGAAAACTGCCCATCAAAACTTCCCCATCAGAATTGCCCCATCAAAACTGCCCCATCATATTGCCACCATCAAAACTGCCCCATCAGAATTGAGCCATCAAAACTGCCCCCATCATATTGCCACCATCAAAACTGCCCCATCAAAACTGCCCCATCATATTGCCACCTTTAAAACTGCCCCATCAGAATTGTCCCATCAAAACTGCCCCATCATATTGCCACCATCAAAACTGCCCCATCAGAATTACCCCATCAAAACTGCCCCATCGTATTCCTCTATTATAAATCAGTACATGGTGTGTCTGTCCCCTCCCCCGGGCTCTGTAATCAGAGCTGAGATGCTTCAGCCACCTCCCCCCTTGTGTATAACAGAAGCTTTGGATAACCATGGCAACAAAACCAACACAGTACACTGTGTTTAATGGCTAAAATTTCCTGAAATGACCTCTAAACAAACAGCTTTTTCACAAAAACTGTAAAAGATATCAAACTGAAAAGATATAGCCAGATAGCTGAATATTTTGTGAACATTTTAAGGTTTGTTTGGTGTCTCTAGGTGAAAGTATGAAGGAGCTGAAACTTTTGGGAGCGGAAGAAGATTTTAAGGATTTCAAGCATGCTCCCATTGACTTCAATGTTAAAAAAAGTGTTAAAAAGCTTAATATTTTAAAAAGTATAAATAGTAGAAAAAAAGTTGAAAAAGTCCCATCATCAGCTTAAAGAGACGAACATTTTAATAGTTGAATGGTTTTAATAGCCGAAAGTATGCAGAAGTTACGCAGAGCCAAAAAACGTACGGAATAAAATTAAGATTAAAAATAAATAAAATCGAATAACAAACTAGAAAATGCATTTCCTGGGGAAAATGCGTGGGAATGCTGAATAGCTGAATTGCTAAAACGGCCCCCAGCAAAACTGCCCCCATCATATTGCCACTATCACAACTGCCCCATCAGAATTGCTTATCAAAATTGTCCCCATCAAAACTGCCCCATCATATTGCCACCATCAAAACTGCCCCATTAGAATTGCCCCATCAAAATTGCCCCATCATATTGCCACCATCAAAACTGCCCCATCAGAATTGCCCCATCAGAATTGCCCCATCATATTGCCATCATCAAAACTTCCCCATCAGAATTGCCCCATCAAAACTGCCCCATCAGAATTGCCCTATCAAAACTGCCCCATCATATTGCCACCATCAAAACTGCCCCATCAGAATTGTCCCATCAAAACTGCCCCATCATATTGCCACCATCAAAACTGACCCATCAGAATTGCCCCATCAAAACTGCCCCATCATATTCCTCTATTATAAATCAGTACATGGTGTGTCTGTCCCCTCCCCCGGGCTCTGTAATCAGAGCTGAGATGCTCCAGCCACCTCCCCCTTGTGTATAACAGAAGCTTTGGTAACCATGGCAACAAAAGCAACACAATACACTCTGTTTAATGGCCAAAATTTCCTGAAATGACCACTAAACAAACAGCTTTTTCACAAAAACTGTAAAATATATCAAACTGAAAAGATATAGCCAGTTAGCTGAATATTTTGTGAACATTTTAAAGTTTGTTTGGCGTCTGTAGGTGAAAGTATGAAGGAGCTGAAACTTTTGGGAGCAGAAGAAGATTTTAAGGATCTGAAGCATGCTCCCATTGACTTCAATGTTAAAAAAAGTGTTAAAAAGCGTAATATTTTAAAAAGTATAAATAGTAGAAAAAAAGTCCCATCATCAGCTGAAAGAGACGAACATTTTAATAGTTGAATGGTTTTAAAAGCTGAAAGTATACAGAAGTTACGCAGAGCCAAAAATCGTACTAGATAATAAAGAAATGATAAAAATAACTAGAAAATGCATTTCCTGGGGAAAATGCATGGGAATGCTGAATAGCTAAATTGCTAAAATGGCCGCCATCAAAACTGCCCCATCATACTGCCATCAAAACTGCCCCATCAGAATTGCCCCATCAAAATTGTCCCCATTAAAACTGCCCCATCATATTGCCACCATCAAAACTGCCCCATCAGAATTGCCACCATCAAAACTGCCCCCATCAAAACTGCCCCATCATATTGCCACCATCAAAACTGCCACATCAGAATTGCCCCATCAAAACTGCCCCATCATATTGCCACCATGAAAACTGCCCCATCAGAATTGCCCTATCAAAACTGCCCCATCATATTGCCACCATGAAAACTGCTCCATCAGAATTGCCCTATCAAAACTGCGCCATCATATTGCCACCATCAAAACTGCCCCATCATAATTGCCCCATCAAAACTGCCCCATCAGAATTGCCCTATCAAAAATGCCCCATCATATTCCTCTATTATAAATCAGTACATGGTGTGTCTGTCCCCTCCCCCGGGCTCTGTAATCAGAGCTGAGATGCTCCAGCCACCTCCCCCCCTGTGTATAACAGAAGCTTTGGTAACCATGGCAACAAAACAAACACAGTACACTCTGATTAATGGCTAAAATTTCCTGAAATGACCTCTAAACAAAAAGCTTTTTCTCAAAAACTGTAAAAGATATCAAACTGAAAAGATATAGCCAGATAGCTGAATATTTTGTGAATGCTTTAAAGTTTGTTTGGCGTCTGTAGGTGAAAGTATGAAGGATCTGAAACTTTTGGGAGCGGAAGAAGAATTTAAGGATTTCAAGCATGCTCCCTTTGACTTCAATGTTAAAAAAAGTGTTAAAAAGCTTAATATTTTAAAAAGTATAAATGGTAGAAAAAAAGTTGAAAAAGAGCACACATTAGCTAAAAGAGACAAACATTTTAATAGTTGAATGGTTTTAATAGCTGAAAGTATGCAGAAGTTACGCAGAACCAAAAAACGTACGGAATAAAATTAAAATTAAAAAAATTTAAAATAAATAAAATCGAATAACAATAGTGGGACTGCTAAAGCATCCCCACTAACTAGAAAATGCATTTCCTGGGGAAAATGCGTGGGATGCTGAATTGCTAAATTCCTAAAATGGCTGCCATCAAAACTGCCCTATTATACTGCCATCAAAACTGCCCCATCAGAATTGCCCCATCAAAATTGTCACCATTAAAACTGCCCCATCATATTGCCACCATCAAAACTGCCCCATCAGAATTGCCCCATCAAAATTGCCCCATCATATTGCCACCATGAAAACTGCCCCATCAGAATTGCCCTATCAAAACTGCGCCATCATATTGCCACCATCAAAACTGCCTCATCATAATTGCCCCATCAAAACTGCCCCATCAGAATTGCCCTATCAAAAATTCCCCATCATATTCCTCTATTATAAATCAGTACATGGTGTGTCTGTCCCCTCCCCCGAGCTCTGTAATCAGAGCTGAGATGCTCCAGCCACCTCCCCCCCGCGTATAACAGAAGCTTTGGTAACCATGGCAACAAAACAAACACAGTACACTCTGATTAATGGCTAAAATTTCCTCAAATGACCTCTAAACAAAAAGCTTTTTCTCAAAAACTGTAAAAGATATCAAACTGAAAAGATATAGCCAAATAGCTGAATATTTTGTGAACACTTTAAAGTTTGTTTGGCGTCTGTAGGTGAAAGTATGAAGGAGCTGAAACTTTTGGGAGCGGAAGAAGATTTTAAGGATCTGAAGCATGCTCCCATTGACTTCAATGTTAAAAAAAGTGTTAAAAAGCTTAATATTTTAAAAAGTATCAATGGTAGAAAAAAAGTTGAAGAAGAGCACACATCAGCTAAAAGAGACGAACATTTTAATAGTTGAATGGTTTTAATAGCTGAAAGTATGCAGAAGTTACGCAGAGCCAAAAAACGTACGGAATAAAATTAAAACTAGAAAATGCATTTCCTGGGGAAAATGCGTGGGAATGCTGAATAGCTAAATTGCTAAAACGGCCGCCATCAAAACTGCCCCATCAGAATTGCCCCATCAAATTTGTCCCCATTAAAACTACCCCATCAGAATTGCCCCATCAAAACTGCCTCATCAGAATTGCCCCATCATATTACCACCATCAAAACTGCCCCATCATATTGCCACCATCAAAACTGCCCCATCAGAATTGCCCCATCATATTACCACCATCAAAACTGCCCCCATCATATTGCCATCAAAACTGCCCCATTAGAATTGCCCCATCAAAATTGTCCCCATCAAAACTGCCCCATCATATTGCCACCATCAAAACTGCCCCATCATATTCCTCTATTATAAATCAGTACATGGTGTGTCTGTCCCCTCCCCCGGGCTCTGTAATCAGAGCTCAGGTGCTCCAGCCACCTCCCCCCTGTGTATAACAGAAGCTTTGGTAACCATGGCAACAAAAGCAACACAATACACTCTGTTTAATGGCTAAAATTTCCTGAAATGACCACTAAACAAACAGCTTTTTCGCAAAAACTGTAAAAGGTATCAAACTGAAAAGATATAGCCAGTTAGCTGAATATTTTGTGAACATTTTAAAGTTTGTTTGGCATCTGTAGGTGAAAGTATGAAGGAGCTGAAACTTTTGGGAGCAGAAGAAGATTTTAAGGATCTGAAGCATGCTCCCATTGACTTCAATGTTAAGAAAAGTGTTAAAAAGCGTAATATTTTAAAAAGTATAAATAGTAGAAAAAAAGTTGAAAAAGTCCCATCATCAGCTGAAAGAGACGAACATTTTAATAGTTGAATGGTTTTAATAGCTGAAAGTATGCAGAAGTTACGCAGAGCCAAAAAACATACTAGATAATAAAGAAATAATAAAAATAAATAAAATCGAATAACAATAGTGGGACTGCTAAAGCATTCCCGCTAACTAGAAAATGCATTTCCTGGGAAAAATGTGTGGGAATGCTGAATAGCCGAATTGCTAAAATGGCCCCCATCAAAACTGCCCCCATCATATTGCCATCAAAACTGCCCCATCAGAATTGCCCCATCAAAACTGCCCAATCATATTAACACCATCAAAACTGCCCCATCAGAATTGCCCCATCAAAACTGCCCCATCATATTGCCACCATCAAAACTGCCCCCATGAAAACTGCCCCCATGAAAACTGCCCCATCATATTGCCACCATCAAAACTGCTCCATCAAAATTGTCCCCATCAAAACTGGCCCATCATATTGCCACCATCAAAACTGCCCCATCATTTTGCACCATCTAAACTGACCCATCAAAACTGCCCCCATGAAAACTGCCCCATCATGTATCCACCATCAAAACTGCTCCATCAAAACTGGCCCATCATATTGCCACCATCAAAACTGCCCCATCATTTTCCCACCATCAAAACTGACCCATCAGAATTGCCCCATCAAAACAGCCCCTTCATATTGCCACCATCAAAACTGCCCCATCAGAATTGTCCCATCAAAACTGCCCCATCAGAATTGTTCCATCAAAACTGCCCCATCATATTCCTCTATTATAAATCAGTACATGGTGTGTCTGTCCCCTCCCCCAGGCTCTGTAATCAGAGCTGAGATGCTCCAGCCACCTCCCCCCTGTGTATAACAGAAGCTTTGGTAACCATGGCAACAAAACAAACACAGTACACTCTGATTAATGGCTAAAATTTCCTGAAATGACCTCTAAACAAAAAGCTTTTTCTCAAAAACTGTAAAAGATATCAAACTGAAAAGATATAGCCAGATAGCTGAATATTTTGTGAACATTTTAAAGTTTGTTTGGCGTCTGTAGGTGAAAGTATGAAGGAGCTGAAACTTTTGGGAGCGGAAGAAGATTTTAAGGATCTGAAGCATGCTCCCATTGACTTCAATATTAAAAAAAAGTGTTAAAAAGCTTAATATTTTAAAAAGTATAAATGGTAGAAAAAAGGTTGAAAAAGAGCACACATCAGCTAAAAGAGATGAACATTTTAATAGTTGAATGGTTTAATAGCTGAAAGTATGCAGAAGTTACGCAGAGCCAAAAAACGTACGAAATAATAAAAATAAATAAAATCGAATAACAATAGTGGGACTGCTAAAGCAGTCCCACTAACTAGAAAATGCATTTCCTGGGGAAAATGCGTGGGAATGCTGAATAGCTGAATTGCTAAAACGGCCCCCATCAAAACTGCCCAATCAGAATTGCCCCATCAAAATTGTCCCCATCAAAACTGCCCCATCATATTGCCATCAAAACTGCCCCATCATATTGTCATCAAAACTGCCCCCATCATTTTGCCATCAAAACTGCCCCATCAGAATTGCCCCATCAAAACTGCCCCATCTGAACTTCCCCATCAAAACTGCCCCATCATATTGACACCATGAAAACTGCCCCATCAAAATTGCCCCATCAAAACTGCCCCATCAGAATTGCCCCATCAAAACTGGCCCCATCATATTGCCACCATCAAAACTGCCCCATCAGAATTGCCCCATCAAAGTTGTCCCCATCAAAACTGCCCCATCATATTGCCATCAAAACTATCATTTTGCCATCAAAACTGCCCCATCAGAATTGCCCCATGAAAACTGCCCCATCAGAATTGCCCCATGAAAACTGCCCCATCATATTGACACCATGAAAACTGTCCCATCAGAATTGCCCCATCAAAACTGCCCCATCAGAATTGCCCCATCAAAACTGCCCCGTCATATTGCCACCATCAAAACTGCCCCATCAGAATTGCCCCATCAAAACTGCTCCCATCATATTGCCACCATCAAACCTGCCCCCATCAAAACTGTCCCATCATATTGCCACCTTTAAAACTGCTCCATAAAAATTGTCCCCATCAAAACTGCCCCATCATATTGCCACCATCAAAACTGCCCCATCAAAACTGCCCCATCATATTGCCACCATCAAAACTGACCCATCAGAATTGCCCCATCAAAACTGCCCCATCATATTCCTCTATTATAAATCAGTACATGGTGTGTCTGTCCCCTCCCCCGGGCTCTGTAATCAGAGCTCAGATGCCCCAGCCACCTCCCCCCTGTGTATAACAGAAGCTTTGGTAACCATGGCAACAAAAGCAACACAATACACTCTGTTTAATGGCTAAAATTTCCTGAAATGACCACTAAACAAACAGCTTTTTCGCAAAAACTGTAAAAGATATCAAACTGAAAAGATATAGCCAGTTAGCTGAATATTTTGTGAACATTTTAAAGTTTGTTTGGCATCTGTAGGTGAAAGTATGAAGGAGCTGAAACTTTTGGGAGCAGAAGAAGATTTTAAGGATCTGAAGCATGCTCCCATTGACTTCAATGTTAAGAAAAGTGTTAAAAAGCGTAATATTTTAAAAAGTATAAATAGTAGAAAAAAAGTTGAAAAAGTCCCATCACCAGCTGAAAGAGACGAACATTTTAATAGTTGAATGGTTTTAATAGCTGAAAGTATGCAGAAGTTACGCAGAGCCAAAAAACATACTAGATAATAAAGAAATAATAAAAATAAATAAAATCGAATAACAATAGTGGGACTGCTAAAGCATTCCCGCTAACTAGAAAATGCATTTCCTGGGAAAAATGCGTGGGAATGCTGAATAGCCGAATTGCTAAAATGGCCCCCATCAAAACTGCCCCCATCATATTGCCATCAAAAATGCCCCATCAGAATTGCCCCATCAAAACTGCCCAATCATATTAACACCATCAAAACTGCCCCATCAGAATTGCCCCATCAAAACTGCCCCATCATATTGCCACCATCAAAACTGCCCCATCAAAACTGCCCCATCATATTGCCACCATCAAAACTGCCCCCATGAAAACTGCCCCCATGAAAACTGCCCCATCATATTGCCACCATCAAAACTGCTCCATCAAAATTGTCCCCATCAAAACTGGCCCATCATATTGCCACCATCAAAACTGCCCCATCATTTTGCCACCATCTAAACTGACCCATCAGAATTGCCCCATCAAAACTGCCCCCATGAAAACTGCCCCATCATGTATCCACCATCAAAACTGCTCCATCAAAATTGTCTCCATCAAAACTGGCCCATCATATTGCCACCATCAAAACTGCCCCATCATTTTCCCACCATCAAAACTGACCCATCAGAATTGCCCCATCAAAACTGCCCCATCATATTTCTATATTATAAATCAGTACATGGTGTGTCTATCCCCTCCCCCAGGCTCTGTAATCAGAGCTGAGATGCTCTAGCTGCCCCCCCCACCCATCACTGTGTATAACAGAAGCTTTGGTAACCATGGCAACAAAAGCAGCTCAGTACACTCTGTTTAATAGCTAAAATTTCCTGAAATGACCACTAAACAAACAGCTTTTTCACAAAAACTGTAAAAGATATCAAACTGAAAAGATATAGCCAGATAGCTGAATATTTTGTGAACATTTTAAAGTTTGTTTGACATCTATAGGTGAAAGTATGAAGGAGCTGAAACTTTTGGGAGCAGAAGATTTTAAGGATTTGAAGCATGCTCTCATTGACTTTAATGTTAAAAAAGTGTTAAAAAGCTTAATATTTTAAAAATTATAAATAGTAGAAAAAAAGTTGAAAAAGTCCTATCATCAGCTGAAAGAGATGAACATTTTAATAGTTGAATGGTTTTAATAGCTGAAAGTATGCTGAAGTTACGCAGAGCCAAAAAACGTACGGAATAATAAATAGATAAAAATAAATAAAATTGAATAACAATAGTGGGACTGCTAAAGCAGTCCCACTAATAAAAAAACGAATAACAATAGTAGTACTGCTGAAGTTTAGTACTCAGTATTAAGAAGAGGGAAAATACATGGGGTTAGGGATGAGCTTTGTGTTCGAGTCGAACCCAAACTACAAGTTAGTGTAGTGAGACCTCTGCACAGTGTTCAGCTAAAGCTACAAGTTAGTATAGTGCGTCCTGCTCACAGTGTTCAGCTAAAACTACAAGTTAGTGTAGTGCGACCTCTGCACAGTGTTCAGCTAAAGCTACAAGTTAGTGCAGTGCGTCCTGCTCACAGTGTTCAGCTAAAACTACAAGTTAGTGTAGTGAGACCTATGCACAGTGTTCAGCTAAAGCTACAAGTTTGTATAGTGTCCTGCTCACAGTGTTCAGCTAAAACTACAAGTTAGTGTAGTGAGACCTCTGCACAGTGTTCAGCTAAAGCTACAAGTTAGTGTAGTGTGTCCTGTCCACAGTGTTCAGCTAAAACTACAAGTTAGTGTAGTGAGACCTCTGCACAGTGTTCAGCTAAAGCTACAAGTTAGTGTAGTGCGTCCTGCTCACAGTGTTCAGCTAAAACTACAGGTTAGTGTAATGAGACCTCTGCACAATGTTCAGCTAAAGCTACAAGTTAGTGTAGTGCGTCCTCCTCACAGTGTTCAGCTAAAGCTACAAGTTAGTGTAGTGCGTCCTGCTCACAGTGTTCAGCTAAAACTACAAGTTAGTGTAGTGAGACCTCTGCACAGTGTTCAGCTAAAGCTACAAGTTAATGTAGTGCGTCCTGCTCACAGTGTTCAGCTAAAACTACAAGATAGTGTAGTGAGACTCCTGCACAGTGTTCAGCTAAAGCTACAAGTTAGTATAGTGCGTCCTGCTCACAGTGTTCAGCAAAAACAACAAGTTAGTGTTGTGAGACATCTGCACAGTGTTCAGCTAAAGCTACAAGTTAGTGTAGTGTGTCCTCACAGTGTTCAGCTAAACCTACAAGTTAGTGTAGTGCGTCCTGCTCACAGTGTTCAGCTAAACCTACAAGTTATTTTTTGCGAGCTCTGCACAGTGTTCAGCTAAAGCTACCTGTAGAAGGTTGGTGGTGTTCTCCTGATCCTATCACTACCGCAGGCAGCTAAATAAGCTACAAGTTAGTTTTTGGCGAGCTCTGCACAGTGTTCACCTAAAGCTACCTGTAGAAGGTTGGTGGTGTTTCCTGATCCTATCACTACCGCAGGCAGCTAAATAAGCTACAAGTTAGTTTTTTGCGAGCTCTGCACAGTGTTCAGCTTAAGCTACCTGTAGAAGGTTGGTGGTGTTTTCATACTACAGGCAGGCAGTTGATTTTGCTAGCTGCAGTATAAGTACACATATATATATATATATATATATATATATATATATCCCAGCTTAGTGCAGCTACAGGCCATTAGTATTTCTGGAAGGCCTACAAGGAGAGGCAGACAGTCACAAGCCAATAAAAGAGGGCAAGCAGGCTCTGTGTCTAGTGCTGGTCGTGGAGACAGTGCATCCTCATCAGCACGTGGTCGTGGGACACGCTTGTCCTTTTTTTCGAGAGCTGGCCGTGTTGAGCTGCAACATGTGGAAGACTTGGTCGAGTGGATGACCAAGCCGTCCTCATCCTCCTCATCCTCTCTCACCCATGCCCAGGGTACTTTGTCTGGCAAAGCAGCGGCCTCTTCCCTCAGCTCAATGTCATCAGTGACTCCTTCCCTAGCCCCACCATGTCCTCCTGAGGAGTCCCTCGAACTGTTTGACCACAGTGTTGGGTACATGCTCCAGGAGGATGCCCAGCGTTTAGAAGGCTCTGATGATGATACTGAGCTAGATGAAGGCAGACGTGAGCATGGACAGACAAAAACATCTCCCGCTTGGGTACCACATGCTTGACCAGACATATGTTGACCTCTCATGCAGTTCGTTGGCAAGCGTATCTAAAAGACCCACACCAAATAACAAAGAGGACCTCTCCTTGCTCCTCATCAGCTGAGATCTCCAACCCCACTATACCTTCAGTCCTCTCTGAGACCTGCACTGAGAGGAATGAAGGTGTAGAATTAGGTGTGTCATAGCCAAGTACTTGTGGGCAATCTGCTTTCGGTACACCGACGTCAGATTGTACCAGGCAAATTTCCTTGCCCCAGCTGCTGCACCGCCAAAAGAAGTTTGCTCCCAGCCATCCACATGCCCAGCGGTTGAATGCTAGCTTGGCAAAATTGCTAGCACTTCAACTGCTGCCTTTTCAGTTGGTAGACTCTGCCCCCTTCCGTGAGTTTGTAGAATGTGCGGTTCCTCAGTGGCAGGTACCCAAACGCCATTTTTTCTCACGGAAGGCAATTTTGGCTCTCTAGCGGCATGTGAAAGGCAATGTCCATGCCTCGCTGGACAGGGCGGTCAGTGGTAAGGTGCATATTACCGCTGACTCATGGTCCAGCAGGCATGGACAGGGACGTTACCTAAGTTTCATGGGGCATTAGGTGACTCTGCTGGCAGCTGTGAAGGATGCAGGACAAGGTGCAGTAGTGTTGGAGGTTGTCCCGCCTCCAAAATGTCACTTCTAATGATTGTGACACACCTCTCTCCTCCACCCCCTCCTCTTCTTCTTCCTCAATGGCCTCTTCCTGTGCTTTGTCCTCGGAACCAGCGGTGCTCCGTAGGCGTTCAAGGGGCTACGCATGTACGCAGGTCAAAAGATGCCATGCGGTGCTTGAGCTGGTGTGCTTGGGGGACAGGAGCCACACTGGGGCAGAGGTTCTGTCAGCTCTGCAGGGGCAGGTTCAGAGGTGGTTGACCCCATGCCAACTTAAGGCAGGAATGGTGGTTTGCGACAATGGCACCAACCTCCTCTCCGCCCTCCGACAGGGACAAATGACCCATGTGCCCTGTTTGGCTCACATCCTTAACTTGGTGGTGCAGCAGTTCTTGGGCAGGTACCCGGGCTTACAGGATGTCCTGAGGCAGGCCAGGAAAGTCTGTGTGCATTTCCGCTGGTCATATAATGCCAGTGCTCGGCTGGCGGACCTCCAAAAGGAGTTTAACCTGCCCAAGAACCGCCTAATCTGTGACATGCCCACCAGGTGGAACTCAACGTTGGCCATGCTGCAGCGGCTGCACACGCAGCAGAGGGCTATCAATTAGTACCTATGCGACTATGGCACCAGGACAGGGTCAGGGGAGCTTGTTGTTTTTTCCCCATGCCAGTTTACCATGATCAGGGATGCATGCACTGTCCTGTCACCATTTGAGGAGGCCACGAGGATGGTGAGCAGTGACAGTGCATACATCAGTGACACTGTCCTCCTTGTCCACCTGATGGAGCACACGCTGCGTGGAATAATGGACAGGGCACTTGAGGCAGAACAGAGGCAGGAAGAGGAGGACTTCCTTAGCTCTCAAGGCCCCCTTTATCCAGACAGTGTTCCTGCGTGCCCGCCGATCACACAGGAAGAGGACGAGGAGGAGGAGGATTGTGTCAGTATGGAGGTGGAGCCAGGCACTCAGCATCAGCAGCAGTCTTTAAGGGATCAGTCCCAAGAAACACATGGACTTGTACGTGGCTGGGAGGAGGTGGCTGTGGACCATGTCATTATTAGTGACCTAGAGGACTCCGAACCGAATGCCTCAGCAAACCTACGCTGCATGGCCTCCCTGATCCTCCAAAGCCTGCGTAAGGATCCTCGTATTCGTGGTATAAAGGAGAATGACCAATACAGGCTGGCAACCCTCCTTGATCCACATTACAAGGGTAGGGTTGCGGACCTTATCTTGCCATTGCAGAAGGAGCAGAGGATGAAACATCTTCGGGAGGCCTTGCAGAAATGTTTGTGCAATGCGTTCCCAGAGACTGGGAGGTTACAAACTCCTGTTTCTGGACAATGTGTTGCTGAGGCTTCGGTCAGTCAAAGAAGGAGCGGTGGAGAAGGTGGCCGTCTGACCGATGCGTTCAGACAATTTTTTAGTCCGCAGCCCCAAGGTATGATCGGTTCCAGCAACCATAACCAGTGTCTGTTTACATTGTGCAGGAATACCTAGGGGCAAGATCAAACTTGGACACCTTTCCCACCGAAAATCCTCTGGGTTACTGGGTCTTGAGGATGGATCACTGGCCAGATCTTGCACAGTATGCAATTGAGCTACTGGCCCGTCCTGCATCCAGCATTCTTTCGGAACACATTCAGTGCTGCTGGAGGCTTTGTAACCGATCACAGGGTGTGTCTGTCCACCGACTCTATCGATCGACTGACCTTCATAAAAATGAATCAGTCTTGGATCACCACCAGCCACCAAGCACCTGATGCTGATGTAACCGAATAATTTTTTTTGAAATCTCAGATCCCTTCAAAGACTGCCTATGCTGATGCTGAGTGACTTTCCTGAGTAATTATCCTCTTCCTCCTCAATGATCACGTTGATAGCTTGTAAGAACATTTTTGGTTCTGGGCGCTGTCACCAGTGCCTAAGGCCTAATTTTTCAGCCCCTGTTTAACAGGGGCGTGTAATTACAGTTTTTGATGCAATACTTTGCAGCAGGGCTCGTTCCTGCTTTCCAACTAGAGTATCTGTGAGGGGTTGCAGTGTTGTGGCACCAGTGCCTAAGGCCTAATTTTTCAGCCCCTGTTTAACAGGGGCATGTAATTACAATTTTTGATGCAATACTTTGCAGCAGGGCTCATTCCTGCGTTCCAACTAGAGTATCTGTGAGGGGTTGCAATGTTGTGGCACCAGCACCAGTGCCTAAGGCCCAATTTTTCAGCCACTGTTTAACAGGGGCATGTAATTACAATTCTTGCTCTAATATTTCACAGCAGGGCCCATTTCTGCACCCACCAAGAGCGAGTGAGGACTTACAGTGTTGTGGCACCACCACCACCAAAGGCCCAGTTTTTCTGCCCTTGATCAACAGGGGCATGTAATTACAATTCTTGATCTAATATTTCAGGGCAGGGCCCATTTCTGCGCCCACCAAGAGCGAGTGAGGACTTACAGTGTTGTGGCACCAGCACCACCACCACCAAAGGCCCAATTTTTCTGCCCCTGTTCAACAGGGGCATGTAATTACAATTCTTGATCTAATATTTCAAAGCAGGGCCCTGTGAGGGCTTACAGTGTTGTGGCCACAACAACACCTAAGGCCCAAATTTCTGCTGAGTATATAGGGCAGGCCCCTATTTTCAAACATCCAACTTACAAACGACTCCTACTTGCAAACGGAAGGAGACAACAGGAAGTGAGATGAAATCTACCCCTAGGAAGGGAAATTCTCTCCTGTAAGAGGTAATATGGGAAAAACATTTCTCCTTTCCACTGATGCTTTATCACCAATCCTTGTTTCACAAAAAAA
Source organism: Lithobates clamitans (assembly GCA_037952925.1). Taxonomy (NCBI): domain Eukaryota; kingdom Metazoa; phylum Chordata; class Amphibia; order Anura; family Ranidae; genus Lithobates; species Lithobates clamitans. The sequence continues at coordinate 1,361,176 of JBBGZY010000959.1, read as the reverse complement.
ACCAAATTTTCAAAAAACATTTGTCATTGGGACAAAAAGTGAGGTGAAATCTTCTGAAGAGGAGCACAGACAGCAAAACAAATGTCACAGGGGTGATAACCCTTTCCTATGTTTTCCAAAAAGCTTAAAAAAGATTTTTTGGCTGGAGCTAAACACGTTAAAAATGTACCCGTTCAAAATTACAAACAGATTCTACTTAACAACAAACCTACAGTCCCTGTCTTGTTTGCACCGCCTGTATACTGCTGTTCAGAGTATATAGGGCCTGGTGGCCCCACACCTTTCCTTATTTTAATTTGGGTGCGGGGTTCCCCTTAATATCCATACAAGACCCAAAGGGCCTGGTAATGGACTGGGGGGGTACCCATGACGTTTGTCTCACTGATTTTCATCCATATTGCCAGGACCCGACATTGCATTAAACCCGCAAGCAGTTTTAAATTACTTTTTTTCCTTTAAAAATGACATTTTGTGCAGGGACTGTTCTAAGCACGGGAAACACGTGCCACTTTACAGGCATACTATAGACACCCCCCAGGTACGATATTTAAAGGAATATTTCACTTTTTTTTTACTTTAAGCATTATTAAAATCACTGCTCCCGAAAAAACAGCCGTTTTTAAAAGTTTTTTTTGCATTGATACATGTCCCCTGGGGAAGGACCCGGGTCCCCAAACCCTTTTTAGGACAATACCATGCAAATTAGCCTTTAAAATGAGCACTTTTGATTTCGAACGTTCGAGTCCCATAGACGTCAATGGGGTTCTAACGTTCGTGCAAATTTTTGGTCCGTTCGCAGATTCTGGTGCGAACCGAACCGGGGGGTGTTCGGCTCATCCCTACATGGGGGTTTAGCTGCATCAGACATTAAAAGATACTATGATGCAGTAATATTATCACAAATGGTAGAATGGGCAAAGACTAATGCCGCGTACACACGGTCAGACTTTTCATCTACAAAAGTCCGACGGATGCCGATGGACAAAATACGGCTGACAATCTGATCGTGTGTGGGCTTTCCCGGACTTTCAGCGGACTTTTCCAGCCGCAAATCTGACGGACTTTAGATTTGAAACATGCTTCAAATCTTTACGTCGTAACTACGCCGGACCCAGAATTCCGCTCGTCTGTATGCTAGTCCGACGGACAAAAACCCACACTAGGGCAGCTATTGTCTACTGGCTATCAACTTCCTTAATTTAGTCCGGTGTACGTCATCACGTACGAATCCGTCGGACTTTTGTGTGATCGTATGTAGGCAAGTCCGTTCGTTAGAAAGTCTGCCACAAGTCCGCCAAAGGTCCGCCAAAAGTCAGTCGAAAGTCTGTCGGACAGGCTGTCAGACTTTTGTAGCCGAAAAGTCCGACCGTGTGTACGTGGCATAAGTCCTTATGCACACAGGCTGTTTTTACAGCCGCTTTTAACAGCATCAGACTTTTTTTACAGCTTAAAAATGCCTCTCCATGTTATTCTATGGCCTCAAGCACACACAGGCTTTTAGGACCTGTAAGTGGCATAGCCGTTTTCAAGCTGTAAAAAAAAACAGAGCCAGCACGTTCTGGGGCAGCAGCGTTAAGCTGTAAAAACGCTTGATGTAGCTAAATGCGTGTTAATGCTGTATACCGCGTCAAGCATTTTTAAGCTGTAGTAATTGAATTTGAGACTGGAAAATAGAAGAGAAAGACTGCTAAAGGTGCATTAACACCAATGCAAAATGCTTCTAAAAGCATGTTTTTAACAGCTGTTTTTTCCTGGCATCAGAACAGGCTTTGCAGCTCATTTTTAAAATGCCCTATGTGCATGAGGACTAAAAGTGATAAAAGGTGGGTGGGGGTTGATAACACATTAAGGCACAATTGAAAAATATTTGGATTCCACATGGATATAGAAATTTGGATGTAGATACACATGAATTAACAAAAAATGTATTTAGGGCGTGGGATAAATATATATAGGCAAGAAAAATGGAGATATGAACTCACCACTTATTTAGTTAACAGAAACAAAATTTTTTCCTGGCCATAACTCACATTAGCACACAGTGGGTCAATGTCTCATCTGGCGCCCCATGGGACCATATCTTCATAGCTAAATAAAAGACAGCCTGTCCCCCACTGACATGTTTTTTTTTTGGTCATGCTCAGTCCACCTGTGGATCACAGTGGTAAGTACTTTGTTTGCTGCAAGGATATTTCCCCTACCGCACCACCCCTCCATGTTTAGCCTCTCATGGAATTGGAAGTACCTAAATGTTGGACGGTAAAGCCTCCTGAAACTGGGTGTCCCTTGTGCCGAGTTGCGGGCAATGTTGCTTGGATAGCAGAAATATTCTACAGGTGTGGTATCAGTAAGCTCTGCAATGTCACCATTGGGATTTTTCTCATCTTGTATAGGCAGCATGCCGCTCTCCTGGCTTTGTTTTCAGTCTGAGATAGGCGGTGGATGATGTCACAGAGGGCAGGGAAATGGGCGGCATGGGTTAGTGACCGCCAGTCACCAAGCAGCAGCTTAACCACTTGCCGACCGGCTCATGCCGATATACGTCGGCAAAGTGGCACATTCCCGCAAATCGCTGTATCAGTACATCTTCCCCTTTAAGAGCCATAGCAGGCATGTGCCCGCTGCACAGCGGGCGACCCGATGCACGTGGCTGCGATCGCTGCCAGCCACCCGAGAGAGTGTAGTAATTACAAACAGCGATATGTCTCCTCCCCATTCAATCCCTTCCCACCACAGTAAGAAGCAGTCACAAGGGAACACATTTAACCCCTTGATCGCCCCCTAGTGTTAACCCCTTCCCTGCCAGTGATATTTATACAGTAATCACTGAATTTTTATAGCTCTGATCGCTGTATAGATGTCAAAGGTCCCAAAAATGTGTCAAAAGTGTCTGATCTGTCTGCCGCAATGTCACAGCTAAAAATCGCAGATTACCGCCATTACTAGTAAAAAAAAGCCATAAATCTTTCCCATAGTTTGTAGACGCTATAACATTTGTGCAAACCAATCAATATATGCTTATTGTGATTTTTTTAAACCAAAAATATGTATAAGAATACGTATTAGCCTAAACTGATGAAGAAATTTGTTTTTTAAAAACTTTGGGGATTTTTTTTATAGCAAAAAGAAAAAAATATTTTTTTTTAACATTTTTGGGGGTTTTTTCGTTTATAGCACAAAGAATAAAAACTGCAGAGGTGATCAAATGCCACCAAAAGAAAGCTCTATTTGTGGGAAAAAAAGCATGTCAATTGTGTTTGGGTACAGCTTCGCAGGTCCGCGCAATAGTCAGTTAAAGCAATGCAGTGCCATATCGCAAAAAATGATCCGGTCAGGAAGTGGGTAAATCCTTCCAGTCCTTAAGTGGTTAAACAGTCTTAGAGGTGGCAGAGGAATTGGTTTCTCTCCTATCTGCAGTCAGCCAGTTTTCTCCTGTGAGGTAATAACTTGTTGCTGTTTGCTCCCCTGCTGTGCTGTGTTACTGGGAGTTAGACAGTCTGACTGGTTTTGTCTCAGATTCTGTGTCTCCTATCTGCCTCTGGAAGGCTGCCTGCTGCAGCTTCTGAAGTAAGTGGATGAAAGCAAATGGGTCTTAAAGAGACAATGTACCTGTTTTTTCTTGGTGACAGAATTATATATTTTTTTCCATTTTTTTTTTGCAGATATGAGCTCCCCACACCTGTAAGTGGCACAAAATATTAGCAAAGGTATGAGGGGGCGGCGTGGGACATATCTTCAAAAGAGAGCTCAAAGAATGCAAAAAATGGTGTTTTGCATGATTTTAGGAGCAGAAGCCCTAAACGCAAACACTCCAGAAAACATAAGACCCGCCACTGGTCATCTGCTGACCAGGACAATCTGCATTCCCCACATTCCCACACAGTGTGGCTCTTATGCTGCTCAAGTTGCTCACATGGCAATGGCTCACAAGTGTTTAATCAGCACAATAGAAAATGCCTTGCCCAGCCTTGGTTAAATGCTACACTGCATGTGCAATGACAGGAAGTCAATTGGCATTGATTGCCTCAAATGACAATGGATAAGGAAGCGGATGCACAAATTTCAAAGTTGAGAGGCTGTAGTGGAAAGTATGTGACAAATATCTATGTCACAGGTAAGACGCAGGCACAACCATCGCAAACGCATGCAGATATTTCCAAATGTGAAAAGGAAGGACTTTTTTCCCCATAATGACAGAGTTAAAAGCTCATTGATGAAGAATGGGAGAGATGTGACAAGAAGACCAATTTACAGTAAAGGTCTCCAAGCTTTATCCATGGAAGCTGGCTGATACATGTTTAAGCAACGCACTTCCAGGAGGCATGCCAGCATCTGGTGCACACGTGTCTTTGCCTTTCAATACCTTTAGGGATCCTATGGATTGAAAAGATGACTTAAGGCTGGTTCACACCAGATACAGTCCAATGCATTTTTATTCAAGTAAAAAACGCATGAACAGTGTTTACCTTGGATTCTAATGGCCTACGCCACACCAGTGCAGTGTATTCTAGTACAGTTAATTAAAGGAGAACATGTCACATTTTTTCTCTATGGAACGCATCTATAACATGGCAAAATGCATTGAAAAAGCACCTGAACACTTCAAAAATGTGCATGCAGAAAGAGACCACTTCAACTGAGAAATTGTGGTAAACTGGTCTGCAGACTTGCAGAAAATCTATACTGTGGCAAGTTTTTTGCCTGTTGATTAGCAACAACGTTAATGTGATGTTAAAAGCATTAGGAAATGGCCTTTAATTCAAGTGGAACCTGCAGAAGTGGGCATGGTTCTGGAGGACTTGAACCTGTCTGCTAACTTTTGACCGAGGATTCAATAGATCTACAGTTGCACTAAAAAGTATGTGAACCCCTTTGGAATGATATGGATTTCTGCACAAATCGATCATAAAATGTGATCTGATCTTTATCTAAGTCACAACAATAGACAATCACAGTCTGCTTAAACTAATAATACACAAAGAATTAAATGTTACCATGTTTTTATTGAACACACCATGTAAACATTCACAGTGCAGGTGGAAAAAGTATGTGAACCCTTGGATTTAATAACTGGTTGAACCTCCTTTGGCAGCAATAACTTCAACCAAACGTTTCTAGTCAGGAGTAATTCTTGACCATTCCTCTTTACTTTTCAGTTCAGCAATATTCTTGGGATGTCTGGCGTGAATCGCTTTCTTGAGGTCATGCCACAGCATCTCAATCAGCTTGAGGTCAGGACTCTGACTGGGCACTCCAGAAGGCGTATTTTCTTCTGTTTAACCACTTGAGGTCCGGGCCATAGCCGAATGATGGCTACAGCGTGGACCTTAATCTCCGGGAGGCCGTCATGGGACGTCCTCCCCTTTCCTCATTCCCCTGTATGCTCACGAGCGTGCATCAGGGAAATTCTGTGCTGGCCGTGTCCCTTGGACACAGCCAGTCACAGATCGCGGTAAACTGCCAATCACAGCGGCCGTTTACAGCGCGATCGGCAGTGCCAATGAGAGATGATCTCAAATGTAAACATATGAGATCATCTCTCATTGCCGTCTCTCTCTCCTCACACAGAGAACGCATGTGAGGAGAGAGAGGATAGCTGCAGCGATCTGTGCCTTCAGTGAGTGAAAAAACATTTTTTACTGTGATAAAAGTGCCCAATCAGTGCCCAAACAGTGCCCAAACAGTGCCCCATCAGTACAGTGGGATCTGTGTCAATCAGTGCCCACCTGTGCCAATCTGTGCTCACCTGTGCACACCTGTACCCATCTGTGCCATTGGTGATCAGTGTCCGGACATCTGTACACATCTGCAATCAGTGCCCACCTGTGACACCTCATCAGTGCCCACCTGTGCCACCTCATCAGTGCCCACCTGTTCCACCTCATCGGTGCCCACCTGTGCCACCTAATCGGTGCCCACCTGTGCCAATCAGTGCCCATCTGTGCCACCTCATCAGTGCACATCTGTGCCACCTCATTAGTGGCCATCTGTGTCGCCTCGTCAGTGCCCATCTATGCCAATTCATCAGTGCCCATCTGTGCTGCCTCATCAGTGCCCATCTGTACCACCTCATCAGTGCACATCTGTGCCTCCTCATCAGTGCACATCTGTGCAATCAATCAGTGCACATCTGTTCCGCCTCATCAGTGCCCATCTGTTCCACCTCATCAGTGCCCATCTGTGCCACCTCAGTGCCCATCTGTGCCATCTTATGAGTGCCACCACATCAGTGCATATCTGTGCCATAAATCAGTACCCATCTGTGCCACCTCAGTGCACATCTGTGCCATCAGTGCCCATCTGTGCAGCTTCATCAGTGCCCATCTGTGCCACCTCATCAGTGCACATCTGTGCAGCCTCATCAGTGCTGCCTCATCAGTGCACATCTGTGCCACCTCATCAGTGCACATCTGTTCCACCTCATCAGTGCCCCTCTGTACCACCTCATCAGTGCCCCTCTGTGCCACCTCATCAGTGCCCATCTGTGCTCATCAGTACTGCCTCATCAGTGCCCATCAGTGCAGGCTTAGCACATACCTGTGTGGTCGCATCACCACCAGCAAGCATGTCCAAAAGAGGCTTTTCCGCCGAGGAGGCATACCAGATACTTTCCCAGGCTGACTAGAGCAACGGGGAGCTCTCTTGTTCGGATTCCATTTCAAACTCCGATTCTGAGTCAGACATAAATTATGAGCCAGTCCTCAGTAGTGGAATACTGAGTGACTCAGAGGAGGAAGATATTCGGCCTGCCAAACAAAGGTGTTCTAGTAAGGAGGCAGTGGCATCCACCAGCACCGCAGTGCCATCCACCAGCACCGCAGTGCCTTCCACCAGCACCGCAGTGCCTTCCAACAGCACCGCAGTGCCTTCCAACAGCACCGCAGTGCCATCCACCAGCACCGCAGTACCTCAGCAAGAAAGGCCAAGGACCCATGCCAACCTTCCCTATGCCCTTCAAAACCCCTTGTGGCTTTCTCCTAATTCAGGAGAAGCCAACATTCCCCCTTTCACTGCCCAGCCAGGAGTCCAGGTGGACACGGAAAATTTTTCCCCAATTAATTTTTTTAAATTACATTTTTACAGAGGACATGCTATCAACAATTGTGGCCCAGTGCAACCTTTATGCACAGCAATTTATTTTAAATAATCCAAGGTTCTAGACCTAACGGTGGAGGAGTTGAAGGTTTTTTTAGGCCTCACATTTTGTATGGGACTCACCAAAAAAACCACCTTGAATTCCTATTGGTCAACCCACTCAATCCACCACATGCCAATCTTCTCCAAGGTAATGCCCAGAACCAGATATCAAAGGATAATGAGGTTCCTTCATTTCAATGATAACACGCAGTGCCCTCCCCGAAATAACCCAATTTTGACAGGCTTTTCAAAATTCGGCCACTTCTAAATTATTTTTCTGAAGTATTCCCCCAGCTGTTTACCCCGGACCAACACATATGTGTGGATGAGTCCCTTGTTAAATTTAGTGGCAGGCTTAAAACAAACAATTTATTCCCAGCAAAAGGGTCCGCTATAGGGTGAAGGTATACAAATTATGTGACCGAGTCACAGGGTACATGTATGCCTTCAAAGTGTACGAAGGGAAGGACACCCAGCTGCAACCCCCTAATTGCCCAGACTACTTGGGATCAAGTGGGAAAATTGTCTGGGACCTGATATACCCCCTACCGGAGAAAGGCTACCACCTGTATGTAGACAACTTCTACACATCTCTGCCCCTGTTCCACAACCTTCACCGGAAGAAGACGCCAGCATGTGGCACCATAAAAAGGAACTGGAAGGGCTTTCCTCAAAGTCTTGTCAATAAGAGGTTGAGCAAAGGAGAAACGTCAAGTCTGCGGAACAAGGAGATTTTGGCAGTGAAGTGGAGGGACAGAAGATATGTCTACATGTTGTCTTCGATCCACAATGATACCTTCGTAGAAATCCCTAGAAGAAATGGCCCCATCCAAAAAACAAAATGCGTTTATGAATATAATTTGTTCATGGGGGAGTCGACTTTAATGACCAAATGTTGGAACCATACCTTGCCACAAGACGGACATATCATTGGTATAAGAAAGTTGCAATTTATTTTTTTCAATTGGCCATATACAACTCATATGTAATTTACCGCAACTCCACCCAAAACTCCAAACGCTTCCTTGGCTACCAGGAGGAAATGTAAACTGCCCTTATATTCCCGAACGGCCCCCCAGAAAACATCCGATCAGATGTTCTTAGTCGACTCTCCGAACGCCACTTTCAAGATAGACTCCCTCCCAGACCAACAGGCCAACGACGTAAAAAAAATGTAAGGTGTGTACCAGAGCTGGAGTCAGAAGAGACACATCTTATTACTGTGCCCAATGTCCTTCCGAACCAGGCCTCTGCATAGGTGAATGTTTTCGCCATTACCATACTTCAATCAATTATTAGTGAAGTATGGTAAATGTAATACTCAGTTCCTGCCTTCACACACCTTCACACCCCTTATGCCACTGCCTGCTCTGTAACTGACCCTGGCTTGTTATTTTACCACGCTTCTGCCTGCCGATTCTGTACATTCCGCTGCCTGATCTGGAACTGACCTTGGACTGTTTGACCATGATATTTGCCTGCCTCTTGGACTGATCTTGTACCCTGCAACTGGACAAGTGGAATTCAACACAGGGGTCTCACATATGTGAGGTGTTCCAGAATTGTTTTTCTGGATGAAGAAAACAATTTTTTTTGTTTTCTCATTCCTAGCTTAGGGTCTGGAGACTCGGAGGCTTCAAAGAGATTTGGGTGGGAGAAGCCTCTACCCCTGTCCCCATTCTGTCCTGAACGAGACCCTACTTCTGCCTGCTGCCTGTAGGACTTACTGCCATTATGTCCCTGCCTGTTGCACTGACCACACCACACGTTCCTTCACACCCACACTACCAGGACCAATTATTATGGCACTTCTGACAATATCTCTGCCTGCACTAACCCTGGACTGTATATGGACAGTATCCCTGCCTGCTGCCTGGACAATTGTGTTTGCCGTTGATGACCAAGTCCCTGCCTGCTGCCTGGACCAGTGCTATCCTCCTGTGTACAACTGTGCTACTACAACCACAGGTAATCTTTTGTTTACTCTTTGCTCAGCATAATGTATTTTGGAGTGTAATTCTTGGTATGTGCATGCTATGTGTCCTTGGAACACCTGACGGTGTTCCTTGCATGTTGGATCTCTGTATGTGGTCAGGCTGTGTATGCCATACTCAGGAGGAGTAGCAGAATGTATTTCCATTATCCTGGTGCTCCATGGCCTTCAAAAGTGTAATAGGTAGTTGAGAAATGAGATGTGTAATTTTTGCTCCTAGAACACCTGATGGTGCTCCTTACATGTTGGGCCTCTGTATGTGGCCAGGCAGTGAAAAAGTTCCACACATGTGGTATTGTAATACTCAGGAGGAGTAGCAGAATGTATTTTGGGGTTTCATTTTTGATATCCAAATGCTATGTGTTGTAAATATCTTATAAACCGACAACTTTGTGTAAAAAAAAAAAAGCGTTTTCATTTTTTTTCCACATTTTTCAAAAACTTCTGGAAAAAAATGAACCGTTCAAAAAACTCACTATGGCTCATAGATTATACGTTGGGGTGTTAGCTTTCCAAAATGGTGTCATTTTGTGTATGTTTCCATTGTCCTGGTGCTCCAGGGCCTTCAAAAGTGTAATAGGTGGTTGAGAAATGAGATGTGTCATTTTTGCTCCTAGAACACCTGATGGTGCTCCCTGCATGTTAGGCCTCTGTATGTGGCCAGGCAGTGAAAAAGTCCCACACATGTGGTATTGTAATACTCAGGAGGAGTAGCAGAATGTATTTTGGGGTTTCATTTTTGCTATCTAAATGCTATGTGTTGGAAATATCTTATAAACCGACAACTTTGTGTAAAAAAAAAAAAAGCGTTTTAATTTTTTTCCACATTTTCCAAAAACTTCTGGAAAAAAATGAACCGTTCAAAAGACTCACTATGGCTCATAGATTATACGCTGGGGTGTTAGCTTTCCAAAATGGTGTCATTTTGTGGGTGTTTCCATTGTCCTGGTGCTCCAGGGCCTTTAAAAGTGTAATAGATGGTTGAGAAATGAGATGTGTAATTTTTGCTCCTAGAACACCTGATGGTGCTTCCTTCATGTTGGGCCTCTGTATGTGGCCAGGCAGTAAAAAAAGTCCCACACATGTGGTATCGTAATACTCAGGAGGAGTATCAGAATGTATTTTGGGGTGTCATTTTTGCTATCTAAATGCTATGTGTTGGAAATATCTTTTAAACTGACAACTTTGTGTAAAAAAAATGCGTTTTCATTTTTTTCCACATTTTCTAAAAACTTATGGAAAAAAATGAACCGTTCAAAAGACTAACTATGCCTCATATATTATACGTTGGGGTGTTATCTTTCCAAAATGGTATAATTTTGTGGGTTTTTCCATTGTCCTGGTGCTCCAGGGCCTTCAAAATTGTAATAGGTGGTTGAGAAATGAGATGTGTAATTTATGCTCCTAGAACACCTGATGGTGCTCCCTGCATGTTGGGCCTCTGTATGTGGCCAGGCAGTGAAAAAATCCCACACATGTGGTATCGTTATACTCAGGAGGAGTAGCAGAATGTATTTTGGGGTGTCATTTGTGGTATGTACATGCCATGTGAGAGAAATAAGCTATTACAATGACAATTTTGTGAAACAATAAAAATAAAAAAAATAAAAATCTTAATATTGCAAAGAATTGTGGGAAAAAATTACAACTTCAAATAACTCACCATGCCTCTTACTAAATACCTTGACATGTCTACTTTCCAAAAAGGGGCCATTTGGGGGGCATTTGTACTTTCTTTGCTTATAAGGGTCTCAAGAAATGAGTACATCAGATGTGATACATTTTTTATGATTTGCACCATAGCTTGTAGACTCTAAAACTTTCACACAGACCAAATAATTTCCACTAATTTTGGGTTATTTTTACCAAAGATATGTAGCAGTATAAATTGTGGCCAAAATTTATGAAGAAAAATGATCAATTTGCAAAATTTTATCACAGAAATTAAAAAAAATTCGCTTTTTTTCAAAATTTTCGATCTTTTTTAATTTATAGCACAAAAAATAAAAAACCCAGAGGTGATCAAATACCACCAAAAGAAATCTCTATTTGTATGGAAAAAAAGGACAAAAAAATCATTTGGGTGTTGCATTACTGAGTAATTGTCATTCATAGTGTGGGAGCACTGAAAGCTGAAAATTGGTCTGAACAGGAGGGGGGTTTAAGTGCCCAGTAAGCAAGTGATTAAGCCATTCTGTTGTTGATTTACTTCTATGCTTTGGGTCGTTGTCTTGTTGCAACATCCATCTTCTGTTGAGCTTCAGCTGGTGGACAGATGGCCTTAAGTTCTCCTACAAAATGCCTTGATAAACTTTGAATTCATTTTTCCTTCAATGATAGCAATCCGTCCAGGCCCTGACGCAGCAAAGCAGCCCCAAACCATGATGCCCCCCACCACCATACTTCACAGTTGGGATGAGGTTTTGATGTTGGTGTGCTGTGCCTCTTTTTCTCCACACATAGTGTTGTGTGTTTCTTCCAAACAATTCAACTTTGGTTTCATCTGTCCACAGAATATTTTGCCAGTACTGCTGTGGAACATCCAGGTGCTCTTGTGCAAACTGTAAACGTGCAGCAATGGTTTTTTTGGACAGCAGTGGCTTCCTCTGTGGTATCCTCCTGAACAACTTAGAAGAGCCAACATTAAATACAGCTGGGGGTTTCCAACATCCCTACTAGTGACGAGGGAGGGCAGATCACTGAGGTTGAGGTTCCCGGAGGAGATTGAGGACTTTTGTGAAAAATTGGGCATTCCCGCCCCGGACATCTCGTTAAAATAAGGAGCCTCTAAGAAGATAAGGAAGGACTATGGCCATTGAACGACATGGGGGATTGAGAGAAGGAGAAGGAAAGAAAAAAAATTTTTTTTTTTTTCTTCTTCTCTCTCTCTCAGGAATGAATTGATGGGGTTCTCATTTGAAGGTGTATTTGTTGAAAACATTTAAAAGTCATTATAGGAGAGTATGGGGGAGGGGGAGGGGTGGACAATTAGTTACAATGTAAGGTGGGCATTGCCCCCGGAGTAGGAGAAGCAGGGGGGGTGTAATACAGGGTGGGGAGATCAGTCTCCGGAACTCCCATCCCTACTGCCTGACTAGCGGGCTTGGGGCCTTAGTATGGCCAGGTGGAGATGCTGGGAGGGTACGGGGGGGGGTTAAACCTGCAGGGGAGGCAACAGTTGGAGTTTGGCAGACTGAGGAATATGGTTGATTGTCTGTAGAATTACAATGGTAGATCTAAAGTTCGTATCTTGCAATGTGAAGGGCCTGAACTCGCCGAGCAAAAGGCACAAAATTTTAAAGGAACTTCAAGATTATCAAGCAGATTTAGTATTTCTTCAGGAGACGCACTTGACCCTAGACTCAAATGTTAGGCTTTATTCCCCAAAATTGCCCCTTTGGTTTTACAGTGATACACCTATCAGGAGAGCCAAGGGAGTGGCAATTGGCTTTTCCAAAACATCTAAATTTTCCCTGGTAAGCAGGAAGTCTGATCCAGTAGGGCGTTTTCTCTTCCTTAAGGGCAAAATGGGGAATAAAATGCTTACATTGGCGAATGTGTATTGCCCGAACAGAAATCCAACTGTTTTTCTGGAACAGGTCCTAGTGAAACTGATGGACTTTAAAGAAGGGGAGGTGGTCTTGGCGAGAGATTTTAATTTTTGCCTAGATCCCTCAGTAGATAGTACGTCCCAGGCACGGGGGACAAGGAAGGTTCAGTTAAGAAGGATTTGGAAAAGCTGCACCAATGTCATCTGATGGATGTATGGCGGTTACAGCACGCAAAAGTAAAAGATTACACCTTCTTCTCCCCTGTGCATGGGACGTACACAAGATTGGACTACATTATGATAGACCACAGGTTATTAGACTATGTAGCAGATACTAAAATTGAGATCATGTCTTTATCAGATCACTCCCCAGTCACGATGGAGGTCAGGTACCCAGATTTGCAAAGACAACCATTTTCATGGAAATTGAATGAAAGCCTTCTTAGAATTCCCCAAGTCTCTGATAAGTTGCAGGAGGAAATTGATTTCTTTTTTAAGGTCAATGATACAGGGGATATTTCTCCATCTATTCTATGGGAAATGCATAAAGCATATGTTAGGGGTAGGGATGAGCCGAACACCCCCCGGTTCGGTACGCACCAGAACGGACCGAAAGTTCGCACGAACGTTAGAACCCCATTGACGTCTATGGGACTCGAACGTTCGAAATCAAAAGTGCTCATTTTAAAGGCTAATTTGCATGGTATTGTCCTAAAAAGGGTTTGGGGACCCGGGTCCTGCCCCAGGGGAAATGTATCAATGCAAAAAAAAACTTTTAAAAACGGCCATTTTTTCGGGAGCAGTGATTTTAATGATGCTTAAAGAAAAAAAAAAAAAAGTGAAATATTCCTTTAAATATCGTACCTGGGGGGTGTCTATAGTATGCCTGTAAAGTGACGCGTGTTTCCCGTGTTTAGAACAGTCCCTGCACCAAATGTCATTTTTAAAGGAAAAAATCTCATTTAAAATTGCTTGCGGGTTTAATGTAATGTCGGGTCATGGCAATATGGATGAAAATCAGTGAGACAAACGGCATGGGTACCCCCCAGTCCATTACCAGGTGTGGGGCCAACAGGCCCTATATACTCTGAACAGCAGTATACAGGCGGTGCAAACAAGACAGGGACTGTAGGTTTGTTGTTAAGTAGAATCTGTTTGTAATTTTGAACGGGTACATTTTTAATGTGTTTAGCTCCAGCCAAAAAATCTTTTTTAAGCTTTTTGGAAAACATAGGGAAGGGTTATCACCCCTGTGACATTTGTTTTGCTGTCTTTCCTCCTCTTCAGAAGATTTCACCTCACTTTTTGTCCCAATGAAAAATGTTTTTTGAAAATTTGGGTTTTTTTGTGGAACAAGGATTGGAAAGCATCAGTGGAAAGGAGAATTTTTTCCCATATTAACTCTTACAGGAGAGAATTTCCCTTCCTAGGGGTAGATTTCATCTCACTTCCTGTTGTCTCCTTCCGTTTGCAAGTAGGAGTCGTTTGTAAGTTAGATGTTTGAAAGTAGGGTCCTGCCCTATATACTCAGCAGAAATTTGGGCCTTAGGTGTTGCTGTGGCCAAAACACTGTAAGCCCTCACAGGGCCCTGCTGTGAAATATTAGATCAAGAATTGTAATTACATGCCCCTGTTGAACAGGAGCTGAAAAATTAGGCCTTAGGCACTGGTGCCACAACACTGCAACCCCTTACAGACACTCTAGTTGGAACGCAGGAACGAGCCCTGCTGCAAAGTATTGCATCAAAAATTGTAATTACACGCCCCTGTTAGACAGGGGCAGAAAAATTGGGCCTTAGGAACTGGTGCTGGTGCCACAACACTGCAACCCCTCACAGACACTCTAGTTGGAACGCAGGAACGAGCCCTGCTGCAAAGTATTGCATCAAAAATTGTAATTACACGCCCCTGTTAGACAGGGGCAGAAAAATTGGGCCTTAGGCACTGGTGCTGGTGCCACAACACTGCAACCCCTCACAGACACTCTAGTTGTAACGCAGGAACGAGCCCTGCTGCAAAGTATTGCATTAAAAATTGTAATTACACGCCCCTGTTAGACAGGAGCAGAAAAATTGGGCCTTGGGCACTGGTGCTGGTGCCACAACACTGCAACCCCTCACAGACACTCTAGTTGGAATGCAGGAACGAGCCCTGCTGCAAAGTATTGCATCAAAAATTGTAATTACACGCCCCTGTTAGACAGGAGCAGAAAAATTGGGCCTTGGGCACTGGTGCTGGTGCCACAACACTGCAACCCCTCACAGACACTCTAGTTGGAATGCAGGAATGAGCCCTGCTGCAAAGTATTACATCAAAAATTGTAATTACACGCCGGGGCTGAAAAATTGTGCCTTAGGCACTGGTGGTGGTGCCCAGAACCAAAAATGTTCTTACAAGCTATCAGCGTGATGATTGAGGAGGAAGAGGATAATTACTCAGGGATAGTCACTCAGCATCAGCATAGACAGTCTTTGAAGGGATCTGAGATTTCAAAAAAAATTATTCGGTTACATCAGCATCAGGTGCTTGGTAGCTGGTGGTGATCCAAGACTGATTCATTTTTATGAAGGTCAGTCGATCGACCGAGTCGGTGGACAGACGCACCCTGTGATCGGTTACCATGCCTCCAGCAGCACTGAATGTGCGTTCCGAAAGAACGCTGGATGCAGGACAGGCCAGTAGCTCAATTGCATACTGTGCAAGCTCTGGCCAGTGATCCATCCTCAAGACCCAGTAACCCAGAGGATTTTCGGTGGGAAAGGTGTCCAAGTCTGATCTTGCCCCTATGTATTCCTGCACCATGTAAAACAGACGCTGGCGATGGTTGCTGGAACCGATCATACCTTGGGGCTGCGGACCAAAAAATTGTCTGAACGCATCGGTCAGACGGCCACCTTCTCCACTGCTCCTTCTTTGACTGACCGAAGCCTCAGCAACACGTTGTCCAGAAACAGGAGTTTGTAACCTCCCAGTCTCTGGGAACGCGTTGCACAGACCTTTCTGCAAGGCCTCCCGAAGATGTTTCATCCTCTGCTCCCTCTGCGATGGCAAGATAAGGTCCACAACCTTACCCTTGTAACGTGGATCAAGGAGGGTTGCCAGCCAGTATTGGTCCTTCTCCTTGATACCACGAATACGAGGATCCTTACGCAGGCTTTGCAGGATCAGGGAGGCCATGCAGCGTAGGTTTGCTGAGGCATTCGGTCCGGAGTCCTCTGGGTCACTAAGGACGACATGGTCCGCAGCCACCTCCTCCCAGCCACGTACAAGTCCATGTGTTTTTTGGGACTGATCCCTTAAAGACTGCTGCTGATGCTGAGTGCCAGGCTCCACCTCCATACTGACACAATCTTCCTCCTCCTCCTCCTCCTCCTCCTCGTCCTCTTCCTGTGTGATCGGCAGGCACGCAGGAACACTGTCTGGATAAAGGGGGCCATGAGAGCTAAGGAAGTCCTCCTCTTCCTGCCTCTGTTCTGCCTCAAGTGCCCTGTCCATTATTCCACGCAGCGTGTGCTCCAACAGGTGGACAAGGGGGACAGTGTCACTGATGCATGCACTGTCACTGCTCACCATCCTCGTGGCCTCCTCAAATGGTGACAGGACAGTGCATGCATCCCTGATCATGGCCCACTGGCGTGGGAAAAAAAAAACAAGCTCCCCTGACCCTGTCCTGGTGCCATAGTCGCACAGGTACTCATTGATGGCCCTCTGCTGCGTGTGCAGCCGCTGCAGCATGGCCAACGTTGAGTTCCACCTGGTGGGCATGTCACAGATTAGGCGGTTCTTGGGCAGGTTAAACTCCTTTTGGAGGTCCGTCAGCCGAGCACTGGCATTATATGACCGGCGGAAATGCACACAGACTTTCCTGGCCTGCCTCAGGACATCCTGTAAGCCCGGGTACCTGCCCAAGAACCGCTGCACCACCAAGTTAAGGATGTGAGCCAAACAGGGCACATGGGTCATTTGTCCCTGTCGGAGGGCAGAGAGAAGGTTGGTGCCATTGTCGCAAACCACCATTCCTGCCTTAAGTTGGCGTGGCGTCAACCACCTCTGAACCTGCCCCTGCAGAGCTGACAGAACCTCTGCCCCAGTGTGTCTCCTGTCCCCCAAGCACACCAGCTCAAGCACCGCATGGCATCTTTTGGCCTGCGTACTTGCGTAGCCCCTTGAACGACTACGGAGCACCGCTGGCTCAGAGGAAGAGGCCATGGAGGAAGAAGAAGAGGAGGGGGTGGAGGAGAGAGGTGTGTCACAATCATTAGCATTTTGGAGGCGTGGTGGCGGAACAACCTCCAACACTACTGCACCTTGTCCTGCATCCTTCCCAGCTGCCAGCAGAGTCACCCAATGCACCGTGAAACTTAGGTAACGTCTCTGTCCATGCCTGCTGGACCATGAGTCAGCGGTAATATGCACCTTACCGCTGACCGCCCTGTCCAGCGAGGCATGGACATTGCCTTCCACATGCCGGTAGAGAGCCGGAATCGCCTTCCGTGAGAAAAAGTGGCGTTTGGGTACCTGCCACTGAGGAACCGCACATTCCACAAACTCACGGAAGGGGGCAGAGTCTACCAACTGAAAAGGCAGCAGTTGAAGTGCTAGCAATTTTGCCAAGCTAGCATTCAACCGCTGGGCATGTGGATGGCTGGGAGCAAACTTCTTTTGGCGGTGCAGCAGCTGGGGCAGGGAAATTTGCCTGGTACAATCTGACGTCGGTGTACCAAAAGCAGATTGCCCACAAGTACTTGGCTGTGACACACCTAATTCTACACCTTCATTCCTCTCAGTGCAGGTCTCAGAGAGGACTAATGTTTTAGGGGGGTTGGAAATCTCAGCTGATGAGGAGCAAGGAGAGGTCCTCTTTGTTCTTTGGTGTGGGTCTTTTAGATGCGCTTGCCAACGAACTGCATGGCAGGTCAACATATGTCTGGTCAAGCATGTGGTACCCAAGCGGGAGATGTTTTGGCCACGTGAGATACGCTTGAGACATATGTTGCAAATAGCAGTGGTGCGATCTGATGCACTCGTCTCAAAAAAGGCCCACACCAAAGAACTTTTTGAATAACGCGCAGAGACTGCAGCTCCCTGCACATGTGATGCAGTCAATGTGCTGCCCTTAGGCTGGCCCCTGGAGGGCATCCTGCCTCGTTGGTGATGTGCCGCCTCCTCCTCCTCCCCTCTCCTATCAGGCACCCACGTTGAGTCAGTGACCTCATCATCCCCTCCCTCCTCATCACTGGAGCAAACCTGGCAAGTATGCTGCAGCAGGGGGAGCATGACTGCCAGATTGCTGTCCTTCTTGGGCACCCCCTCTGTCCATGCTCATGTTACTGCCTTCATCGAGCTCAGTATCATCATCAGAGCCTTCCAAACGCTGGGCATCCTCCTGGAGCATGTACCCAACACTGTGGTCAAACAGTTCGAGGGACTCCTCAGGAGGACATGGTGGAGCTAGGGAAGGAGTCACTGATGACATTGAGCCGAGGGAAGAGGCCGCTGCTTTGCCAGACAAAGCACCCTGGGCATGGGTGAGAGAGGATGGGGAGGATGAGGACGGCTTGGTCATCCACTCGACCAAGTCTTCCGCATGTTGCGGCTCAACACAGCCAGCTGCCGAAAAAAAGGCCAAGCGTGTCCCATGGCCATGTGCTGATGAGGATGCACCGTCTCCACGACCAGCACTAGACACAGAGCCTGCTTGCCCTCTCTTATTGGCTTGTGACTGTCTGCCTCTCCTTCTTGGCCTTCCAGACATACTAATGGCCTGTAGCTGCACTAAGCTGGGATATATATATATATATATATATATATATATATATATACTGCAGCTAGCAAAATCAACTGCCTGCCTGTAGTATGAGAACACCACCAACCTTCTACAGGTAGCTTTAGCTGAACACTGTGAGGTGGACGCACCCCACTAACTTGTAGGTTTAGCTGAACACTGTGAGCAGGACGCACTGCACTAACTGTAAATAGTCTAGCTGCCTGACCGTGGTACTAATAGGATCAAAAGAACACCAGTAATTTTCTTTAGGTAGCTGTAAATACTTTAACAAGACAAGCTTGCCTGTCAGTAGGAAGATAACAGGAACGGATCTAGCTGAACACTGTGAGCAGGACGCACTGCACTAAATGTAAATAGTCTAGCTGCCTGACCGTGGTACTAATAGGATCAAAAGAACACCAGTAATTTTCTTCAGGTAGCTTTATATACTGTAACAAGACAAGCCTGCCTGTCAGTAGGAAGATAACAGGAACGGATCTAGCTGAACACTGTGAGCAGGACGCACTGCACTAAATGTAAATAGTCTAGCTGCCTGACCGTGGTACTAATAGGATCAAAAGAACACCAGTAATTTTCTTCAGGAGGCTTTATATACTGTAACAAGACAAGCCTGCCTGTCAGTAGGAAGATAACAGGAACGGATCTAGCTGAACACTGTGAGCAGGACGCACTGTACTAAATGTAAATAGTCTAGCTGCCTGACCGTGGTACTAATAGGATCAAAAGAACACCAGTAATTTTCTTTAGGTAGCTGTAAATACTGTAACAAGACAAGCCTGCCTGTCAGTAGGAAGATAACAGGAACGGATCTAGCTGAACACTGTGAGCAGGACGCACTGCACTAAATGTAAATAGTCTAGCTGCCTGACCGTGGTACTAATAGGATCAAAAGAACACCAGTAATTTTCTTCAGGTAGCTTTATATACTGTAACAAGACAAGCCTGCCTGTCAGTAGGAAGATAACAGGAACGGATCTAGCTGAACAGTGTGAGCAGGACGCACTGCACTAAATGTAAATAGTCTAGAAGATAACAGGAACGGATCTAGCTGAACACTGTGAGCAGGACGCACTTTACTAAATGTAAATAGTCTAGCTGCCTGACCGTGGTACTAATAGGATCAAAAGAACACCAGTAATTTTCCTTAGGTAGCTGTTAATACTGTAACAAGACAAGCCTGCCTGTCAGTAGGAAGATAACAGGAACGGATCTAGCTGAACACTGTGAGCAGGACGCACTGCACTAAATGTAAATAGTCTAGAAGATAACAGGAACGGATCTAGCTGAATACTGTCAGCAGGACGCACTTTACTAAATGTAAATAGTCTAGCTGCCTGACCATGGTACTAATAGGATCAAAAGAACACCAGTAATTTTCTTTAGGTAGCTGTTAATACTGTAACAAGACAAGCCTGCCTGTCAGTAGGAAGATAACAGGAACGGATCTAGCTGAACACTGTGAGCAGGACGCACTGCACTAAATGTAAATAGTCTAGAAGATAACAGGAACGGATCTAGCTGAACACTGTGAGCAGGACGCACTGCACTAAATGTAAATAGTCTAGAATTTAACAGGAACGGATCTAGCTGAACACTGTGAGCAGGACGCACTGCACTAAATGTAAATAGTCTAGAAGATAACAGGAACGGATCTAGCTGAACACTGTGAGCAGGACGCACTGCACTAAATGTAAATAGTCTAGAAGATAACAGGAACGGATCTAGCTAAACTGAACACAGTGTATATATATATATGCAACACCTGGGATGCATATATATACACAATACACTGTAAGTGCAGCTAACTGACTGACTGTTCTGCCTAATCTATCTAACTCAAATCAAATGACACTGTCTCTCTGTCTATCTCTTTCAACGCCGGAAAACACACTACACAGGGCCGCCGTGCAGGCGGCCTTATATAGTGTGGGGCGTGTACTAAATCCCCTGAGCCATAATTGGCCAAAGCCTCCTTGGCTTTGGCCAATTACGGCTCTCTGTTCAGGCGGCGCTGTGATTGGCCAAGCATGCGGGTCATAGTGCATGCTTGGCCAATCATCAGCAAGCAATGCACTGCGATGCCGCAGTGAATTATGGGCCGTGACGCTCCACACGAATTTGGCGCGAACGGCCCATATCGTTCGCAATTCGTCGAACGACCGAACAGCCGATGTTCGAGTCGAACATGGGTTCGACTCGAACACGAAGCTCATCCCTAGTTAGGGGGCTCCTGATCTCCATCGGGGCAGGGGAGAAAAAAAAAAAAAGAAAAAAGGGTAAAATTATTAGATGAAATTGCAGCATTAGAACTGATCCACAAAGCTTCTAAAGGAACAAGGACAGGATAACTATTGCCTCTTAGTGTCTAAAAGGGAGGAGTTAAAGGACAGTATGGAGCAGGACGCTAGGAGGGTCTTTAATAAAGTAACAAGAGAGAAATACTATAGTGGTAATAAATTAAGTAAACACTTAGCAAGGATATTGAGAAAGAAAAGAGATTGGAATTTCATCGGGAAAATACAAAATAAAAAAGGAGAAACAGTAGGGGCCACTAGAGAGATAGCAGAAGAGTTTAGGAAGTTTTATGAAGCCCTGTATACCATTGGACAAAAGGGAGGGGGTGACCATCTAAATAGTTTGAGATCAGAGGAATTTCTGAAGGGAGCTGGGTTAATAGGACTCTCAGAAGAGGAAAAATCAGCTCTAGATAGCCCTATAACTGTAGAGGAAATATATACTGCCTTGAAAAATTCTCAGTCGGGGAAAAGCCCCGGGCCCGACAGTTTCGCCAATAGCTATCTTAAAAAATATAAACACATCTTGGTTCCTAAACTCTGCCATTTCGGGAATAAACTGGGCCCTGATTCCCTCATGAGGGATGAGTCCCTTTTGGCAACTATATCATTGATCGCAAAAGAGGGGAAAAATAACATGCTTTGTTCAAGTTACAGACCTATTGCCTTGTTAAATGCTGACGTGAAACTGTACGCCAAGGTGTTGGCGAACAGACTTAGGGACAAAATTAGTCTCTTGGTGCATCCAGATCAGGTTGGTTTCGTCCCGGGTCGACAGGGTAGGGACAACGGGGTACGAGCATTGCTCCTACTGTACTCCTTTAAATCAGGGGGACCCCCAGCTCTATTCCTGTCAATGGACGCAGAAAAAGCGTTCGACAGGGTAGACTGGGGGTTCATGGTTAAAACCTTGGAAGCGATGGGGATCGGCCCTAGGTTCATCGCCTGGGTGAAAATATTATACAACCACCCATTAGCTGCCGTGAAGGTAAATTGGGTTCTCTCTAGTCCATTTAGGATGGAGAACGGTACGAGGCAGGGGTGCCCCCTGTCACCCTTATTGTTCATCTTGTCTTTGGAGCCTCTTTTGGTGACCATACGAAATAATACAGATTGCAGAGGGGTAATGGTAGAACAAGATGAACATAAATTAGTGGCATTCGCCGATGATGTGATTTTTTTTATAACGAATCCCAGGATTACAATCCCTAATTTGCTCGGGATATTGAAGAGATATGGAGATATCGCTGGCTTTAAAATAAATCCGAGCAAATCAGAGGTTCTTAATATTAACATGGGGAAAAAAGAAGTAGAGAATCTGTCAAAATCCTTTCCCTTCCCTTGGAGGAAGGTAATTAATTATTTAGGAATTAAACTGGCCGGCTCATTGGAAAAGTTGTACCGGACTAACTACATTCCCATGTTAGATGAAATCAGACAAGAAATAAGTAGGATGTCGCGGGGGCCCCTTTCATGGTTCGGTCGCATCAATGCAGCAAAAATGTTGCTAATCCCTAAAATAACATATAAATTTCAGATGATGCCAATTCCCCTCCCCGGGTATTTTTTCAGATCTTTACGAGGGTTGGTGTCGAGGTTTGTCTGGCGTGGCAAAAAGCCAAGAATAGCTCACTCAGTTTTGATTAGGGGGAAAAAAAAAGGAGGTTTGGCCCTTCCGGACCTCAACATATATTACACTGCAGTTGTTCTGTCACGGGTGGTTGAATGGTCAAAGGAGGTTTCAGATAGGAGGTGGGTGAATATAGAACATAGTTTAAGTAGCACTGATTTGGGACACATAATCTGGAACCCGGCAAAATTTAGGACACTTAGCACTAGTACAGCATTACTCACGTGAAACACGCTTAAAATATGGGATCAGGTGCATACACGTAATAAATGGAGTTATAACTCACCCTTGATTTATATCAAAGATAATACATTTTTTGAACCAGGGATGCGGAAGTTGAGGAGGGAATTGGATAAAGAATAGTAGCGTGCAATTGAAAGATATTATTAAAGAGGGGAAATTACACCCCTATCGAGAATTGAAAGCAGAGACAGACCTTATGGTGGTCAATGCTTCGAGGTACATGCAGTTGTCGCTCTTCATCGAGAAACTCCCAAAGCCAATCAGAGGAGAGGATGATTACAGACCACTCGAACTGTTATGCAGGAGAGACAGACCAGGCAACGTTATTTCTCTCCTCTAAAAAATTCTTTCTGAGGGGGAAGAACTGGATGTACCTCCATATATTAAAAAATGGGAAAGGGAGTTGGGGTCACATTGTAGTTTATTCACAGTAGAGAGGATTTTGAAAATGGTACATGTTGCTTCGGCCGATATTATGCGGTCGGAGACCAACTTTAAATGTTTAGCACGATGGTATGCCACGCCAGACAGACTTAGTAAACTATACCCAGACACTTTGGATAGATGCTGGAGGGGGTGTTCTAACCTGGGAACAATGTGACATATATGGTGGGAGTGCCCGGTTATTAAAGCTTACTGGAAGAAAATTATACTATTAATTAATAAAATAACCAAGGAATCTTTAGTAGAGGATCCGTGGATTTGTTTATTCCATGGGACTAAGAAACCGTTTAAGCAGTACCAATCTTCACTTGTTCCAATACTATTATGCCCCGTACACACGGTCGGATTTTCCGACAGAAAATGTGTGATATGACCTTGTTGTCGGAAATTCCGACCGTGTGTAGGCTCCATCACACATTTTCCATCGGATTTTCCGACACACAAAGTTTGAGAGCAGGATATAAAATTTTCCGACAACAAAATCAGTTGTCGGAAATTTTGATCGTGTGTCCACAAATCCGACGGACAAACTGCCACGCATGCTCAGAATAAATAAAGAGATTAAAGCTATTGGCCACTGCCCCGTTTATAGTCCCGACGTACGTGTTTTACGTCACCACGTTCAGAACGATCGGATTTTCCGACAACTTTGTGTGACCGTGTGTATGCAAGACAAGTTTGAGCTAACATCCGTCGGAAAAAATCCTAGGATTTTGTTGTCGGAATGTCCGAACAAAGTCCGACCGTGTGTACGGGGCATTAGATGTAGCAAAGACACAGATAGCAAGGTCATGGTTGCAGCCGGAGTGCCCAAGCTTACGGGACTGGCTCTTTTGAATCAATGAAATATATAACATAGAATATAAGGAATACCCAGGTAAGGAGACAGAGGAAGGTACTGAGGGTAGAGACCAATGGGCAGGGTGGAGGAAATTCAAGAGATCATGGTCTTATCTAACGGAGATCACTAGTTAAATCTTCGGGTTAGGGTACTTGGAAAATAAGGGAGGAGATATTGAACTTGGTTAGCTCAGTTGTAGCCACCTGCAGGAGGGGGGGAGAGGAGGGAGGGAAGAGGAGGGAGGAGGGGAATAAATCTGTTGGGGGATTTTGTATTGCTTTTTACGATAATATCTTGTAATTAATGATATTGAATTTCTTTGATTTATTCTTGTTTTGTATTGAAAAAATGTATAAATAAAGAATTGAAAAAAAAAAAAAAGAACCCCAGACAAATTTCAGGATTTTGCGCTGATGTATTCGTAGGATATGTGGCGGGATCGGGACCGGTAGGACTCTAAAGAAGTAGAGTTATTTCGGGAGGTATGTCATACGAATTGCCACGATCCTGCCGAACCAGGATAATGGGAGATGAGTCCAGGAGGACAACATGTCCGTCAGCTTCTTAAGTATAGGAAGAAAGTTTGCCTTATAGAGTCCCGCGTAGGTTGGGGTGAGCCAGATCCCCAGGTAGGGTAATGAGGTCAGCCATTGGAACGTGAAGGTATTTTTTAAGGTTATCAAGTCTGAGGACCGAAGATTAATTGACATGGCTTTTGATTTGGTGGGTTTAAAGGACAAGCCAGAAAGGGGGTTCACATACTTTTTATTGCAACTGTAGTTCTAGGGCTAGCGCATTCAATCACAGCCATGAGAGCCTTATGGCGGTGCCACTGGAGGGTGTATGAAGCTTCCATACAAGCCCTTTGTTCCATCCCCATGATGGGAGGTTGTTGTTTGGCAAAACATTGGACGAAGCGAGTGACAGAATAAATGTCCAGAGTGTGGCCACAGTCTAGTAAGAGGAAGCAGCCATCTTTTTTGCTCAAGTCGGTTGATCTACAGAAGGGTTCAGGAGGCCAAATCTTGTAGGCCAGTCTGAAATTTACCAGATCACAGTGCAGGTGGCTCAAATTCCTGTTTACATGGAATCAAACCCAAAGCAGGTTGCTAGACATGTGGAAAGTCTTTGAAGGTGGGCCCAACCAGTGTCTTCCAGTGGGAGCCAGGATAGCCTCCTTTTTTGGAGGGTTTGGACGACAAACACCAAAGAGAGTTAGCTGGGAGTAAAATCACCAAATCCTTTCATTTATGACCACCAGATCTCAAGAAGACAAGATTACGTATAAGAATTATACTGCAACAAGCCCATAGTGCTGGTGCCACCAAAAGAACAAACTGGGGTTTTTTCCCCATTCTTTCTAGTACCCAAGGTATCAGGAGCTTTGCCTACAGTCTGGATTTGAAGAAATTGAAAGGGTACATACATAACAAAAGGTTCAAGATGGAGTCCATGCAAACAGTCATGGCGATAGTTCAGCATGAGGACCGGTTAAGAGTCAATCGACCTGGCGGATGTATACTTCCATATACCAATTGGTGAGTAGCACCAGAGACATCTGAGATTTGTTTTATTTTTATTTTTAATTTTTATATATTCACACTTATTTTCACACTAGTGTGTTGGACTTATTTGTATATATTTTAACCTATTTATTTTCACGCCAGTGTGTTAGACACATACACAGAGTTTAGAGTTTTTAATACTTTAATCACTGGTTCTTTTCAATTTGCTTTCCTCAGTCAATGGGATGGGCTGCCTATGGATCAAAAGGTCTTTGTGTCTGCACAAATTAGCAAGAACGTATGTTTTGGACACCAGTGTGCCTCTTTTGTGGCGTGCCTCTCAGCCCAGGAGATGGAATAATTCTACAGTCGGATGCCAGTCTGCCTCCAGTCTGAGGAGACAAGTGCAAGGGCATTGAAGCCTAGTGGAATGCAGATGCTCTGACTGAAATAAATTAAGGCAGTTTTTTTCTAGCCTTGCAAGCCTTTCAGGATCTTTTCTCCAAGAGGCCTGAGTGAAGTTGATGATTGACACAAGGACAGCAGTAGCTTACATTGCCCACCAAGGGGGCACCAAGTGTCTGTCTTTTCCTGTTACTTTTCATAACAAACTTTTCACTGGGTGGAGAGCCACTTAGACCCCTTTCACACAGGGGCGGTTTGCAGGCGCTATTGCGCTAAAAATAGCTCCTGCAAATCAAACTTAAACTGCCACTGCTGTGTCTCCAGTGTGAAAGCCCGGGGGCTTTACCGCCGACGCACCTCCCGCCTCAGTGTGAAAGGGGCCTTACAGACAGTTAACGGCAGTCTACTTACCGGGAGAGCAGGATCCACTAATGGATCAGTTTAGGCAAATTATGTTCCAATGGACAGAACAAATTAATGACATATAGTCGCTTTCCACCTGTCGAGGAGGCCTTGGTTTTCATTGCTTCCCCAGATGTCATCAGCACCACCAATCCTGTTTCAGGTCAAGCAAGATCTTTTATGCCAACATCAATGGCAGCACCCCAATCCAGTGAGACTCTTTATAGCCTGGCTATTGAACCAGCCGGACTAGTAGTGCAGGGATTCTCATCCAAGGTGGTTCAGACCTTGGTGAAGATCACAAGACCATGAACGCTACATATAAGAGGATATGAAGGAAGTTTGTGCTGTTTGCTTAGCAAAATTTTCTCTCCTGTGTCTCCAGCTCTAGCCAATATCCTGGAAATTTTTACAATCGACGCTTCAGGTTGGTCTGGCTTACAACTCCATTAAAGTACAGGTCTCTGCCTTTATCCTCTTTTTCAGGCTGCAGATGGGTGGAAGAGCCATTGAACAAATACCGTATATACTTGAGTATAAGTCGTTCCGAGTATAAGTCGAGGCCCTAATTTACTACAAAAAAATGGGAAAAACGTATTGACCCGAGTATAAGACGAGGGTGAGAAATGCACAGCTACTGTAAGTGGAAAAGAGGGTCAACAATGCCCATTTGCAGCATCACTGTGCCCATTTGCATGCCTCACTGTGCCCATTTGCAGCCATAGGTCCCCTGAACTTCAAACTCGGTAGTTAAGGGTTCCTAGATGCCCCCTAGCTGCAGCCAAAATTTGGGGTCTCTGAACCCAAAGGGTCCTGAAATGACATTGCTGCAGATGGACACAGTTGACCGAATTTGGGGCCCCGTATCTCGGGGCCACTTAGTGCTAGGAACCCCAAATTTGGTGTGCACACCCAGTGGAACTAGCACCATAAAATTTCCAAATCTGTGGTTTCTAGCACCAAGTGGCCCTGAGATACGGGGCCCCAAATATCAGTTCAGAAAATGTCAAGCACTTTTCTTCAGCAGAGAATGACATTTTCCGAACCAATTTTGGGGCCCCGTATCTCGGGGCCACTTAGTGATAGGAACTTCATCTTTGGATATGTTGTGGAACCAGTTCGACTGGGTTTGCACACCAGATTTGGGGTTCCTAGCACCAAGTGGTCCTGAGATACGGGGCCCCAAATTCGGTTCGGAAAATGAAATTTTTTGCTGCAGAAAAGTGCTTGACTCAAGTATAAGTCGAGGGGGGCACTTTCAGCACAAAAAATTGAGCTGAAAAATTCGACTTATACTCGAGTATATACGGTACTTCATACAGGCCGTAATTCATATATGATCACTAGGGATGAGCCGAACACCCTCTTGTTTGGTTCGCACCAGAACTTGCGAACAAGCAAAAAAATTGTTCGAACACGCAAACACTTTTAAAGTCTATGGGACAAGGGTTTGCACACTGGAAAGATAAGGGGATTCGGTTCTTCTCTCAATTATACGAGGGGGAGGTATTAAAGACATATGAACAACTATGTAGGGAATTTCACCTGAACCCGAGGGGCTTTTATCAATATCTCCAACTCCGCCATGCGTTACAGGCACAACAAATAACACATTCTCTGACAGTACCAACAGTATCACTCCTGAGTGAGGTTCTAATAGCAGACACGAGGAAAGGGTTAATATCAAAAATATATAGGGAGTTGCTGAGGTCGGTTCAGGATCATACCTTGTTAAAGTGCCGAAATAAATGGGTGGAAGATATAGGAGAGATAGAAGAAAAACAGTGGGAAATGGTGCTAGAGGCTATTCCAGTGGTGTCGCTATCCGCACCCCAAAGGCTGTCACAATTATTTATTTTTCATAGGGCCTATAGAACATCAGTACAGCTTTATAAATGGGGACGAGGAGACTCTCCATTGTGCCCTAAGTGTAGAGTGCACAGAGGGGACTTCATCCACCTAATTTGGAGGTGTCCAAAGCTGCATAGGTATTGGGATGAGGTCTCCCAGTGCATCTCGAGGTTGGCGCAGGTCCCCATCCCCCTAAACCCGACTGTATACCTACTTGGAGCCATAAATGCAAAAATGTTCCCGGGAGGAAATTATTTCATGTTAACTAGACTGATGTACCTGGCCAGAAAACTCATAGCAAGGCACTGGTTGGCCCCAAGTGAAGCAATGGATTGCGTATGTCAATTCGCTGCTCCCTAGAGAACGATTGGCTTATAGCAGAAGTGACAGGGGTAAATTTGACAAGATCTGGCATCCATGGTTGGGGGATGTGGACGTGGCCCCGCACCAATTGATAGTGGAGAGGCTTCAGATGTAGAGACAGAGGGGGAAGATTAGAGAGGAAAGGGGAGATAGAAACAGCTGAGGACAAGGAAGAAGAGAAAGGAGTGAGTACGGAAAGTGAGAAGGGAGAAAGGGACAGAAGGATGGCCCGCATTGGATAAGGGGGAAGTTAGTAGCAAATGAGAGTGTGGTAAACAAAATTATCAAAGGTTAAAGGAATAGTTTGCTGTGGTGGAGGGGGGGGGGGGGAGGGTATGGGGAGGGGAGGGGAGAAAGGGAGGAGGGGAGGAGGGGGAGGGAGAAAAAAGGGAAAAGGGAGATAGTAGTAGTAGTAGTAGTAGTAGTAGTAGTAGTAGTAGTAGTAGTAGTAGACCGGATGCTGAGGTGAGGGAGGACGCCGTGACTGAACCCAGCCCTCTCTCCTCGCTCGTTCTCTGGCATCCGATACAGTGAGCTCCAGGAGACTGAACGCCTGGAGCACTGAGTGAAGCTGCCGCGGACGTGACTGAAGCCGCCGCACTGAGCTGTACCAACTGCACCGTGCTCTCCCGGGGATAACATCAGCGGCGCCTATCCCTGTGAGAGAGGGAGGTGCCGATACCCGGGATCGAGCAGGCAGCGCTGGAAACCCCCTGAAGGTCCAAGCAGCAGAGGATCCCGTCCGGAGCACTAGAGGGGTGAGTCGGCGGCTGTGTGCACACTCACATATAGCACACCTATAACACAAAAGCTTAGCAGGAAAAGACATTATTGCTGCAATTTCAGCAGGGGATCGGTGGTTACACAGGCCCAGGTCTCAGGGCAGGGACTAGCACTGTGCATTGATTAACAGCATACTGTCGGAAATGTCAAGGAAGAAGGGGATGGAGGATGGGCCAGCCCAACGAGGGACAGGGGCCCTTGGAACCCGCAGCGCCAAGGAGAAGGGGAACCAAGTAGCCACCAAATTAGAGCGCTTTGCGCACACCCCAAATCAAACCCCTAACAAATCTAGCAGTTTAGGGGGGGTCAACAACAGGCGGGCCACCCTGGGAGGAAAAGTCAGACCCAGGAAAACGGGGCTTTGGCATCAGCTACACCCTTAGCAGGCTCAGTAGCAGGAGGGGCCCTGGATAAGCAACAGGTCTTGGGCCTGGAGGGGGCGGTAGGGGGAGGCCAGGGCAGTCCGGTTGAGAGGGAGCCATCCCTGCATGATATTCTTGCAGCCGTCAACACTTGCAAGCAATCAATCAACGAGTTGTCTGAGCAATTTAAAGGCATTAGAGATGAACTGCTTACTGTTAAAGGGGAAGTGCGTGCAGTTTGCACTCGTACAACAGCGCTCGAGGAGAGATTCAGCCAAATAAAGGATGATGTGTATCCACTAAAACAAGAGGTAGCACTTATGAAAATCCAACTAAAGGACTGTTTACAGAAAATGGACAGTATGGAGAACAGGTTGCGTAGAGAGAACCTGAGGGTACTTGGGCTCCCAGAGGGCTGTGAGGGGAATAACCCCATTCAATTCATGGAGGACTGGTTGAGGGAGAAGTTCGACAGGGATTCATTCTCCAACACCTTTGCTATCGAGCGTGCGCATAGAGTAGGCCCTAAAACCCTAGCTCCAGGAGGCCACCCTAGGCCCTTTATTTTCAAGCTTTTATGTTTTCGGGACAAAGTCACTATTTTACAGAAGGCAAGAGAGTCAAGGAATATCCAGCACAATGGAGCCAGGATTTCAATTTACCCAGATTTTTCCCCTGAGCTACAGAGACAAAGAGCTAAATTTGGAGAATGTAAACGAAAGCTTCAACAACTCAGAATTAATTACGCGCTTTTGTTCCCGGCACGATTACGTGTCTCAGCTCTGGGGGAGGTTAGGTTTTTTTCTACCCCCAATGAAGTGTCAACCTGGCTAGAGAACAACGAAGAGAGAATTAAGAGAGGAGAGGGAAGTTAGGCATCTTCTGGAACTTTTTCCTATTTGGTTTCCTTTTTTATGGTATCCTGCTCTTCCCTTGTTCCTTCTCTTTTTTGTTTTTTCTTTGATTATTTTTTATTTTTCTGTTTTTCGCTGGATTTTTGCTTTTTCATGATGTAAATTGGGAAGTGGAGCGGGGGAGGGGGGGAGGGGGGGAGGGGGGGATTAAGTAAATAGAAGTATAATACAACTATAGAAAAAAATGCACAAATCATACACATGGTAATAAGCACAAAAATTTTTTTTTCTTTTTTAAGGGGGGAAAGTCCCCTCCTACTGGGTTTGGTTCACGGTTTTTTCTTTTCATAAGCCTCAAAAGGTTTTTGAAGGTCACAATAGAAGCCCGAGGGTTAGGCCCAAAAGTGGGCATGGGGGTACGGTGGGGGTGGGGGGGTGGGGGGGTTGTTAGGTGGGCGAGGGGGATTGGGGGGTGGGGGGGAAGATGCACGAATATAATCAGAGATGGAAGGTAGGGAGTGTTGTTGTGAGTGGATATGAGTGGATTCGGGTTGCTAGTTTAGAGGGACGGGTAAAAGATAGGGCGGTATACTGTACATTCCCCTATTGCACCTGCAATGGGAGATGGTTTGATTCGATAGGAGACCAAAATATTGCAAAGGCATTAGACTTAACGGCCCATGAGCATTGAAAGAAGGGGTGGTAAAATCCCAGACACGGGAAAAAGGATTAATATATGCTCATGGAACGTGAGGGGGATAAAGGATAAACTTAAAAAACAAGTAATTTTCTCAATAGCCAAAAGGGGGAACGTCAAGATACTCTGCCTCCAGGAGACCCATCTGGTAAAAGATACAATTGAAACTTTAAGTAATAAGCAGTTTCGGACACAGTTTCATTCCACTCACTCATCATATTCAAGAGGGGTGAGTGTATTGATAAGCACAGATTTGGTTTTCTCCTGCGGGCAGAGTAGATTGGATGAAAATGGAAGGTATATTTTTCTCTCTTGCTTAATAGAAAACAAAAGATATATACTGGCCAATGTGTATATCCC
The DNA here is from genome assembly GCA_037952925.1 of Lithobates clamitans. Lineage (NCBI taxonomy): Eukaryota > Metazoa > Chordata > Amphibia > Anura > Ranidae > Lithobates > Lithobates clamitans. The sequence continues at coordinate 1,329,674 of JBBGZY010000959.1, read as the reverse complement.
CCCCCCCATTTAGTACGGAAGTAATGGAAGACCTAGCCAAGTTCATAGCAGATTTCCCTGGGACCCCGGTAATAGCATTGGGAGACTTCAATATGACGATGAATAGGAGCATAGATAGGTTCCCGCTAAGGTATGGAGCTGGAGTGGCTAACAGGAGCCCCCTTTTGCAATACTGTGACGAAATAGGGCTGGTGGATATCTGGAGAAGGAGGCATCCTGGAGAAAGGCAGTATTCATGCCACTCCAGGTCCCATGCCACCCTGTCCAGAATCGACCTTGTATTGGGTAATGAGGAGGCACTAAACGTAGTGGAGGAAATAACCTATGAGCCGAGAGGCGTCTCGGACCATAGGCCAGTTATTGCCTCCGTGAAGGTAGGGGGGCAATATAGTAGAGGGAGCTGGAAGATTAATCCCTTTTGGCTCAAACTTATAGGAGAGGAGGAGAAAATGATGGAGGGGCTGTCAGAATTTATTAGTATAAACTTAGGATCGGCTCCACTGGGGGTGGTCTGGGACTCCCTGAAGGCATATCTTTGAGGAGCTTTAATTCAGAGAATTGCTTACGTTAAAAAACAGTCACAAGCCGAGGAACTGGGAGCTAAAGAAAATGCAACCGATACAAAAACAGAAAATTACTCCTGCGCACAAGTGGTCGACCCAATAAAAGGGATACACTGGCCTTGCTGCCCTCAAGGATGGGGAATCCTAGCAGACAAAGAAATAAAAGGAGAGAAGGGCGCACCAGCCATGTGCATTATCTTTTGTAAAACATTTATTTAGTAAAATGATAAAGGAAATTACTCACAAGCAGTAAAGAATCATGTGCCATAAACCTTGGACATCAACTTGCAACAAGTGGTAATAATGATGAACAAAGCCTTCCAAAGGTATTTCCGAGGAATATATAACACTGCTCGCTTACGCGTTTCAAAGGGCTCATCCCTTCTTCATCAGAGCTCAGCAGTGAACCCTCCTTCAGTAGGCCCTGTATATATAGTGAATGCCAAAAAGGCACAATCAATGGATGGGGCAGGGCACATAGGGCTCCTCCCTTTCTGGGAGCTCCTCCCTCCTACATTCTTTGCCTGTACAAGTGGATAGCCCATCATGATTTAATTGGTTAAAAAATATATAAATAAATAAATCAATTGATGAATAGATTCATTTGTTAATAAATATAGTAAAGTAAAGAAACTGGTGAGTGTCGCTGTGGTGTAGTACAGTTAGAACCCAGCAGAGGCTAGCCATAGGGGTGCATGATCAGCAGTGATAGATGTGTGCATGTGTACACACACATATATGTATATATAGAAGGATGGGCGCAGAAAGGTGCAGAGTGGCATGGGATGGATGCATCTGTTTGGCAAGGAAGGAAGTGTCATGTTAGTAAACTTATATACATAGAGATGGACACTATACCTTTGATGTTCAGTACACCCTGATCGCTGTGTAGCTGCAGTGTATGTGGGAGAGCGGTCCGCCGGTCCTATCCGGATGTGCATTCAGTGTTGGAACGCACACCAGTGCGTTTGCGTACCAGACAGGAGGAAGGGGCGGTGCGCGTCATTTCCTCTGTGCCCGCTGCCGCTTACCGATGACGTATGACGGGTGAAAATCCAATAGGCTTCGCGTTTGCAGAGCCTTTGGTGTATCCTACCCCTATCGAGGCCGCCTCCAATGGATTCAATCCCGAACACTTTCATGCCTGATGGATCACCGTGATGGACTTCCTGAAAGTGCCGAGGGACTGGATATTTGACACGTGTATTTGTGATGTCGCATTTGTGTTCGCCAATACGCACTCTCATAGGGCGGGAGGTACGACCTACATACAGGCGTCCACATGGACAAAGAATACCATATACCACGTGGTCCGTCCCACAGTTAATGAACTGCTTCAGATGATGTATTCTACCGTCTCTGCCAGTGACTGACTTTTTTCTGTGCCACATATATTGACATGTGCCACAGTTCCTGACACTACATTTGTAGCTACCTTTCTGGTCAAAGATCGTTGACCATGCATTTATGGACCTATTACGGGGCTCCCTCACCATACTGGGGGCTATAAGCCCTCTCAAGTCTCGTGGTTTTCTATATACTATGTTTGGGCCATCAGAAAGGTGCTCACTTAACACTGGATCATGTTTCAGAATATTCCAGTTTTTCCGTAGAATGCTTTGTATCTCAAAGGCTTTGTTGGTGTATTGTGTGGAAAAACGAGTCTGTATGGTATCCTGATTGATGGAGGAAATGGACGGTGGATCATATGTCGGAGTATCGTCATACAAGAGGGCATATTTATTGAAGGCAGTCTCAATAAGGGTGGAGTCATAACCCTTATCCAGGAACTTGTTGCGAAGGACCTTGCTTTGCTCTAGGTAGTCACATTTCTTGGTGCACGTACACTTCAGACGGCAAAACTGTCCAAACGGGACATTTCTAATCCATCTAGGATGGTGATTGCTGTTGGCGTGCAAGAAGGAATTGCCACCACTAGATTTGAAATGTGTTCTAGAGAGAATGTTGCCATCAGGGTCACTCCTAAGCTCGAGGTCTAAAAAGACAAGGTTCTCACTATTGATAACGTGAGTGAAGCTAATACCAAAGGGGTTCCCTCTACAATGGTCAAGGAAGAGATGTAGTTCCTGATCAGTCCCATCCCAAATGATAAGAATGTCATCAATATATCTGGCATAGAGGACCAGGTTCGCTCCATACGGGTTGTTGTTCCAAATAGATAGTTCTTCCCAGTATCCCATAAAAATGTTGGCATAGCTTGGGGCGAACCTGGCCCCCATAGCCGTGCCTTTAGTCTGCAGGTAGTGTTCTCCGAGAAATGAGAAGTGGTTGTGCGTGAGAGAATACTCAATACAGTCAAGCACAAATTTGGCCTGCACTGAGTTGAGTGTACCCTCTTTAGACAAATAATAGTTAGCCGCCCTTAGGCCATAAGTATGGTCAATTGATGTGTAGAGCGAGGCTACATCTAGGGAAAGCCATTTGTACCTCGGCTGCCAGACATAATGGGACAGTATTTCCAGCATAGTGCTCGAGTCCCTAACAAAAGATGGAAGGCTGGTCACTATTCCCTGCAAAAAGTGATCTATATAGCAACCCACATTGCTTGTAATACTATCAATACCTGCAATAATAGGCCTACCTGGAGGATTGGCCTCACTCTTGTGCACCTTAGGTAAATGATAGAAATGTGGGGTTAGAGCATGTCTATTGTAGAGAAAGTGATACTCGCTTTTAGTGAGGACCCCATCCAATAGGGCTTTATCCAAGAGTAACTTCAGGTCTTTCGTGTATTCTATAATGGGATCTTTTTTGAGTCTAACATAGGTGTCTGTATCCCCTAGTAGTCTCATTGCCTCGGCAATGTAGTCCTCTCTATTTTGAATGACCAGACTGCTGCCTTTATCGGCTTTCCGAATGATGACGTCCTGATTCTGCTTGAGACTACTGACAGATAGCCCCAGTGGATCAAGATGTTTATTGAATTTGCTACCTTTGGTATTAGTATGATGGAATTTCCTTTTAAAAGATTCAAAGACAACATCATAGAAGGTCGATATATATTTGCCTTTGGCCCAATGTGGGAAAAACGAGGATTTAGGTGCAAAGGGAGTGTGAACAATGGCTGCATCACTAGAATGCTTATAGGATGATGGTAGTTCATAGTGTTCCGCTTCTGCATATAGTTCTTCTAAAATGTTTAGAGCAGAGTCATCCTCTGTATTGTTACTCGCAGGAGAGCAGAGTGGTGACTCGGTGATGCTATTTGCAGTGGTTTTCCCATTAGTCTTCAATAGGTAGTACCGTTGAAGGGTAAGTTTACGTATATACCTATTGAGGTCGATGAATAGTTAGAATAAATTGGGGGCACTGGGAGGGGCATAATTGAGACCTTTTCTGAGCAGATCTAGCTCAGCGTCAGTGAACACAGAACTGGACAGATTGTAGATTTTAATGGTGGCATGAGTGCAATTTACACTCTGCCTCTTTTTGTGTCCCTTACCTCCTCTTCTACCTCTTCTTGTTCCTCCTCCCGTTTCCTTGACTTTTTTATTGTTAGCAGAGTGGATGGTTGAGGGTTTAAGATCCCATTCTCCGTTGCGGACCCCTCCATTCTCGCAACTTCCAGTTCTAAAAAAGTCAATGGGGGTGTAACATTGGCTATACTACCATTGCAAAGATCAGATTCTAGATTTTCTAGAATGGTGAAGGGATTATAAGTGGTTATGGACGGATCAAACACTAACCCACTATCAATAGCTAAAGGGGGGACCCCGGGCCCAGTGATAGTGGGAGGTGGTAGGACTGCACTGGAGGTAGAGTGCTCTCTCCCAGAGACTGAGGAGCTAGTGAGTCTACTGTCTGAACCCTCAGCTGTCGAAGGCCCAGTTAAATGGGGAGATGAAGCTGCAAGAGAGTATCCATTTCCCGTCAAACGATCCCTAATAGACGGTCGACGTCCACTGTATGCACTTAGACTGTTCTTTTTAAGCAAGTGTCTAGTGTTACTATTGTGTATTTTACCATTCTTGACATGGCTAGGGTCATCAGTGTACCTGGTACACTGAGGCTGAGATGGAAAAGCAGCCTGAGATGAAATGGTGGGATGGATGGGCCCATTGGTAGTGTGATTACTTCTATCACTATTGTGCTTTTTATTTTTATTTTTATTTCTATTATTATTATTGTTAGTGTTAGTATTGTTACTATTGTGGGGCCTACCCTTAGAATTTTTAGGTCCTTTGGCCTTATCAGCAGGAAGCCTGGGTTTCTTCCAGTTGAACTCCCTATTATTTAGGTAGTCCAACCTGTCTCGCTCAAACTTTCCTGACTTTTTACTGATGAGGTTAGTTTCATAAGCCATCATCTGTTCATTAATTTTAAGATCCCAACTGTCAAAAGTGGACACATCTAGGAATGTAGATAGGCTCTCTTGCAACGTATTGATATCAGCACGAATTTTAGTTAAATTGCGCTCCCTCTGAACAATAATAAACTGTAACCATAATTGATTGCAATCACGCAAGCAAGAAATTCATTTGACTTTGAGATCATCATCAAGAAAGGAGCATAGTTTAGTAATTCTAAGGCCCCTAGGGACTCGTTTAAATTCTACATATTTCTGTAGGAGTAGAATGTCCCACCATAGTAACATCTCCTTCTCCAGTAAATCTTTTAGCTCATAAAATAAGGATATCATTTTGTCCTCTCTCAATGGGGTTGGCTCATCAACGGCACATATTGCAGTATCTTCATTGTTAGGGTTCTCCAGTTCAAATGAGTCAATACTTGTGGTGAATCCTTTAGCCAATGAAGATCTTCTTAGCTGCCTTTCCTCAATTGATATAACCATTGTCGGTAAGACAGAGTCTAAACAGGATTGGTGACGAACCACTCTGCAGCTGGAGACCCCAACACAATCAACCGATACAAAAACAGAAAATGACTCCTGCGCACAAGTGGTCGACCCAATAAAAGGGATACACTGGCCTTGCTGCCCTCAAGGATGGGGAATCCTAGCAGACAAAGAAATAAAAGGAGAGAAGGGCGCACCAGCCATGTGCATTATCTTTTGTAAAACATTTATTTAGTAAAATGATAAAGGAAATTACTCACAAGCAGTAAAGAATCATGTGCCATAAACCTTGGACATCAACTTGCAACAAGTGGTAATAATGATGAACAAAGCCTTCCAAAGGTATTTCCGAGGAATATATAACACTGCTCGCTTACGCGTTTCGAAGGGCTCATCCCTTCTTCATCAGAGCTCAGCAGTGAACCCTCCTTCAGTAGGCCCTGTATATATAGTGAATGCCAAAAAGGCACAATCAATGGATGGGGCAGGGCACATAGGGCTCCTCCCTTTCTGGGAGCTCCTCCCTCCTACATTCTTTGCCTGTACAAGTGGATAGCCCATCATGATTTAATTGGTTAAAAAATATATAAATAAATAAATCAATTGATGAATAGATTCATTCGTTAATAAATATAGTAAAGTAAAGAAACTGGTGAGTGTCGCTGTGGTGTAGTACAGTTAGAACCCAGCAGAGGCTAGCCATAGGGGTGCATGATCAGCAGTGATAGATGTGTGCATGTGTACACACACATATATGTATATATATAGAAGGATGGGCGCAGAAAGGTGCAGAGTGGCATGGGATGGATGCATCTGTTTGGCAAGGAAGGAAGTGTCATGTTAGTAAACTTATATACATAGAGATGGACACTATACCTTTGATGTTCAGTACACCCTGATCGCTGTGTAGCTGCAGTGTATGTGGGAGAGTGGTCCGCCGGTCCTATCCGGATGTGCATTCAGTGTTGGAACGCACGCCAGTGCGTTTGCGTTCCAGACAGGAGGAAGGGGCGGTGCGCGTCATTTCCTCTGTGCCCGCTGCCGCTTACCGATGACGTAAGCGGCAGGGGGTAGCGCGGCGCCATACTGCTAGAGGCAGACACTCGAGGGGGCGAGGCCAGCACAGCGTAGACCACGGACCCGCCCCGCAAACGACAACACGGAAACAGTGCACAAACAAACCGGCCGTCGCACACTAAATCACAGGGGCCACTGCACACTGACAAGCAGTGAACACACACATGTCACACATGTTTACTAAAAGTCAAATGACTAGTGGATGATATATAGCTTGTATAGTGTTGTGCTAGATAGCATTTAGGATTGTCAGCAGTACTAGTAGTACATGTAAATGTGTATAGATTTATATTCACAGTATTACAGGATGCACAACCCATATGCCCATCTGCACATTACGTAAATGCCCATATCACTGTATACCATGTGACGCCCGAGGCCGCAAAGAAAAATTATTATATAGATGAAGGACTAATCCAGGCCAGACCAGAATGTAAGAATATTTTAAAAATATATAAGAAATTATTATAAAAAATTATTATAAACCAAATTGTGTAACAGGTAAGAATTAAAAATGTTCTTAATAAATATAAAAAAAAGATGATTGGATACACCGGGATAAAGAAAATGCAAGACTGTCGGAGGCGCACTTCGTGGTAACACCATCCCAAGCTAATTATGAGTGTTGGGTGAGGAGGCAGGAAGAGTATAGCAGGGTACTCCGAGAGAGGACAGAAAAGATTAGATCCTTTCAGAGGCGGAGCTTTTTTGGAGAAGGAGAGCGAATTGGGAAAGCTCTGTCTCTGATAATTAAGGCAAACGGCCCCCCGAGTGCAGTGCCAGCAATCGAGGGGAGGGAAGGAGTAATAAGAAAAAACACCCCAGATATAATAGATGAATTCAGGACATACTTTGAGAAGTTATATAGCTCCTCCAGGGTAAATGTAGAGGGGGAAATGCAGGGCTTCTTTGAGGGGCTGGGGATAATCCCGGTATCAGAAGAGGACTGGGAAATGTTGGATGCCCCATTGACCCTCAAGGAACTACAAAGGGCTGTTGGAGATATGGCGGCTCAAAAGTCCCCGGGCCCGGATAGCCTGCCCATAGAATTATATAAAAAATATGGGGAGGTACTGCTACCCTTACTATTGGAGGTATTCAATGGAGCTAGGGAGGAAGGGGCCTTGCCCCCCTCTATGTCAGAAGCCATAGTAATACTTTTGCTGAAAGAAGGGAACAACCCAACAGATATGTCTTCATATAGGCCCATCTCGCTCTTGTGTTCGGACGTGAAGATCTTGGCCAAAGTACTAGCTGCAAGGCTGAATAAGATAATCCCCAAATTAATACACATAGACCAGACGGGGTTCATCCCGGGCAGATCTTCAAGCACGAATATAAGACGGGTATACCTTAATATGCAAATCCCCATAGAAAATAGCGGTAGGAGAGCAATTCTTTCGCTAGACGCAGCCAAGGCCTTCGATTCTTTGGAATGGCATTACTTATGGAAGGTGTTGGTGGAATATCAGTTTGGCCCTGGGTTTGCTCAGTGGCTAAGATTGCTATATAGTAAACCGAGGGCCAAGGTGAAAATTAACGGGCAGTGCTCGGAGTGGTTTCAGCTGAGCAGAGGTACGAGACAGGGGTGTCCTTTGTCCCCCCTGCTCTTTGCCCTGGCAATTGAGCCCTTGGCGGTTGCTCTGAGGATGTCACAGGGCATACAGGGGTTTAGGAGGAAGAGAGGGGTGGACAAAGTGGCCTTGTATGCCGACGATATTTTGCTGTTTTTGGCGGATATGCAGGATTCACTGGAAACAGCTATGGGGATAGTAAAGGAGTTTGGTGTCTTCTCTGGGTTACTGATTAACTGGGAGAAATCAGTGATCCTGCCCATAGACGCCCTGAGTGGGCCTCTCCCTCACCAGGCGTCCCAAGTCCAAGTGGTCAGGCAAATTAAATATTTGGGGTTTAATTTATCTAGAGACCCAGGCCAGTACATATCCGGAAATCTAGTTCCATTGATGAAAAAGCTGAAGCAGAATTGTCAAGTGTGGAGACGCCTGCCCCTCTCGGTCGCCGGGCGTTGCAATCTGATTAAAATGGTCTGGTTACCCCAAATTTTATATGTCCTGCAGAACTCTCCTGTTTGGATTCCCAAGCATTGGTTCAAAAAATTGGACAGTGTGTTCAGGGAGCTTATTTGGAAAAATGGGGTGGCCAGGATCGGGTTGCGGGTGCTACGGCGATCAGAGGCGAAGGGCGGCCTGGCGGTACCAGACCCACGAGGCTACTTCCTGGCAGCCCAATTGCAACAAATGGGAGGTAGTAATAGGCTAAGAGAAGAGGGAGCGGGGGGTAGCATCTTATTGAACGACACCAGACACGATACAATTGCAGAGGGATTAGAAGCAGATTCATTTTGTACTAAATGCCCCACAACCCGGATGATGGTTAAAGTCTGGGTACAAGCTAAAAGAACCCTGGGATATATCGGTTTTGCGGAATTCTCGCCACTCTGGGACAACAATAGCCTTAAGGAACTTAAAAAAATGGGGCGCTTTGAGGAATGGGACCGTCAGGGTATTCATTACCTGGCACAGGTATACAGGGCGGGGAGGTTGAAGTCTTTCAGGAGCTTGTAGAGGAGTATGCGATCTCCAACAGGTCATTTTACAGATATCTGCAAATTAGGCATGCCCTGGAGGCACAATTTGGGAAGGAAGCGCCAGTGTGGTGCGAAATGACCTCTTTGAGAAAGCTGATCGATGCAGGATCCACAAGGGGATTGATCTCGGACATGTATGGATGCCTGAAAGCAGCAGCCCAGGAAGGCCCGGTGGAAAATAAAAATAGGACTAAATGGGAAAAGGATGTGGGAGCACTGTCTGATGACCAATGGGAGCAAGTCTTGGCGTCCGGTCCCAGGGTCACTCTCTCTCCCTCACAAGTAGGGATGAGCCGAACACCCCCCGGTTCGGTTCGCACCAGAACCCGCGAACGGACCGCAAGTTCGCACGAACGTTAGAACCCCATTGACGTCTATGGGACTCGAACGTTCGAAATCAAAAGTGCTCATTTTAAAGGCTAATTTGCATGGTATTGTCCTAAAAAGGGTTTGGGGACCCGGGTCCTACCCCAGGGGACATGTATCAATGCAAAAAAAACTTTTAAAAACGGCCGTTTTTTCGGGAGCAGTGATTTTAATGATGCTTAAAGTAAAAAAAAAAAAGTGAAATATTCCTTTAAATATCGTACCTGGGGGGTGTCTATAGTATGCCTGTAAAGTGACGCGTGTTTCCCATGTTTAGAACAGTCCCTGCACCAAATGTCATTTTTAAAGGAAAAAATCTCATTTAAAACTGCTTGCGGGTTTAATGTCATGTCGGGTCATGGCAATATGGATGAAAATCAGTGAGACAAACGGCATGGGTACCCCCCAGTCCATTACCAGGCCCTTTGGGTCTTGTATGGATATTAAGGGGAACCCCGCACCCAAATTAAAATAAGGAAAGGTCCCTATATACTCTGAACAGCAGTATACAGGCGGTGCAAACAAGACAGGGACTGTAGGTTTGTTGTTAAGTAGAATCTGTTTGTAATTTTGAACATTTTTAATGTGTTTAGCTCCAGCCAAAAAATCTTTTCTAAGCTTTTTGGAAAACATAGGGAAGGGTTATCACCCCTGTGACATTTGTTTTGCGTCTTTCCTCCTCTTCAGAAGATTTCACCTCACTTTTTTGTCCCAATGAAAAATGTTTTTTGAAAATTTGTGTTTTTTTGTGGAACAAGGATTGGAAAGCATCAGTGGAAAGGAAAAATTGTTTTCCCATATTAACTCTTACAGGAGAGAATTTCCCTTCCTTAGGGGTAGATTTCATCTCACTTCCTGTTGTCTCCTTCCGTTTGCAAGTAGGAGTCGTTTGTAAGTTAGATGTTTGAAAGTAGGGTCCTACCCTATATACTCAGCAGAAATTTGGGCCTTAGGTGTTGCTGTGGCCAAAACACTGTAAGCCCTCACAGGGCCCTGCTGTGAAATATTAGATCAAGAATTGTAATTACATGCCCCTGTTGAACAGGAGCTGAAAAATTAGGCCTTAGGCACTGGTGCTGGTGCCACAACACTGCAACCCCTCACAGACACTCTAGTTGAAACGCAGGAACAAGCCCTGCTGCAAAGTATTGCATCAAAAATTGTAATTACACGCCCCTGTTAGACAGGGGCTGAAAAATTGGGTCTTAGGCACTGGTGCTGGTGCCACAACACTGCAACCCCTCACAGACACTCTAGTTGAAACGCAGGAACAAGCCCTGCTGCAAAGTATTGCATCAAAAATTGTAATTACACGCCGCTGTTGAGCAGGGGCTGAAAAATTAGGCCTTAGGCACTGGTGCTGGTGCCACAACACTGCAACCCCTCACAGATACTCTAGTTGGAACTCAGGAACGAGCCCTGCTGCAAAGTATTGCATCAAAAATTGTAATTACACGCCCCTGTTAGACAGGGGCAGAAAAATTGGGTCTTAGGCACTGGTGCTGGTGCCACAACACTGCAACCCCTCACAGACACTCTAGTTGGAATGCAGGAACAAGCCCTGCTGCAAAGTATTGCATCAAAAATTGTAATTACACGCCCCTGTTAGACAGGGGCTGAAAAATTGGGTCTTAGGCACTGGTGCTGGTGCCACAACACTGCAACCCCTCACAGACACTCTAGTTGGAATGCAGGAACGAGCCCTGCTGCAAAGTATTACATCAAAAATTGTAATTACACGCCCCTGTTAAACAGGGGCTAAAAAATTGTGCCTTAGGCACTGGTGGTGGCGCCCAGAACCAAAAATGTTCTTACAAGCTATCAGCGTGATGATTGAGGAGGAAGAGGATAATTACTCAGGGATAGTCACTCAGCATCAGCATAGGCAGTCTTTGAAGGGATCTGAGACTTCAAAAAAAATTATTCGGTTACATCTGCATCAGGTGCTTGGTAGCTGGTGGTGATCCAAGACTGATTCATTTTTATGAAGGTCAGCCGATCGACCGAGTCGGTGGACAGACGCACCCTGTGATCGGTTACCACGCCTCCAGCAGCACTGAATGTGCGTTCCGAAAGAACGCTGGATGCAGGACAGGCCAGTAGCTCAATTGCATACTGTGCAAGCTCTGGCCAGTGATCCATCCTCAAGACCCAGTAACCCAGAGGATTTTCGGTGGGAAAGGTGTCCAAGTCTGATCTTGCCCCTAGGTATTCCTGCACCATGTAAAACAGACGCTGGCGATGGTTGCTGGAACCGATCATACCTTGGGGCTGCGGACCAAAAAATTGTCTGAACGCATCGGTCAGACGGCCACCTTCTCCACCGCTCCTTCTTTGACTGACCGAAGCCTCAGCAACACGTTGTCCAGAAACAGGAGTTTGTAACCTCCCAGTCTCTGGGAACGCGTTGCACAGACCTTTCTGCAAGGCCTCCCGAAGATGTTTCATCCTCTGCTCCCTCTGCGATGGCAAGATAAGGTCCGCAACCTTACCCTTGTAACGTGGATCAAGGAGGGTTGCCAGCCAGTATTGGTCCTTCTCCTTGATACCACGAATACGAGGATCCTTACGCAGGCTTTGCAGGATCAGGGAGGCCATGCAGCGTAGGTTTGCTGAGGCATTCGGTCCGGAGTCCTCTGGGTCACTAAGGACAACAACGTCCGCAGCCACCTCCTCCCAGCCACGTACAAGTCCATGTGTTCCTTGGGATTGATCCCTTAAAGACTGCTGATGCTGAGTGCCAGGCTCCACCTCCATACTGACACAATCTTCCTCCTCCTCCTCCTCCTCCTCCTCCTCGTCCTCTTCCTGTGTGATCGGCGGGCACGCAGGAACACTGTCTGGATAAAGGGGGCCTTGAGAGCTAAGGAAGTCCTCCTCTTCCTGCCTCTGTTCTGCCTCAAGTGCCCTGTCCATTATCCCACGCAGCGTGTGCTCCAACAGGTGGACAAGGGGGACAGTGTCACTGATGCATGCACTGTCAGTGCTCACCATCCTCGTGGCCTCCTCGAATGGTGACAGGACAGTGCATGCATCCCTGATCATGGCCCACTGGCGTGGGGAAAAAAAACCAAGGTCCCCTGACCCTGTCCTGGTGCCATAGTCGCACAGGTACTCATTGATGGCCCTCTGCTGCGTGTGCAGCCGCTGCAGCATGGCCAACGTCGAGTTCCACCTGGTGGGCATGTCACAGATTAGGCGGTTCTTGGGCAGGTTAAACTCCTTTTGGAGGTCCGTCAGCCGAGCACTGGCATTATATGACCGGCGGAAATGCACAGAGACTTTCCTGGCCTGCCTCAGGACATCCTGTAAGCCCGGGTACCTGCCCAAGAACCGCTGCACCACCAAGTTAAGGACGTGAGCCAAACAGGGCACATGGGTCAGTTGTCCCTGTCGGAGGGCAGAGAGGAGGTTGGTGCCATTGTCGCAAACCACCATTCCTGCCTTAAGTTGGCGTGGCGTCAACCACCTCTGAACCTGCCCCTGCAGAGCTGACAGAACCTCTGCCCCAGTGTGGCTCCTGTCCCCCAAGCACACCAGCTCAAGCACCGCATGGCATCTTTTGGCCTGCGTACTTGCGTAGCCCCTTGAACGCCTACGGAGCACCGCTGGTTCCGAGGAAGAGGCCATGGAGGAAGAAGAAGAGGAGGGGGTGGAGGAGAGAGGTGTGTCACAATCAGCATTTTGGAGGCGTGGTGGCGGAACAACCTCCAACACTACTGCACCTTGTCCTGCATCCTTCCCAGCTGCCAGCAGAGTCACCCAATGCGCCGTGAAACTTAAGTAACGTCCCTGTCCATGCCTGCTGGACCATGAGTCAGCGGTAATATGCACCTTACCGCTGACCGCCCTGTCCAGCGAGGCATGGACATTGCCTTCCACATGCCGGTAGAGAGCCGGAATCGCCTTCCGTGAGAAAAAGTGGCGTTTGGGTACCTGCCACTGAGGAACCGCACATTCCACAAACTCACGGAAGGGGGCAGAGTCTACCAACTGAAAAGGCAGCAGTTGAAGTGCTAGCAATTTTGCCAAGCTAGCATTCAACCGCTGGGCATGTGGATGGCTGGGAGCAAACTTCTTTCGGCGGTGCAGCAGCTGGGGCAGGGAAATTTGCCTGGTACAATCTGACGTCGGTGTACCCAAAGCAGATTGCCCATAAGTACTTGGCTGTGACACACCTAATTCTACACCTTCATTCCTCTCACTGCAGGTCGCAGAGAGGACTGAAGGTCTAGTGGGGTTGGAAATCTCAGCTGATGAGGAGCAAGGAGAGATCGTCTTTGTTCTTTGGTGTGGGTCTTTTAGATACGCTTGCCAACGAACTGCATGGCAGGTCAACATATGTCTGGTCAAGCATGTGGTACCCAAGCGGGAGATGTTTTGGCCACGCGAGATACGCTTGAGACATATATTGCAAATAGCAGCGGTGCGATCTGATGCACTCGTCTCAAAAAAGGCCCACACCAAAGAACTTTTTGAATAACGCGCAGAGACTGCAGCGCCCTGCACATGTGGAGCTTTGGGGTGTGATGCAGTCAATGTGCTGCCCTTAGGCTGGCCCCTGGAGGGCATCCTGCCTAGTTGGTGATGTGCCACCTCCTCCTCCTCCTCCTCCTCCTCCTCCTCTCTCCTATCAGGCACCCACGTTGAGTCAGTGACCTCATCATCCCCTCCCTCCTCATCACTGGAGCAAACCTGGCAGTATGCTGCAGCAGGGGGAGCATGACTGCCAGATTGCTGTCCTTCTTGGGCACCCCCTCTGTCCGTGCTCATGTTACTGCCTTCATTGAGCTCAGTATCATCATCAGAGCCTTCCAAACGCTGGGCATCCTCCTGGAGCATGTACCCAACACTGTGGTCAAACAGTTCGAGGGAATCCTCATGAGGACATGGTGGAGCTAGGGAAGGAGTCACTGATGACATTGAGCTGAGGGAAGAGGCCGCTGCTTTGCCAGACAAAGCACCCTGGGCATGGGTGAGAGAGGATGAGGAGGATGAGGACGGCTTGGTCATCCACTCGACCAAGTCTTCCGCATGTTGCGGCTCAACACGGCCAGCTGCCGAAAAAAAGGCCAAGCGTGTCCCATGGCCACGTGCTGATGAGGATGCACCGTCTCCACGACCAGCACTAGACACAGAGCCTGCTTGCCCTCTCTTATTGGCTTGTGACTGTCTGCCTCTCCTTCTTGGCCTTCCAGACATACTAATGGCCTGTAGCTGCACTAAGCTGGGATAGAACACCTGTAATTTTCTTCAGGTAGCTTTATATACTGTAACCAGACAAGCCTGCCTGTCAGTAGGAAGATAACAGGAACGGATCTAGCTGAACACTGTGAGCAGGACGTACTGCACTAAATGTATATAGCAGGAACGGATCTAGCTGAACACTGTGAGCAGGACGCACTGCACTGAATGTAAACAGCAGGAACGGATGTAGCTAAACACTGTGAGCAGCACGCACTGCACTGAATGTAAATAGCAGGAACGGATCTAGCTGAACACTGTGAGCAGCACGCACTGCACTGAATGTAAATAGCAGGAACGGATCTAGCTAAACACTGTGAGCAGGACGCACTGCACTGAATGTAAATAGCAGGAACGGATCTAGCTGAACACTGTGAGCAGGACGCACTGCACTGAATGTAAATAGCAGGAACGGATCTAGCTGAACACTGTGAGCAGGACGCACTGCACTGAATGTAAACAGCAGGAACGGATCTAGCTGAACACTGTGAGCAGCACGCACTGCACTGAATGTAAATAGCAGGAACGGATCTAGCTAAACACTGTGAGCAGGACGCACTGCACTGAATGTAAATAGCAGGAACGGATCTAGCTGAACACTGTGAGCAGGACGCACTGCACTGAATGTAAATAGCAGGAACGGATCTAGCTGAACACTGTGAGCAGGACGCACTGCACTGAATGTAAATAGCAGGAACGGATCTAGCTGAACACTGTGAGCAGGACGCACTGCACTGAATGTAAACAGCAGGAACGGATGTAGCTAAACACTGTGAGCAGCACGCACTGCACTGAATGTAAATAGCAGGAACGGATCTAGCTGAACACTGTGAGCAGCACGCACTGCACTGAATGTAAATAGCAGGAACGGATCTAGCTGAACACTGTGAGCAGGACGCACTGCACTGAATGTAAATAGCAGGAACGGATCTAGCTGAACACTGTGAGCAGCACGCACTGCACTGAATGTAAATAGCAGGAACGGATCTAGCTGAACACTGTGAGCAGGACGCACTGCACTGAATGTAAATAGCAGGAACGGATCTAGCTAAACACTGTGAGCAGGACGCACTGCACTGAATGTAAATAGCAGGAACGGATCTAGCTGAACACTGTGAGCAGGACGCACTGCACTGAATGTAAATAGCAGGAACGGATCTAGCTGAACACTGTGAGCAGGACGCACTGCACTGAATGTAAACAGCAGGAACGGATGTAGCTAAACACTGTGAGCAGCACGCACTGCACTGAATGTAAATAGCAGGAACGGATCTAGCTGAACACTGTGAGCAGCACGCACTGCACTGAATGTAAATAGCAGGAACGGATCTAGCTGAACACTGTGAGCAGGACGCACTGCACTGAATGTAAATAGCAGGAACGGATCTAGCTGAACACTGTGAGCAGGACGCACTGCACTGAATGTAAATAGCAGGAACGGATCTAGCTGAACACTGTGAGCAGGACGCACTGCACTGAATGTAAACAGCAGGAACGGATGTAGCTAAACACTGTGAGCAGCACGCACTGCACTGAATGTAAATAGCAGGAACGGATCTAGCTGAACACTGTGAGCAGCACGCACTGCACTGAATGTAAATAGCAGGAACGGATCTAGCTGAACACTGTGAGCAGGACGCACTGCACTGAATGTAAATAGCAGGAACGGATCTAGCTGAACACTGTGAGCAGGACGCACTGCACTGAATGTAAATAGCAGGAACGGATCTAGCTGAACACTGTGAGCAGGACGCACTGCACTGAATGTAAACAGCAGGAACGGATGTAGCTAAACACTGTGAGCAGCACGCACTGCACTGAATGTAAATAGCAGGAACGGATCTAGCTGAACACTGTGAGCAGCACGCACTGCACTGAATGTAAATAGCAGGAACGGATCTAGCTGAACACTGTGAGCAGGACGCACTGCACTGAATGTAAATAGCAGGAACGGATCTAGCTGAACACTGTGAGCAGCACGCACTGCACTGAATGTAAATAGCAGGAACGGATCTAGCTGAACACTGTGAGCAGCACGCACTGCACTGAATGTAAATAGCAGGAACGGATCTAGCTGAACACTGTGAGCAGGAAGCACTGTACTGAATGTAAATAGCAGGAACGGATCTAGCTGAACACTGTGAGCAGGACACACTGCACTGAATGTAAATAGTCTAGATAGAAGATAACAGGAACGGATCTAGCTAAACTGAATACAGTGTATATATATATATGCAACACCTGGGATGCATATATATACACAATACACTGTAAGTGCAGCTAACTGACTGACTGTTCTGCCTAATCTATCTAACTCAAATCAAATGACACTGTCTCTCTCTCTCTCTATCGCTCAGCACACCGGAACACACACTACACAGGGCCGCCGTGCAGGCGGCCTTATATAGTGTGGGGTGTGTACTAAATCCCCTGAGCCATAATTGGCCAAAGCCACCCTGGCTTTGGCCAATTACAGCTCTCTCTACTGACGGCGCTGTGATTGGCCAAGCATGCGGGTCATAGTGCATGCTTGGCCAATCATCAGCCAGCAATGCACTGCGATGCCGCAGTGAATTATGGGCCGTGACGCGCCACACGAATTTGGCGCGAACGGCCCATATCGTTCGCAATTCGACGGACGGTCGAACAGCCGATGTTCGAGTCGAACATGGGTTCGACTCGAACACGAAGCTCATCCCTACTCACAAGCGATATCTCACCTGTATTTAACCTATAGAGCATATTATACACCCCTGAAATTATTCAAGTGGGGTAAGAGACCCGACTCGAAATGTCAAAGATGTGGAGGGGGGCACGGGGATTTGATTCACATGTTCTGGCGATGCCCCAAGCTGCATAGATATTGGAAAGGAGTGGTGGGGAAAATAAACCTGGTGTTTGGGACATCGCTGAGGATGGAGGCGAGGGAGTGCCTGCTGGGACTGACGGGGGAAGGAGGGACCTCAAAGGACATACAGACGGCAAGAGCTAGATGCTTGTTTCAGGGAAGAAAGCTTATCGCACAGCACTGGCAAAGGAAGGAGGCTCCGGAAGTGACAGAATGGGAGAATGCAGTAAGGGAGGTGATTTGCAGGGAAAAGTATATCTATAAGAAGAGGGGCAACTATAAGAAATTTGAGAAGATATGGAAAGCATGGTTGGATCGGGATAGGGCTGGATCGGAGGGGGAGGTGGGGTGAGGATGATATGGGATGAGATTGGTGTAGGGCGTATGTGAGGGTGCATGGTGGGTGGGGGGAGGAGGAGTGGAGGGGAGGAAAAAAGAGGGGAAAAATGAAGAAACCTTTTTATCTTTTCCTTTTTGAAGGTTACAGCTTATGGGTATCTTGAATTGGCACACACTAGATGTAGAAGAATATATGGGAAAAATGGATGATTTTAAGGAGTTTATGATTTTAGTGACAGTCCCTATTTTTGTACCTCTTTCTTTCTGTGATTTGATTGTGTTGAGTATGCTGTAATGGATAACTTTTTCAAATAAAGAGATTAAAAAAAAAGAATTAGAATCCTGCACTGAAAGAGGGTAGGAATAAAAGAATGGGCTTGTATAAACTACACATTTTATATGTTTTTGTATTATGTAATGATATGATGGATCGATGTGAATAATGTATGGAATTTTTTCATTAAAAAAATAAAGGTTTAAAAAAAAAAGTCTATGGGACAGTAACATGAATAATCAAAAGTGCTCATTTTAAAGGCTTGTATGCAAGTTATTGTCATAAAAAGTGTTTGGGGACCTGGGTCCTGCCCCAGGGGACATGGATCAATGCAAAAAAAAGTTTTAAAAACTGCCATTTTTTCGGGAGCAGTGATTTTATTAATGCTTAAAGTGAATCAATAAAAGTGTAATATTCCTTTAAATTTCATACCTGGGGGGTGTCTATAGTATGCCTGTAAAGGGGCGCATGTTTCCCGTGTTTAGAACAGTCTGACAGCAAAATGATATTTCAAAGGAAAAAAAGTCATTTAAAACTACTCGCGGCTATAATGAATTGCCGGTCCGACAATACACATAAAAGTTTATTGATAAAAACGGCATTGGAATTCCCCACAGGGGAACACCGAACCAAAATTTTTAAAAAAATGACGGGGGGGTTCCCCTAAATTCCATACCAGGCCCTTCAGGTCTGGTATGGATATTAAGGGGAACCCCGGCCAATATTTTTTAAAAAAATGGCGTGGGGTCCCCCTCAAAATCTATACCAGACCCTTCAGGTCTGGTATGGATATTAAGGGGAACCCCGCGCCAAAATTAAAAAAAAAATGGCGTGCAGTACTCCCAAAAATCCATACCAGACCCTTGTCCGAGCATGCAACCTGGTAGGCCGCAGGAAAAGAGGGGGGATGAGAGAGCACCCCCCCTCCTGAACCGTACCAGGCCACATGCCCTCAACACTGGGATGGTGCTTTGGGGTAGCCCCCCAAAACACCTTGTCCCCATGTTGATGGGGACAAGGGCCTCATTCCCACAACCCTTGCCCGGTGGTTGTGGGAGTCTGCGGGCGGGGGGCTTATCAGAATCTGGAAGCCCCCTTTAACAAGGGGACCCCCAGATCCCAGCCCTCCCCCCTGTGTGAATTGGTAAGGGTTTTGTACCCCTACCATTTCACAAAAAAACTGTCAAAAATGTTAAAAATGACAAGAGACAGTTTTTGACAATTCCTTTATTTAAATGCTTCTTCTTTCTTCTATCTTCTATCTTCTTTCTTCTATCTTCTATCTTCCTTCAGTTTCTTCCTTCATCTTCTTCTTCTTCTCGTTCTTCTGGTTCTTCTGGTTCTTCCTCCGGTGTTCTCATCCGGCATCTTCCTCCGTGGCATCTTCTTCCCTTCTTCTCCTTGGGCCGCTCCGCATCCATGATGGCATGGAGGGAGGCTCTCGCTGTGTGATGCTTCTCCTCTTCTGACAGTTCTTAAATAACGGGGGGGGCACCCGGTGACCCCGCCCCCCTCTGACGCACGGGGACTTCCCTGTGGCATTCCCCGTGATGTCAGAGGGGGCGGGGTCACCTGTTACATAACCCCGCCCCTTCTGACGTCACTGGGAATGCAACAGGGAAGTCCCTATCAAGTCCCCGTGCGTCAGAGGGGGCGGGGTCACCGGGTGGTACTGCCCCCTGTTATTTAAGAACCGTCAAAAGAGGAGAAGCGTCACACAGCTGGAGCCTCCCTCTATGCCATCATGGATGCGGAGCGGCCCGAGGAGAAGAGGGGAAGAAGACGCCGTGGAGGAAGATGCCGGGCGAGAACAACGGAGGAAGAACCAGAAGAGCCAGAAGAAAAAGAAGATGGAAGAAGAAACACTTCAGTGTCTTTTATTTAGCTATGAAGAGGGCGCCAGATGAGGCATTAACCCATTGTGTGCTGATGTGCGGACAGGCCAGGAAAGGAAAGTGACGGTAAGTATTTGATAATAATTTTCCGTATTCTCACCAGGGAATGGGACATAATTTGGGGAATGAATTAAAGTGACACTAAAGGTTTGAATATATTTTTTTAAATAACAAACATGTCATACTTACCTCCACTGTGCAGCTCGTTTTGCACAGAGTGGCCCCGATCCTCATCTTCTGGGGTCCCTCGGCAGCTGTCTCGGCTCGTCCCCACTTCTTATAACCCCTTCTGGGAAGCTCTCTCCTGGGGGGTTTCCTTGCTGGCGCACTCCCGAGTCCTGTATTCGGCATCCATAGTCGCCGACTACAGGACTCGGCCCCGCCCCCCAGCCCTTGCGTCATTGGAGTTGATTGACAGCAGCATGAGCCAATGACTGTGCTGCTATCAATCTATCCAATGAAAAGCCGAGAAGACCGAGCAAAGGAAGAGCACGTTTACAACGCTGGACTTTTCCAGGGCTCAGGTAAGTTAAACGGGGGGGGGTGGGGGGCCAGTGATCGTAAATTTTTTTTTCCTAATGCATAGGATGCATTAAGGTGAAAAACATGAACCTTTACAACCCACTTAAGAATACACAGTTGAAAGATATAATAAAAGAAGAAAAGATCTGCCAATATCAGGAATTAAAACACAGGGGTGATTGAACGACACTGAATGAATGGAGGTATTTACAGCTAAAACATTTTGTATCAACTCTACCACAGCCAATTAGAAAGGAAGAGGATCTGAATTTAATGGAACATCTTTGTAATTCACAGGAGACTGTGAAAAACTCTGGAGCACAGATTTATAAAATAATCACGGGGTTGGCAGAGCTGAGAATCCCTCCATTCATTAGAAAATGGGAAAAGGAATGGGGAACACGATTAGAAGAATGACAAAGAAGTAAAATACTAAAAGCAGTACATAACTCTGCAGTAGACATAAATACAATTGAAATTACCATATTTATCGGCATATAACACGCGCCGGCATATAACACGCACCCCAAGTTTAGGAGGGAATTATAAGGAAAAAAATATTTTAAGCGAAAAAATTTACATTTAAATGCCCATCAATGCAGCCTTGCACAGCGTCCATCTGCATGCTTGTCCAGTGTCATTTGCAGCCTTGGTGTCATTTGCAGCCTTGCAGTCATTTACCGCCTTGGTGTCATTTGCAGCCTTGGTGTCATTTGCAGCCTTGGTGTCATTTGCAGCCTTATAAGTGTCCATTTGCAGCCTTGCAGCTTTGTCAGTGCCGATCTGCAGCTTTGTCTGTGTCCATTTGCAGCCTTGCCCAGGCTGCAGTTAAAGCCTCGGCTCTTCTCGGCGGCTCTCGGTCACTTTCGGCCACTTTCAGCTCCACTCTTAGTCCCGCCCAGGATGGGCATGACTGTGAGCGGGGCCGAGCACCGCCCATATACAGATAGCCGAGTGTGCTCGGCTAGGTTCAGCTAGCTCCGCTCACAGTCACGTCCAGTCCCTGTGTCCATCATAGGGCAGGACTGGGCGTGACTGTGAGCGGAGCTAGCCGAACCTAGCCGAGTACACTCGGCTATCTGTATATGGGCGGAGCTCGAGTGGAGCCGAAAGTGGCCGAGAAGGGCCGAGCACCGGCTCTGTGTATTTTGGCGCCGGTGGCACCATTTTCAAATCGGCGCCTGGCGATCGCTCCGCTCAGTCAGCAGGGGATCGGCGTATAACACGCACCCGCGATTTTCCCTTGATTTTAAGGGGTAAAAAGTGCGTGTTATACGCCGATAAATACGGTAACTATAAATATATGTCAAGATGGTATATAACACACGAGAAGGCACAAAAATACCAACCATAGAAATCACCATTGTGTTGGAGAGGTTGTAATATGAAGGGCACTATGATTCATATATGGTGGGAATGTCCTAAAATGCGAGAATATTGGTGAGAATATTGGCAAGAGGTGGAGAAATGTATTGAAGAGGTTACAGGAATTGGAATACCAGATAACCCGCGGTGCTGTCTATTTCATAGTACAGATAAAACAATAAAGGAGTACAGTATTGCCACATTTGCTAAATGCGGCAAAGGGAGTTATCCCAAAAAAATGGCTAGACCCAGAAAGACCCTCAATAAGGGAATATTTTAAAAGAGTCAAGTACATACAGTATATAATATGGAGTGCGTATGTAGTAGGGAAGAAGACAGGACAGAAAAATTTGCAGGAATTTGGGAAAAGTGGACAGACTTTAAGAAAACCAACAAATATGTAGAAATATGTGTGGAGTAAGAAACGAGTGGGAGGTAGATGGAGATGAGGAGGAGAGGGAGGAGGAAGGGGAAGGTGAGTCTGGCACAGGAGGGGGGAGGGAGGTGGAGGGGGAGGAAGGTGGTATAGGGGAAAATAGTAATATATGTTTTTGGTACCTGTGATTTGCTGCTATTTCATTTTCTGTAAGTATTTTATATTGAGAAAAAAAAGTAGAGCCTCATATGAGTTTCTTTTTAAATTGGAGTAAAGTAGTGTACATAGTAGCACGTATACCCTGATCCACAGTCTGCTCACCCTTGGACATGTCCACCAAATGTGCACCATTGTGCCTATTTGAGCACAACCATTAAAGCATAATGGAGAATACTGTGGAATAATGCATGCAAAACGGTCTGGAGTATAGTACCAGCTGTACACTGTTTTGTACACTTTTTCTAACATTAGTACATTTTCGGAACATTTAGAAATATTCTGTGTCATGACTTACCAGTCCTCTGGAACCAGCGCAGCCCCTAGCACACTTTCCCATTGACCTTAATAGTTAGTTACTGAAGGTTTTCTCTGAGAGACAATAGCGGAGTATACGAGCGAGATGATACCTGAAGAGTATGGGCATGATTTGCAGATACTTTTTAAAAGAAGTCAGACTGTAATGTGGAGTTTGCAAACAAAGAAGTTTAAAAACAAAATGTCTAAGCTGCAGGCAGCAACAATGCTCTTGCAATGGAATATTGTGGGAAGATCTGAGAGAATTGAAAGTGAGTATCCGCATAGGAGACCTTTCTTTTTCAATCTGTAGTGCTGTCATTTTCTCAAAAATGCAATATGGCAACCTGGAGGTGTTCTTTATACAGATGGTATAGAGCAGGGGTAGGCAACCCCCAGCACTGGTGCCACAAGTGGCACTCAAAGCCTCTTTTGCTGGCACTCGACTCCCTCCCCATCAGCAGAGCAGTGCAGGGAAGTGTCAGTGAGACACTAATGCATTCCAATTTCAGAATTCCCCACCTGCACTGAGGGGGAGGCACTGTGCCCCCATACATTGTAAAAGATAGGAAACATTGTTTGGTTCTCTAACTTTGCTTTACCTGTGATCGTCAGCTTTTGTGATGGGGAAGAGATTGGGTGCAGTTCTGCTAGGGGGGTGGTTCCTGTTTATAGGAAGAGGAGGACTGTAATTGGCCACTGCTAAAGCCAATCACAGTCCTGCTAGCCCGTCCACCATCTGAAGGAAGATGACTTGCTTGGTTGCCACTACTAATCTCAGAAAGAAGGGATTTCACTGTCATTGAGAAAACCACAATCAGGTGACAGTTTGTGGAATTACTGTTGAGCTTCTGGGAACTTTGTTAAAAATGATTCCTAAACTTTTGCGTCACTTTCTACAGAACCCCGGAACTCTGTGTCCCTTTAAGCCACTGCTTTTCAGAAAATACCCCTGACCTGAGCTCATTGTTGCGCATCCTATCCATATGCTTGTATGTGACATCACATACATCCCATACATCCCATACAAGCACATGGACTGGATGCAAAAGTTGGATCAGCAGGATGAGTGTGTCAGAACAGGTAGATGTGTCTCATCTCTGCTTCCTTTCACCACTCTGCATATCACGCATGTCATAGATGAGAAGAGGGTACAGCAGTGGACCAGATGAGAAGGAGGGTACAGCGGTGGGGAAAATGAGCAGAAGGGGTTCAGAGGTGGGACAGAAGAGCGGGAGGGTACATCGGTGGGGCAGATGTGCAGGAGGTACAGTGGTAAAAGAGATGAGAAGGGGCTTCAGCAATGGGATAGAAAAGCACAGTGATGGGGCAGATGAGCAGGGGGGTTAGAGTGGTGGGAAAGATAAGCAGGGGGGTTCAGTGTTGGGCCAGATGCAAAGGGGTTCAGTGGTGGGACAGAAAAGCAGGATAATAGAGCAGTGGGGCAGATGTGAAAGAAGGTGTATTGGTGGGACAGATGAGCAGGGGAAACAGAGGTGGGGCAGAAGAGCAGGGGGGACAGAGGTGAGACAGATGTGCAGGAGGTACTTTGGTGGGGCAGATGAGAAAGCGGGTTACAGTGGTGGGGCAGATGAGTAGATGGGTTCAGTGTTAGGACAGATGAGAAAGTGATTCAGTAGTGAGACAGAAGAGCATGGGGATATGTCGGTGGAGCAGATGTGCAGGGAGGTACAGTGGTGGGGCAGATGAGAAAAGGGTACACTGATGAGTAGGGATGAGCTTCGTGTTCGAGTCGAACCCATGTTCAACTTGAACATTGTCTGTTCAATCGTTTGCCAAATTCACTGCAGCATTGCAGTGCATTGTTGGCTGATGATTGGCCAAGCATGCACTATGACCCGCATGCTTGGCCAATCACAGCGCCATCTGTAGAGAGAGATGTAATTGGCCAAAGCCAAGGTGGCTTTGGCAAATTATGGCTCAGGGGGTTTAGTACACGCCCCACACTATATAAGGCCGTCTGCATGTCAGCCCTGTGTAGTGTGTTCCGGCGTTGAGAGACAGAGACAGAGAGACAGTGTCATTTGATTTAAGTTAGATAGATTAGGCAGGGCAGTCAGTCAGTTAGCTGCAATTACAGTGGATTGTGTATATATGTATGCATCCCAGGTATTGTATATATATATGAATATATATATATATATATATATATATATATATATATATATATATATATACACTGTATATATATATATATATATATATATATATATATATATATATATATATATATATACACTGATTTCAGTTTAGCTAGATCCGTTCCTGTTATTATCTTCCTACTGACAGGCAGGCAGGTGTTATTACAGTATTTACAGCTACCTGAAGAAAATTGCTGGTGTTCTTCTGATCCTATTAGTACCACAGGCAGGCAGCTACTACACTATTTACAGTTAGTGTGGTGCGACCTCTGCACAGTGTTCAGCTAAAGCTACAAGTTAGTGTAGTGCGACCTCTGCACAGTGTTCAGCTAAAGGTACAAGTTAGTTTAGTGCGACCTCTGCACAGTGTTCAGCTAAAGCTACAAGTTAGTGTAGTGCGACCTCTGTACAGTGTTCAGCTAAAGCTACAAGTTAGTGTAGTGCGACCTCTGCACAGTGTTCAGCTAAAGCTACAAGTTAGTGTAGTGCGACCTCTGCATAGTGTTCAGCTAAAGCTACCTGTAGAAGGTTGGTGGTGTTTTCCTGATCCTATCACTACCGCAGGCAGCTACATTATTTAAATGTTAGTGTAGTGCGTCCTCTGCACAGTGTTCAGCTAAAGCTACAAGTTAGTGTAGTGTGACCTCTGCACAGTGTTCAGCTAAAGCTACCTGTAGAAGGTTGGTGTTGTTTTCCTGATTCAATCACTCCCGCAGGCAGCTACATTATTTACATGTTAGTGTAGTGCGACCTCTGCACAGTGTTCAGCTAAAGCTACCTGTAGAAGGTTGGTGGTGTTTTCCTGATCCTATCACTACCGCAGGCAGCTACATTATTTAAACGTTAGTGTAGTGCGTCCTCTGCACAGTGTTCAGCTAAAGCTGCAAGTTAGTGTAGTGTGACCTCTGCACAGTGTTCAGCTAAAGCTACAAGTTAGTGTAGTGCAACCTCTGCACAGTGTTTAGCTAAAGCTACCTGTAGAAGGTTGGTGGTGTTTTCCTGATCCTATCACTACCGCAGGCAGCTACATTATTTAAACGTTAGTGTAGTGCATCCTCTGCACAGTGTTCAGCTAAAGCTACAAGTTAGTGTAGTGCGACCTCTGCACAGTGTTCAGCTAAAGCTACAAGTTAGTGTAGTGCGACCTCTGCACAGTGTTCAGCTAAAGCTACACGTTAGTGTAGTGCGACCTCTGCACAGTGTTCAGCTAAAGCTACCTGTTGAAGGTTGGTGGTGTTTTCCTGATCCTATCACTACCGCAGGCAGCTACATTATTTAAACGTTAGTGTAGTGCGTCCTCTGCACAGTGTTCAGCTAAAGCTACAAGTTAGTGTAGTGCGACCTCTGCACAGTGTTCAGCTAAAGCTACAAGTTAGTGTAGTGCGACCTCTGCACAGTGTTTAGCTAAAGCTACCTGTAGAAGGTTGGTGGTGTTTTACTGATCCTATCACTACCGCAGGCAGCTACATTATTTACATGTTACTGTAGTGCGACCTCTGCACAGTGTTCAGGTAAAGCTACCTGTATAAGGTTGGTGGTGTTTTCCTGATCCTATCACTACCACAGGCAGCTACATTATTTAGACGTTAGTGTAGTGCGTCCTCTGCCCAGTGTTCAGCTAAAGCTACAAGTTAGTGTAGTGCGACCTCTGCACAGTGTTCAGCTAAAGCTACAAGTTAGCGTAGTGTGACCTCTGCACAGTGTTCAGCTAAAGCTACCTGTAGAAGGTTGGTGGTGTTTTACTGATCCTATCACTACCGCAGGCAGCTACATTATTTAAATGTTAGTGTAGTGCATCCTCTGCACAGTGTTCAGCTAAAGCTACAAGTTAGTGTAGTGCGACCTCTGCACAGTGTTCAGCTAAAGCTACCTGTAGAAGATTGGTGGTGTTCTCATACTACAGGCAGGCAGTTGATTTTGCTAGCTGCAGTATCAGTATATATATTGTGGCAGAGCATTGCCCTGCCAGGGTCTAGAAGGAGGATGTGACCCAGAATTCTCAACCAGACGGGTTGAGGGGCTCCAGGGAGCATGTAACATGAAGAGGAAACTTGCCTTTCAGTTTCCTCAGTGTTTTGTAAAGTCCACTTTGGGACCTGGAGCTCGGGGATTTCTGAGAGATCCGGGTGGGATGAAATCTCTAGTCCTGGGTCCTGATTTTGAGAACAGCCAGCATACTGATTGGTCAGGTGTGTGCTGGGCTTTTAGTAGTAACCTGATCATGGTTCTGGGCTCCACCCGGCAGATAGGAAGTCTGAGTACCAGGAGTCAGGAGGGCTCCACGTGGGAGCCAGTGCAGCAGGAGGCTGTTAGCTGTGTGCGTCCAGGGAGCCAGAAGCTGTGTGCGTTGAAGGGCTTCAAAGCTGTGTGTACCAAGGTGGTCAGTGAAACAGTCTGTATGAGACAGACAAGGGCCTGGAGTGTAAGGCCAGAGCTGCAGTGCTACAAGTGAGAGCCAACTAGGCTGAATGTAGTTTTGTTGATGAAAAGGAATGCTGAAACCCCTGCGAGGGAAACATATCTTTGTTGAACTTTCTTTTAATAAAAATGGTCAAACAAAGCCCTTAAAAAGAAGAACCAGCGAGTGGCGGTGTCCTTCAAGCTCTACATTTGATGTTAATCCTTTACTATATATATATATATATATATATATATATATATATATATATATATATATATATATATCCCAGCTTAGTGCAGTGTCACGGACACTGGCTGCAAGGACCTTTTTCTGTCCACATTCACCCTGTTATTTGGTATTGCTATAGTAATCTTTTTTTTGTTAGATTTTTGAGAGACTATTTTCTGGGACTTGTCCAAAGACTATTCTTGGTTGTTAATTCTGAACAAGAACAATACATGATTCTTGAAAGAGCTGATCACATTGACATGCGGAGACGAACTGTCTGGTCACCAGGGCTGCTTTAAGTGCTGTGTTAATTAACATGTTAATTATATAATTGTCTTTTAAGTTTTTTCTAGAGGGGAGGGGGGCGTATCCATGAGTCAGCCCTACCTCGTTATCTAACCCCTTGTGTTAAATGTGTAAAAAAAGGCTGTGTTCTGTCCAATAAAGCATTCAAGATTCTACAAGCTATTTTCGGCTAGACTTGTATTCAATGCAGCTATAATAATATATCTCTCTGATGGTCAGACTGTAGGAAGCAGTATTACTGATGGAAGCACTCAGCGGAGTGTGGGTGATAAGAAATATGTAAAGAATTACAAGTGATATTGATATTTGCCTTGTTCCTTATATGCTTTTTTCTAGCTAAAATGGCGCTGACTTATTGTTTATGCAATCTGCTTAGTTCCAACCAACACCTTCAACAATATTTAAAAGAACTAGCAAAAGTTTACCATATTAGGCCATATTGTGAAAGGGCACTGTTTTTGACAATAAAGCTGACAATGCACCATGAGTCACCAGTGTGCCTTAGCCAATGGTAGCTTGCCAAATACTGCTATAAAATGACATGTGTAAAAGGGTTCTGGGTGACTCTGCTGAAATTCCTTGCTGTGAGTTCATCCCTATGTATTGGTACATTTGTAATAAATCTGTCTTCTAATCAACATGACCGGAGTTGACTGATCAGTGAGAGAATGGAATTTTACCAACAGTGGGATAGGATCCGTCACAATTGGTGGCAAGCTGTGGGATGCTTCCTCTTGCCTAGGCACACTCAAATCACCACCGGGACCCCCTGCTCCTAACAGCAGATGGAACATCACTATGCCAGACTCAAGCTCAGCACCTTGAAGGATCTCTTGGAAGCCCATGGAAAAGTCTCCAGCAACAAATCCAAAGCAACTCTCATCACCGAACTAATGGAGATTGACCAGGCCAACAACCCACCAGCAGATACCTCAGAGGCGACAGAGTTCCAGCGTGACGTCCAGTGGCGACTGGCCTTGTATGGTACTCACCCTCCGCAGGAGGTTATCAGTCAAGTGTTACGAGAGGTGTCCCAGCTGCGAATGGCTGAACTCCAGCGGGACCAAGGAGCGTCAGTTATGTTGAACCGGGAAGCTCCAGCAGCCCGCAAAAAGCTACCCTATGCCGCCTTCCGCATGTTTCAAGATGGTGAAGATGAGATGGATGTTTACCTGCAAATTTTTGAGCGGCAATGCAGTCTCCAAGGTGTCAATAAAGCAGATTGGGTCACGCTCCTGGTCAGCCGGCTCACAGGAAGGGCTGCAGAGGCATACAATAATGTCCCTGACGAGATCAGCCAGGACTATGACCGGGTAAAAGAAAGACTATTGGCTCGCTTTGGCATTACTCCAGAAGCACACCGTTTGAGGTTTCGCAACCTCCGCCAAAAGGAGAGAGAGCCTTACACAGAATGGGCTCATCAAATGACCCGAGCAGTGGAGAGTTGGATGACCGGGTGCCAAGCTGTTACCATGGCAGATGCGCTCCAGCTAATCCTCTACGATCATACCCCACATGAAGTTAAAGACTGGGTAAAGGATCGGCGGCCAGTCACAGTAGATGAAGCTGCCACCCTAGCTGACCAATACGTGGATTCAAGGCGGACTGTACAACCAGAGCCTAAGACCCCAGCTCGGCCTGTCCCCAACATTCCACGGAGCGTTGCCCCTCCACACCAGCCGTCGATCCCCGGCCCCACTCAGCTACCATCTTCACAAGGAAAAGGGGACCTCTGCTACAGATGCAACCAAGCAGGGCATGTTTGTGAGATAACATAAAAGGCTATGGGGCTGAATTTACACTGAAGTCCACCAGGAACCTTTTCCAAAATTGCACTGTGCTGAGATGATCAGAGGGACATCATTGAATATAATGTGATTTCCCTTGTCATGCAATTTGTGAACCCAGGCTTGAGAACTTCAAAAGTAGCATTGAAGTTGCAACAAAGTCACATCAAACGTGCAAGCAAGTAGAACTGCATAGTCACACTGGAAATTGCATTTGGATAGTGGGAAGTGATATGGGGAAAACACAACACAAACGTGGCAAAAACACATCATGTGTTATGTTAAATGTAACAATACAGGAAAACCACTGCAAAAATGCAGCAAACACTCATATGCATTTTTTGTACTTTTTTCACAGCAGTGTGAAAGTAACCTAAAGCACACTGGTTTATTCACATATATTCATTCACACTCACTTTTTAACATGCACTGAACCCACCCTGATCGGTTTTCTATCAATCAAAAGGTAAAAACCCAACTTCATTCATCTCTTCTTTCTGGGTAAGATTCAAAATTTCATAAGAAATGTATTTCTCTTTTGGGTACAACGACCTACCACATGTTGCCTCCAGAGGGCGTTGTAGGCCCAAATTACAGTACATAGCTGTCAGCATTAGATGGAGAGGGTTGTTGGTGGTATTCCCACCCTTTAACCTTCCTTTACTCTATCCAAAAATAAAAAATAAAATATTTCGCCTTTAGTTCTTCTTTAAAGTGGATGTAAACTCCATTCCTGAAAATTGACCTGGGCACATATATCTGTAGTGTTTACTTATCTCTCTTCAAAGCCCCGTGTCCAGTGTCTTTCTGCTGCTTCATTCCTCTGTTATCAGCATGATAATTTCTGACAAGCTCTTTGACACAGGAGATAAAAGCAGCTTGTGTTGGGGTGGGTGCTATAAATAGATTAGCAGAGAGCTTGTCTATTCAGAGAACAGCTCTGAATGTTTCTTCCTTCCTCTGCCTATGTGGAGGGGGGGGGTGTGCCTTTCCTCCAATCATCTCACACACAGTGTATGCCCAAACTCCACACCCAGTGCTCGAACAGGAAGAAAAAAATCTAACACAACGTTCACTTTCTAAACAGTGTATAAAGCTGGACACAGCAGATATACATGTACAACGTATGTAGGAGGATTTGTTTCATCTCTGTGTATCATCTGAGGCTGTTAACTTCACTGGGTATATGTGAGGGTTTACATTCACTTTAAGTCTTATCTGATGTATTCAGATAAATAGATGTGTACAGTCTGCATATAACAGAAAACAAATCACACTAATAATTAGTAATTTCTCTGGAAAAAACACCTGAAAATACCAAATTATTACAGCAATGTGATTATTCAGATTAAATATTTACCTCAAACTCTTGATATTGTGTAGAGCCGGTATAAGTTTCCTCAATCCTTCACTCAGAATATTACATGACTCTAAATTTACTTCTGTCTCTCTGCAGGATTGAAGGATAAAAGACAGCACAGAGCAGTCCAGAGGGCTGAGGGGTATCTTAGAAAAGTCAACTTTGTTTGATCCAATACATTGTGACACCAGAGCCTTATTCCTGCTCTCATAGAGATAGTAGAATACATTAAGAAGCTCTCTCTTGTCTTCTGTAGATTTGTTAGATCTTTGTTTTGGTATTTTCTTCTGGATCCAGGTGATGACATGTCTGGCAGCCTGAGTAGACAATTCTCCCACATGAGACTTTAACATGGATCTAGTAGAAGAGTCTGAGAAACCGCAGAGGAAACGGAGGAATATTTCAGCACGGCCGTCATTGTAAGATTCAGCCTTATCAAGTGTTTCCTGTAATTTTTCAGTATTATTGTTCATAAAGTGGACTAAAGCAGAAAAAAACTCCTGAAGAGTGAGATGTAAGAAGGTGTAATCCACATCAGGAGCCTGACCAGATTCCATCATGAAAGATGAAAAGACATGATTATTATTTCTCACACTGAATGACTCCAGATCACGCTCACCAAATACAATTATGTGATTCATGACTCCATGTTCTGCCATCCACCCAATAGAGGTCAGCAGTTCCCGGGCAGTGTGACCACCATCTTTATTCTGGCTGTGATTGGACAGAATGTTGGAGACAAAAGTCACAAAGAGTTGTGTCACGGTTTTGGGTAATGATGTCATCAGCTGATCAGTGATTGTTGGTTGGGATCTGAAGTACATTGATAACACTGTACAGATGATCCAGCAGTATGATGGGATGTAACAGAAAGTGTACAGCATGTCATTCTCTTGCACATAATGAAAAGCCTTCTCTGACAATTCCTCATTTCCAAAGAAATTATTGAAGAAGATCAGTCTGTCTCCATGGAGAAATCCCATGATCTCAGCTATTCTCTGGAAAACACTGGTATTAACTGATGCCACTCTGGTTGGACGGCTGGTTATCAGTACAGAGCAACCCTTAAGAAGACTCCACCTCACCAAACTGACCACAATCTCACCACATTCTGTCCTGTAAGCAAAGAGTTTATTTGATCTGAAATCTATTTTGTGAATACTTTCATCTAATCCATCAAATATAAACAGAAGTCTCTCTGGATCTTGTAAGATATCTCCAATCTGACTCTCCAGATATGGATATTGATGAAGAATCATCTCCTTCAAGCTGACCTTTCCCAGTCTATTAAGGTCCCGGAATCTGAAGAAGAAGAGAAAGGCAAATCTCTGGTAGTGTTTTCCGGTCACCCAGTCATAGACAAACTTCTCCATCAGTGTGGTCTTTCCTATTCCAGGCACTCCGCTCACCATTACTGCATGTGGTACACATTGTGACTGGTAGTTCCATCGGAACAGCTTGTTGGGGGAAATGTGTTCCAGTCGAGTTTGTGTTTCCTTCAAGTATTCCTCATGTTTTACCCCAGTCTGTATTATCTCATTCTGGGGACGTTCCCTGAACTGATCAGTGGAGACTACAATCAGATTCACATAACGCTCATTGATGAGGAATCT
Source organism: Lithobates clamitans (assembly GCA_037952925.1). NCBI lineage: Eukaryota > Metazoa > Chordata > Amphibia > Anura > Ranidae > Lithobates > Lithobates clamitans. Next base: position 1,297,011 of record JBBGZY010000959.1, on the reverse strand, counting down.
TTGTGGTTCCAGGGTAGTTCCTGGGGGTCTATGCTCCACCAGAGTCTCAGTCTTCTCCATTAGATGTTTTTTGTGCTTTTCCTGAATATCTGGAAATATAATGGAAATATTTTATGGATCAGGAGAAGTCAAGAATGTTGATATCATCTTCTTCTGTATTGATCATAATATTAGTATGGTTTTATCATTACTACAGTTTGTGTGGTCATCCATATTACTGGAGAACAGAGTTTTTTTTTTTCTCAGCAATATATAAACACGTTTTATCCCTTTATTTACAAGTACAGAAAAATACCTGATATACTTGTCCCCTAAATACCTCTTATGACAGATAACACACAGCCCTAGACAGTTCAAGTTTTCTATACTCTATTTCTTGAAAACCATGAAATAAAGAAAATGGCCCTCAGAGTGATAAATAAATATCTTGATATGGTTACAGATATACAATGATGTCTTAAGTGGAAAAACATAATAATAAATTGCCAAAATCAGTAACAAAAAACAATGCTAAGCAATATAGAAAGTCCAATGTGACAGTTCCCAACACCAAATAAGAGCTTCAATATAGAGATATCTTCTAGTTCTTCTCACCACTGGTGCTCAAAGGATAGATAGCAGTTTTGATGGGGCAGTGTTGATGGGGGGAATTTGATGGGGCAGTATTGATGGAGGCAATTTGATAGGGCAATTTGATGGGGGCAGTATGATGGGGCAGGATGATGGGGCAGGATGATGGGGCAGTTTTGATTGGGCAATTTTGATTGGGGCATTTTTGATGATGGCAGTATGCTGGGGAAATTTGATGGGGCAATTTTGATGGGGGCAGTTTTGATGGGAGCAGTTTTGATGGGGCAGTATTACGAGGCAGATTTGATGGGGCAGTATGATGGGGCAAATTTGATGGGGCAGTATGATGGGGCAAATTTGATGGAGCAATTTTGATGGGGCAGCATGATGGGGCAATTTTGATGGTGGCAGTATGATGGGGCAGTTTTGATGGGGGCAATTCTGATGGGGACAATTTTGATTGGGGCATTTTGATGATGGCAGTATGCTGGGGCAATTTGATGGGGGCAATTTTGATGGGGCAGTTTGATAGGGCAATTTTCATGGTGGACAATTTTGATGGTGGCAGTATAATGGGTTAGTATAATGTAGCAATTTTGATGGGGCAGTATGATGGGGCAGTTTTTATGGAGCAAATGTGATGGGGCAATTTTGATGAGGGTAATTTTTATGGGGGGAATTTGTTGGGGCAGTTTTAATGGGGGCAATTTTGATTGTGGCAGTATAATGGGGCAATTTTGATGGGGCAGTATATGATGGGCCAATTTTGATGGTGGCAGTATGATGGGGCAGTTTTGATGGGGCAGTTTTAATGGGTATAGTATGATGGGGCAATTTTGATAGGGCAGTATGATGGGGCAATTTGATGGGGCAGATTTGATGGGGGCAGTATGATGGTGGCAGTATGATGGGGCAGTTTTGATGGGGCAGTTTTAATGGGTATAGTATGATGGGGCAATTTTGATAGGGCAGTATGATGGGGCAATTTGATGGGGCAGATTTGATGGGGGCAGTATGATGGTGGCAGTATGATGGGGCAGTTTTGATGGGGCAATATGATGGGGCAGTATGATAGGGGCAGTATGATAGGGGCAGTTTTGATGGGAGCAATTTTGATGTGGGCAATTTTGAAGGGGCAGTGTAATGGGGAAATTTGATGGGGCAGTTTTGATGGGGCAGTATTATGTAGCAATTTTGATGGGGCAGTATGATGAGGCAATTTTGATAGGGGCAATTATGATGGGGCAATTTGGTGCAGTTTTGATGGGGGCAGTATGATGGGGCAGTATGATGGGGGCAATTTTGATGGTAGCAGTGTAATGGGGCAATTTTGATGGGGGCAATTTTGATGGGGCAATTTTGATGGTGGCAGCATGATGGGGCAGTTTTGATGGGGGCAATTTCGATGGGGCAGTATGATTGGGCAATTTTGATTGGGCAGTAATGATGAGGCAATGTGATGGGGCAGTTTTGATGGGGCAGTTTTGATGGGAGAAATATGGTGGGGCAGTATGATGGGGCAATTTTGATGATGGCAGTAGGATGGGGCAATTTTGATGGTGGCAGTATGATGGGGCAGAATGATGAGGGCAGTTTTGATGGGGCAGTTTTGATTGGGCAATTTTGATGGGGGCAATTTTGATGGTGGCAGTATGATGGGACAATTTTGATGGGAGCAATTTTGATGGGGCAAAATGATTTGGCAATTTTAAAGGGGCAATTTTGATAGGGGCAATTTTGATGGGGGTAGTATGATGGTGGTAGTTTTGATGGGGGCAATTTTGATGGGGCAGTATGATGGAGGCAATTTTCATGGGGCAGTATGATTGGGCAAATTGATGGGGAGTTTTGATGGGGCAGTATGATGTGGCAATTTTAATGGGGCAGTATTATGGGGCAATTTGATGGGGGCAGTATGATGGGGCAATTTGATAGGGCAAATTTGATGGTGGCAGTATAATGGGGGAATTTTGATGGGAGCAATTTTGATGGTGGCAGTGTGATGGTGGCAGTTTTAATGGGTCAATTTTAATGGTGGCCGTATGATGGGGCAATTTTGATGGGAGCAATTTTGATGGGGCAGTAGGATGTGGCAATTGTTATGGGGCAATTTCTATAGGGCAGTATGATGGGGAAATGTGATGGGGCAGTTTTGATGGGGGCATTATGATGGGGCCGTTTTGATGAGGCAGTTTTGATTGGGGCAGTTTTTATTGGGCAGTATGATGGGGCAATTTGATGGGGGCAGTATGAAGGGGACAGTATGATGTGGGCAATTTTATGGAGGCAAATTTGATGGTGGCAGTATAATTGGGCAATTTTGATGGGGGCAGTTTTGATGGGGCAATTTTGATGGGGCAATTTTGATGGGGCAGTATGATGGGGCAATATGATGGGGCAATTTGATGGGGGTAATATGATGGAGCAGTTTCGATGGGGTGGTATGATGGGGGCATTTTGATGGGGCAGTTTTGATGGGGCATTATGATGTGGCAATTTTGATGGGGGCAGTATTATGGGGCAATTTTGATGGTGGCAGTATGATGGGGCAGTTTTGATTGGGCAAATTTGATGGTGGCAGTATGATGTGGCAATTTTGATGGGACCAATTTTGATGGGGGCAAATTTATGGGGGCAGTATGATGGGGCAATTTTGATGAGGCAATTTTGATGGTGGCAGTATGATGTGGCAATTTTGATGGTGGCAGTATGATGGGGAAGATTTGATGGGGGCAATTTTGGTGGTGGCAGTATGATGGGGCAGTTTTGATGGGGCAATTTTGATGGTGGCAGTATAATGGGGCAATTTTGATGTGGGCAATTTGATTTGGCAATTTTGATGGGGCAGTATGATGGGGCAGTACAATGGGGCAATTTGACAGGGGCAGTATGATTGTGCAGTTTTTATGGGGCAATTTTGATGGTGGAAATATGATTTGGCAATTTTGATGGGGCAGTATGATGGGGCAGTACGATGGACAAATTTTGATGGGGGCAGTGTGATTGTGCAGTTTTTTTGGGGCAATTTTGATGGTGGCAATATGATGGGGCAATTTGATTTGGCAATTTTGATGGGGCAGTATGATGGGGCAGTACGATGGGGCAATTTGATGGGGGCAGTATTATATAGTTACATAGTAGGTGAGGTTGAAAAAAGACACAAGTCCATCAAGTCCAACCTATGTGTGTGATTATGTGTCAGTATTACATTGTATATCCCTGTATGTTGCGGTCATTCAGGTGCTTATCTAATTATTTCTTGAAGCTATCGATGCTCCCCGCTGAGACCACTGCCTGTGGAAGGGAATTCCACATCCTTGCTGCTCTTACATTAAAGAACCCTCTACGTAGTGTGACATTGGGGATTGTTCAGCTCAAGTGGATAGATGCGTTTTGGTGCAGTGAGTCCACATCAGAGAGGCATTTATAGTTAAGGGCCTGGTAGCCCACGTTTATTAAAGGAAAAAACAAAACAAAAGTCCATCCAGGAATCCCACGCAGGGGTCCAAGCTTCAATTAAACACACAAAATCCAAATGAAAATGCTAGCCCACCTGGCTACTCTTCAGCAGTATTGCTGCTATAGGGAACAGGCCCCTCAAACAAGCTGCTTGGATGCACACAGTCTTAGGCTCCTTGGTCACACACAGTTTCAAGAGCTTCAATGCACACAGCTTCTGGCTCCTTTGACGCACACAGCTTTACAGCCCTTCAATGCATACAGCTTCTGGCTCCCTGGATGCACACAGCTTTGAAGCCCTTCAACGCACACAGCATCTGGCTCCTTGGACGCACATAGCTTTGAAGCCCTTCAACGCACACAGCATCTGGCTCCTTGGACGCACATAGCTTTGAAGCCCTTCAACGCACACAGCATCTATTCTCACACAGAGACAGTTACTAACAGCCACTTCTCCAACTTCACCTTCCTCCACTCACTAGCCCCGTTATATGGGCTGTGTGCACCTGGGCACACACCCTGCTGGTTGGCCACAAGACCCGGACACAGGGTTGGAGATCCCGTCCCTCCCAAGACTCTGAAGGATCTCCAAATTACAGAGCCCCATAAGGAACTAGCAAAACCTGGAGAAAACTGCCAGAGCAGTTTTCTCCATTTCAAAATTTACACTCTGTAGCTCTGCACTCAGCCGATATGCAGACTCTGTGTCCACTTTAGGCCCATTCTCATAGGGACAGAGCCTTGCTCTGCCACATACCCCCCCTCTTGTTTCGATCCAGAGGGAGAAACACCTGCACCCACCATAGCAGTTGGGACACCTCTGTTCTGGCCATTAGCCACGTAAGCCCAACCCTTTTTCCGGGTGTGCTTCCAGGTACATCCCACCTTGGATCTTGACAGGGTCCTATAATTCCTTATACTCTGCCTTCCCTTTCTTCTCTTGGGGTTCCTGAGCATACTCTCCTCTCTTGGGGGAACTCTGCCTTCCCTTATCCTACCTTTCAGCTTACAGACGTCACTTTTATCTTTCACCACAGGTCTTTCAGGTTCAAAAACCTCTCTCTGGTTACCCACGGCAACCACATCACTTTTAACAGCACCAAACATTAGCAGATCATACATTTCAATGACATCCTGTCGAACACAATCAGTGCCATCTATCTCAGTACTTGTTAGGACCAGACCTGAGGAGGGACAAAACACAGGCAAGCGATTACACCCCAAGGGTCCATAGCACAGCTTCACCTCACCTGTTGTCCAACACTCCATGGGTAACTGATCTAACAAATGACACTGATCCAAGCACAAACTACTTCTTTCTGATGTACACATTACATTTTTGCAGCAACCAACATTAGCACTTTCCTTTACAGTGTCTCCAGGTACTTTAAGTTGTACCTCTTTCTGAGTGATAGAAAGCATCTCTGCTAGTGCGTCTATTTTGGGCCCTACCTTCTCATGAGGTTTAGCGGGTGAAACAGTATCCACGCCCTCTATTGGCTACTGCTCAGCCGCACCTCGGTCCACACCAGCAGAGATGTTTATAGTCACTACACCAGCCGGAGAGACCTTTGATGTCTCCAACAGTTCTCCTGGGCACCTTCCATACCACTCAGTAACTGGGAGTACCCTCTCAGAGAACCTCAAGACTATCTGCCACACTGTTAATAAGCATTGGTCCCACCAATACCATTCTCGATCAAGGCTTCCCAGCACAGCCTGTACCACCTGGCTCCACCCATGGGTACTACGCAGCACCACCTGGTCCGACAGCGGTGGAGACACCCAAGTGTACAATGAGTGCGTTTTTACTAACTCCAGCATTTCAAGTAAGGTCTCTGTCATCTCCAAACATCCCATGTCTAAATACCAGACCTTTCTAGGGACTTTTTCCCTGTCCAAGACATGGAGGGGCTCATCCAGTGCAGCTTGTTGTAGTGATCGTGTATATGAAAGTATTGGGTGTATAGATAATTAATTAGTGGTTATTATAATGATGATGATGATGTAAGTACTCTTCCGCAGCAACCCAATTCTTCCAGAGAGATGCACTTTATTGACTTCCAACACAGAACAAAGTCCAAAGTCCACAGATGACAAAGAAATCCGACAGAGTATATCTAATTCAGAAATCCATCTTCCTAGGCCTGTGTGTTCCCAGCCATACACAGACAAGCCTCTCCTATACACAGACGAGCCTCTCTTCTAAACTGTAGACTGAATGCTGTGTTATATTCACTAAATATTGAATGGCTGAGCAATTTGATTGGCCTTTCAATTTAGGAGTCTTTCAAACAGACAACAACCCCCAGCCGTGAACAGTTGCAGTCATAAACCGCCCCAATTTGCACTCCCGCATATCAACATCAACACGTCCCCTTTAGATATATGTAATTAGATTAGATTAACATACCACCTGAATACCCTTTGAGATGTTCAAATAGACTTGCATAAGATTAACACATCAAAGAGTCTTCAGCTGTTAAAATTCAGTTGGACAAATCAACCATTCTGTCATTGTCATTCTGGCCTGTTCAACATTGACTGCATGTGTACATACACACAACAATGTCCCACATAAATCGGTGAACATATACAACATATACCCCCACTTGGGTCGGTTCTATCTACTAGAACTGACCCATAAATCAAACAACAAAAAATATCATTACGATTTAAGGTACTGGATGCTTTACAATGGCTCATATAAAATATGAAGTTGAAACTGGTTACATCTCTCTTCGCCAGCCTCTAAAATATCCCCATGAAACAGTTATTAGATAATATAACTTTTAGACCATGACTGGAAAAGGATTTGGTAAACGTCAGTGGCCCATATAGCTGTTAGGCCTTATATCACATCAAGATCTTGAATATTGCGCAAAGACGAGCTGATGTCACAGTCCATTCTTCGGTCTGACTTCATCACATCTCTCACCATCTCACTGAAAGTAAACTTGGTATGCTCTGCTCTGGGAACTCCAATCCACATAAGTCCAGGATTTTTTTCATCTCCAGGCTCAAGCTTTCCATTTTTAAAGATACTTTTACGCAAACACTCTACTTTCATCTTTATAGTAAGAAGAACTATGAATGTGCCAGCACTCACTTTCAAGGTCAAAAGGTTTGGATATGGCAGTAAAAACTGTGCTTCAAACTATTTTCTTGCACTTGACATTCATGAGTCCATCTTGCAAGCATTTTACAATTCACATCTGCTTCTTTCCATTTCCTATTTGAACAATGATGACTGGGATGTGTACCTGTCAAGTATCAGAATTTGTTGATTGCCAGCCACAATTTGCTTTTGTAATTTGCTGTAGGCCGACCCCTCATTGTCTTCAATAAAGCAGTTACTTGGATCATTCAGTCCATAATTACACTTGAATGGTATACCAACATATACATATACCCCCACACGATGGTTCAGATAGAATCAGCTTGACATCAGTGTTTATCAGATCTTCTGTCCAGACAAAGCGGCAGTGGAAATTCTTGCCAGTATCTTCACCATGAAAGGTAGAAACTTCTTTTTCATCCATATATGTCATAGCCTTTAGCATATTATAAACAACTGAATCAACAAAGTTTCAAATCATGACTAGAGTGATGAATTTCACTCACCCCTCTTATAAATTTAGGAAAACCACCCAACATACTATGATTTATGCTATGCCAAGCCATTGTGCAGCATCTCACCTTAGATGTCAAATATATCGATCAATACGCATTATGTAATATGTACAGATGTTCTGAAAATTATTTTAGGTTAAAATGCCTCTCTTTGGTTTTAAGATAAAGTTCAAGAAATAAAACATAAAGAAAATAAAAAATGAAAAGCAAAAGATATCAGGAAAAGGGAGAAAAATTAAAAATTAGGGCGTTGAAGAAAAAAGAAAAAAAGGTCCATTGCTTGATGAATTTCGAGAGAGTCCATGAATACTTTATAATTCCATGTATAGTGATATATTGTCTATTCAGCATTTCTCCCATAATTCTCCACCACTATTCAATTTCAGACTTCTGCTATTCACATGCAAGCCTCTTCAGACGTACCTGAAAAACAAAACTCTCCAACAAAACTAATTAGCAAGGTCCTTAAACATTGTTTGAAGTTAAAACAAAACACTATTTACACGTTTACAGTTTGGAGCTAATTCACCCCCACTGCTAGAGAAATGTCATCTGCATTCAAAAACAGATCTGGAGAATATACATCTTGTACATTCATGACACCCTGTACCCCCTTCAACTGCTCTAATAATTTATCACGTTCCCCTCTCATCTTATCATACTCAATTTTCAGCTGGTCATATTTATGTTTTAATTGAGAAAACGGTATCCAAGTCTTGGACCTTTTCTTATTATTATTTTGGTCAGCTCTGTTTTTCATATTAATATCACCTATGTTTGACCCGGAGTGTCCTCTCTGGGTGTTATAAGATATTATCTTCTGATCTTTATATTCAGTATTTGTCCTAAACAATGTGGCTAAATCAATTTTGACAGCCTGCTCATTTGACTTTCTCCATAAATGGTCTGCTCTCAACAATATGTCTTTTAAATCATGAGGATTTGGGGTAACTAATAAGATATTTTGTTTGATATCTTCATGCAAAGCATCTAGAAACATACTCATATGTATCAAGCCACCACGCTCAAATGTAAGATTATTACCGACCAATAATTCCATAATAGTTGCTATCCTGTGTGACAATTCATAGGGAGATTCATTTTGCATTTGTTGGATCTTTCCATGAATAGTAACATCAGAATGTACACCATACAAAACACATAATAATTCCAGTAATATGTCCCTTGTCCTCAGAGGCTGAATACAGATTTGTTTAATTCTCATCCAAAGACCACTTCCTATAGAATGTTGCAAAACTCTTTCTAAGTCAGATGGGTTGAGATTGTACATATCACTGACCTGCTGCACGTCACAAAACCATTTTAAAAATCTGTTTAAATCATGGTATGGAACCATTCCTATTTCTTTAAGAATTGCGTCTAATAATTTTGGTTTCAATGGCTTAATTACAAGCTGAACTTCACCTGTATTATTATTATTGTTATAAACTGTGGTAGTCACAGTGGGGGCAGCTGGTAATGCATTATCAGATTCAATATGAGGTTCTGTTTGCTGCAGATTGCTGAATCCAAGATTTGATGCATATCTGCATTCCTGAGATCTCTTCTCTAATTCCATAATTCTTAATTTTAATCTCTCATTTTCCTCTGATAATTCATCACAACGTTTAGATTTCTCAAGTAAAGCTTCTCCAATGGTAACCGCATGCAATTTTAAAGTTACTGTCTCAGTGTCTGATTGGTTTTGTAACCTCTCACAAACATAGTTGCTATTATCAACTGCCTTCTGTAACTGGGTAATTTCCTCAACCTTACCATTCAAAGAACTTTCCATTGTTAAACAGCAAGATAACAAGCCCTGTATAATACAACCTTTTCTTTTACTTTCTGAAATTTTGCTATCAAAAACATTTTTCTCTAAAAATTCCTTCATCATCGTCCACGTCTGCTTACATTTTTCTGGAATTTCATAAGGACCGCCATGGCGCTTAATACAGTTTAATACCCATCTGTTAACTTTATCAGAACTGACACTAGCTTCACACTGAGTAAGCATTTTGACTATATTACTAATAATTAAAAAAAAGGAAATATTTTACTCACCGCATTAGTTACTCCTTCAGATTCCAGTTCAGGTCTTCTGGTACACGACACAGTCCTTTTTCTTTTTTGTTGTTGTTTCCAGTCTCCAGAGAATAATTCTGGGGTTCCCAACTTGTTAAATTTTGTAGATCAGACTCTCTTATGTCACAACCAGACAATAGAGTCACAGCACAGCTCTTGGTTCTTCATCACACTTCTGTCCACCTCACAGGATTGTTGTCACCACCGACTTCTGTTCCTAAGTCCGAAAATGCTCTTCTGGTCACTTGTCACGGCACCAGTGTAGTGATCTAGTATATTAATATATATTGGTTGATATGATAATTAATATTTAGGTATCACGAGTCACGGCACCAAATGTAGTGATCGTGTATATGAAAGTATTGGGTGTATAGATAATTAATTAGTGGTTATTATAATGATGATGATGATGTAAGTACTCTTCCGCAGCAACCCAATTCTTCCAGAGAGATGCACTTTATTGACTTCCAACACAGAACAAAGTCCAAAGTCCACAGATGACAAAGAAATCCGACAGAGTATATCTAATTCAGAAATCCATCTTCCTAGGCCTGTGTGTTCCCAGCCATACACAGACAAGCCTCTCCTATACACAGACGAGCCTCTCTTCTAAACTGTAGACTGAATGCTGTGTTATATTCACTAAATATTGAATGGCTGAGCAATTTGATTGGCCTTTCAATTTAGGAGTCTTTCAAACAGACAACAACCCCCAGCCGTGAACAGTTGCAGTCATAAACCGCCCCAATTTGCACTCCCGCATATCAACATCAACACGTCCCCTTTAGATATATGTAATTAGATTAGATTAACATACCACCTGAATACCCTTTGAGATGTTCAAATAGACTTGCATAAGATTAACACATCAAAGAGTCTTCAGCTGTTAAAATTCAGTTGGACAAATCAACCATTCTGTCATTGTCATTCTGGCCTGTTCAACATTGACTGCATGTGTACATACACACAACAATGTCCCACATAAATCGGTGAACATATACAACACTTGTGAGGTTGAGACATTTGAAGAGACCTCCAACTCCTTGGAGGTACCCCTCAGCACAGCCTGTTGCTCCCCTGGAGCGCTGTCAGACACATGTCTCACACTTATCCCTTCTGCACCAGTGTCAGTGAGCCACTGCAGGTCATTACAAGTCACATTGTCACCTTGACACTTGAGCTGTTGGGCTGTGGACAACACATCTGCTATGCCAGCACCCTGAACAGTTCCTTCAGACTGGAGGGCATTAACCTTCGCAGGGACAATCGTGTCCTTGAGCACCAGCCGATCTGCAATCCCTCCATTGGGCATAGCAGGTGTTCTGTCCACCACATTATTTAATATTGCAATTGCATTTTCATACCAATTATCCCAGTCTATTGTGGTTCCATCACCTACTCTAGAAGGCCCCACAGGAACCTGGGATTCACTAGCCAAAACATCACCTGTGTCATTTCTATACATATCCCCTTGGGTTGACACATCATCTGACAAGGCAGGCTGTAATACATGCTTTTGCCCTACCTGCTCTGGGGGCGCTACTGACACACACAGCTCTGCACTTTCAGCTTTTGCTGGCTGAATTAACCCCTTGACACCTGGGTTACACTTAGGGTTGTGGGGCTGCGCCCGCACACTCTCACTGTGTGACTCAGTCTTCCTTTGTTTCACCAGAGTAGCACCACAGCCATCCTGGAACACCTCTGGCTCCAACACATGGAGACCCCATGAGACTTCCATGGACAAGCCTGCGCTTCTGGTTGTCACAGGAGATATCCTACTCCCATCATTGGCAGTGAACACATTTCCAACATTTTCAGACATGACATTAAAGGGAACACATTTTTCAATGTCATTATCACCAATACCATCACATTTGCCAACAGGAACATATTTGTCAGCATAACCATCAGAATTTTCATTACGTATAGACATAACTGCTACTTTTGTGGATTGTCTATTACCAACCACAGCCTGTGAGCCTCTCCTCACATCACCCTCTATCTTTAAAGAGGAACTCTTTCCTCCTTGGGCAGCTCCATAGCTGACCTGGGAAACTCTCTGCTCCGTCACTGCGAGCTCCTCTGAAGTTTCCCTGGGCAACTCTGCAGCACCTGTCACTAGGGAACATGGCACAAGAACAGTTTTGGTCACCCCTAGTTTAACCTCTCCAGCACTCTGCTGGATTATAGCAGGCACATGCATAGTCCCCATGTTCATTTGAGTCTTTAACCTTGCTGTCAGCTGGGCTTCACCATGTGCCTCCCCACTGCTCCGGTTAGCACACTGCAGCAAGTCTATGTCCATTTGCACTGCGGATCTCCCCGCTGGACACACTCCCATGTCACTAGGTTCAGTCCCACAAACTGAAACAGTCTTACCATTTTCAGTGGCTGGCATCATACCCTTCACTTGATTGCGCTGTCTCTCAGCTGCATTCATACCAGCTACTTCCTCTGTGTGGCCACAGGACGACACTGCAGCCTTTCCAGACTCTTCAGCCTTGTTCCAGAACCTTGGGCAAGTAAAAATTCCATGCCCCACTTGACCACATTCCAAGCACGGTACTGGTAGCTGAACTTTACTTTCTTGGAATCTCCTTAATGACTGGCTCGCTGTTGCCACAGGATACCACTGGTCATGACCATCAACAGACAGACTCCTTGGATCCCCGACATCCCTGTTGGCCTGGACATTGCTTCCACAGATGACCATATTCCTCTTTTTCACACGCTGTTGTCCACCTGGCTTCCTGTTGCCAGGGGAAACTTCTTTCACTTCCTTTTTAACTGGGGATGACATGATTAATTTACCCCAGGTCACAGAAATTTCACATCTGGAAAAATTCTCTGGCGTGGCTGGGGCATGTGGTGAAATACCCTCTAGCCATAGAACCCTTTCCCTTGCTTCAGCAAGGATTGCTTCCTTTTTCTGTTTTGACCGCCCCATGCTTGCTGTCTTACACACAGCAACTTGCAACACACTTCATAGCAAAGAGAAAAAAAAATATGCGATTCTCCTTTCACAGGTACACAACCTGCATGCAACACAGAGAGAAAAAATATGTGATTCTCCTTTCACAGGTACACAACCTGCATGCAACACAGTCCATCAAACTTCTGTGCAATGCTGTTCGCCTGGCTGCCACACACAGCTAGCAGTAGTTCCTGATGCGACTCACCATGGAGCAAGGACCTAGATTCCACCGTCTACATGCCCGCATTCGAGCACCACTTGTGACATTGGGGATTGTTCAGCTCAAGTGGATAGATGCGTTTTGGTGCAGTGAGTCCACATCAGAGAGGCATTTATAGTTAAGGGCCTGGTAGCCCACGTTTATTAAAGGAAAAAACAAAACAAAAGTCCATCCAGGAATCCCACGCAGGGGTCCAAGCTTCAATTAAACACACAAAATCCAAATGAAAATGCTAGCCCACCTGGCTACTCTTCAGCAGTATTGCTGCTATAGGGAACAGGCCCCTCAAACAAGCTGCTTGGATGCACACAGTCTTAGGCTCCTTGGTCACACACAGTTTCAAGAGCTTCAATGCACACAGCTTCTGGCTCCTTTGACGCACACAGCTTTACAGCCCTTCAATGCATACAGCTTCTGGCTCCCTGGATGCACACAGCTTTGAAGCCCTTCAACGCACACAGCATCTGGCTCCTTGGACGCACATAGCTTTGAAGCCCTTCAACGCACACAGCATCTGGCTCCTTGGACGCACATAGCTTTGAAGCCCTTCAACGCACACAGCATCTATTCTCACACAGAGACAGTTACTAACAGCCACTTCTCCAACTTCACCTTCCTCCACTCACTAGCCCCGTTATATGGGCTGTGTGCACCTGGGCACACACCCTGCTGGCTGTCCACAAGACCCGGACACAGGGTTGGAGATCCCGTCCCTCCCAAGACTCTGAAGGATCTCCAAATTACAGAGCCCCATAAGGAACTAGCAAAACCTGGAGAAAACTGCCAGAGCAGTTTTCTCCATTTCAAAATTTACACTCTGTAGCTCTGCACTCAGCCGATATGCAGACTCTGTGTCCACTTTAGGCCCATTCTCATAGGGACAGAGCCTTGCTCTGCCACAGTAGTTTAAGGTTAAACCTCTTTTCTTCTAATTTTGAGTGGGCGCGAGTCTTGTTAAACTCTCTTCTGCGAAAAAGTTTTATTTCTATTGTGGGGTCACCAGTACGGTATTTGTATATCAAAATCATATCCCCTCTCAAGCGTCTCTTCTCCAGAGAGAATAAGTTCAGTGCTCGCAACCTTTCCTCATAACTAAGATCCTCCAGACCCTTTATTAGCTTTGAGCCCTTCTTTGTACTCGCTCCATTTCCAGTACATCCTTCCTGAGGACTGGTGCCCAGAACTGGACAGCATACTCCAGGTGCGGCCAGACCAGAGTCTTGTAGAGTGGGAGAATTATCGTTTTATCTCTGGAGTTGATCCCTTTTTAATGCATGCCAATATTCTGTTTGCTTTGTTAGCAGCAGCTTGGCATTGCATGCCATTGCTGAGCCTATCATCTACTAGGACCCCCAGGTCCTTTTCCATCCTAGATTCCCCAAGAGGTTCTCCCCCAGTGTATAGATTGCATTCATATTTTTGCCACCCAAATGCATTATTTTAAATTTTTCTACATTGAACCTCATTTGCCGTGTAGTTGCCCACCCCATTAATTTGTTCAGATCTTTTTGCAAGGTTTCCACATCCTGCGAAGAAGTTATTGCCCTGCTTAGCTTAGTATTGTCTGCAAATACAGAGATTGAACTGTTTATCCCATCATCCAGGTCGTTTAAGAACAAATTAAATAGGATTGGTCCCAGCACAGAACCCTGGGGAACCCCACTACCCACCCCTGACCATTGTGAGTACTCCCCATTTATCACCACCCTCTAAACTCGTTCTTTTAGCCAGTTTTCAATCCATGTACTTACCCTATGGTCCATGCCAACGGACCTTATTTTGTACAGTAAACGTTTATGGGGAACTGTGTCAAATGCTTTTGCAAAATCCAGATACACCACGTCTACGGGCCTTCCTTTATCTAGATGGCAACTCACCTCCTCATAGAAAGTTAGTAGATTGGTTTGGCAAGAACGATTCTTCATGAATCCATGCTGATTACTGCTAATGATACCGTTCCTATTACTAAAATCTTGTATATAGTCCCTTATCATCCCCTCCAAGAGTTTACATACTATTGATGTTAGGCTAACTGGTCTGTAATTCCCAGGGATGTATTTTGGGCCCTTTTTAAATATTGGTGCTACATTGGCTTTTCTCCAATCAGCTGGTACCATTCCAGTCAGTAGACTGTCTGTAGAAATTAGGAACAACGGTCTGGCAATTACTTGACTGGGTTCCCTAAGTACCCTCGGATGCAAGCCATCTGGTCCCGGTGATTTATTAATGTTAAGTTTCTCAAGTCTAATTTTAATTCTGTCCTCTGTTAACCATGGAGGTGCCTCCTGTGTTGTGTCATGAGGATAAACACTGCAGTTTTGGTTACTGAACCCCCGATTCACTCGTGAAGACTGAGGAGAAGAATAAATTCAAAACCTTCGCCATCTCCCCATCCTTTGTAACCAGATGTCCTTCCTCATTCTTTATGGGGCCAACATGGTCCGTCCTCCCTTTTTTTACTGTTTACATACTTAAAGAATTTCTTGTGATTTTTTTGCTCTCCTCCGCTATGTGTCTTTCATGTTCTATCTTAGCCGTCCTAATTGCACCCTTACATTTCTTGTTGCATTCCTTATAAAGTCTGAATGCTGATGATGATACCTCAACCTTGTATTGTTTGAAGGCCTTTTCCTTTGCTTTTATATGCATTTTTTACATTGGAGTTAAGCCATCCAGGGCTTTTGTTCGCTCTTTTAAATTTATTACCCAATGGGATACATTGGCTAATGCCCTTATTTAATATGCTTTTAAAGCAAACCCATCTCTCCTCCGTATTCTTTGTTCCTAATATTTTATCCCAATTTATGCCTTTTAGCAAGGTTTGTAGTTTAGGGAAGTTGGCTCTTTTGAAATTCAGTGTCTTTGTATTCCCTTTATGTTTCCTATTTGTGTGATATATACTGAAACCAATTGACCTGTGATCGCTGTTACCTAAATTGCCCCGTATTTCCACCTCCTCCCTAGCTCCCTCAGTGATGTCATCTTTCACATTCACTTGTACATTATTCTTGATATATAGGCATACCCCTCCCCCTTTTTTACCCTCTCTATCCTTGCGGTAAAGGGTATACCTTTGAATGCTTGCCAGACAATCATGAGAGCTGTTGAACCAGGTCTCTGAAATTCCCACAAAATCCAAATCCTCCTTGTACAACAGTATCTCTAGTTCACCCATCTTGTCCACCATGCTCCTGGCATTGGTGAACATGCCACATAGTTTAGACCGGTTGCATATTGTCCTTGTATTGGGTGTTTCGAGATTGCAACTAGGACTTGCTACTATACTTACCTTGTGTTTTTGTGCTTTGGTTAACCTACCACTAATGCCCCCAATACTACCCTCTGGAATATCTTCCGCGCTGACTATCTCTACCTCTGGACCTTCCCCCCCATCGCCTAGTTTAAAAACCCCTCTAACTTTTTGGCCATCTTCATTCCCAGCAGATCTGCACCCTCCTCATTTAGGTGCAGTCCGTCCCTTCTATAGTACCGGTTATCGACTGAGAAGTCGGCCCAGTCCTCCAGGAACCCAAACCCCTCCTTACTACACCAGCTCTTCAGCCACTTGTTTACTTCCCTAATCTCCCTCTGCCTTTCTGGTGTGGCTTGATGTACCGGTAGTATTCCTGAGAATACTACCTTAGAGGTCCTTTTCCTCAATTTAGCTCCTAAGTACCTAAAATCGTTCTTTAGGACACTCCATCTGCCTCTGACTTTGTCATTGGTGCCAACGTGCACCATGACAGCTGGGTCTTCCCCAGCCCCTCCCAGTAATCTGTCCACAACATCTGTGATGTGCCGAACCCGAGCGCTCGGTAGACAACAAACTGTTCGGCGCTTCAGGTCTTGGTTACAGATTGCCCTCTCTGTCCTTCTAAGAATTGAGTCCCCTACCACCAGAATCTGTCTTTCCTTTCCCTTCGTTACCCCCCCCACTCTCACTGGAGGAGTTCTTTCTCCGGCAGCTAGGAGAGTCCCTCAGCTCCAGCAGTGCTGGTCCCTGACTGGTTTCACCAATGTCACTCAATGGAGCGTACTTATTGGGATGCTCCAGTCCTGGATCGGCCTCCCTGGCACTTCCCCCTCTACCCTTCCTGACTGTCATCCATCTACTCTTTGCTAGTGCCTGCTCCTCTTTGTCTCCAACCGCCTCTGTGCTGGCCCCTGCCGGCACCTGCCGTGTACGTTCCTGGCTCTCCTTTAGTATGGAGGGACTTCTCAGTGCTGACAGTTGCTTCCCCAGATTCAGAACCTGGGCTTCCAGGGAAACAATGTGCTAACATTTTGCACAGCAGTATTCGCCCTCGATCAGATGATCAAGGAACGCATACATGCAGCAAGATGTACAAAGAGTCGCCTCTCCACACCCGCTGGGCATCGTACCTATTAAATTTAGTGAGGATTGGGGATTATACCCTGTCCAAATTACCTAACAGCTAGCTTCCTGGCACTAATACTCAAGACAATACACAGGTACACAACAAGACAATACACAGGTACTCACAGACCTACATGCACTCGCAATACACAAGTATACAGTACACAATACACAAGTACTAACGATCCACACACACTACTCAGACAACACTCTGGTACTTACACTACACAGGTACTATGACTCCTGTTATAACCTCCTGTTTTAAACTCTGGTTTTAACTCACCACTTGGACCAGTTCCACTTGGACTGAGTTCCAACAGCCTCACAATGAGCAGGCTCAGTATGAGTCCTACACAAAGTTAACCACTCCCCTTAGTGAGCAATTAACCACTCCCCTTAAACCCCCAATTTGATGGGGGCAGTATTATGGGGCAGTTTTGATGGGGCAGTATGATGGGGCAATTTGATGGGGGCAGTATGATGGGGCAATTTGATGGGGCAAATTTGATGGTGGCAGTATGATGGTATCCGTATGATGGTGGCAGTTTTAATGGGACAAATTTGATGGTGGTAGTATGATGGGGCAAATTTGATGGGAGCAATTTTGATGGGGCAGTATATGATGGGGCAATTTTGATGGTGGCAGTATGATGGGGCAATTGTGATGGGGCAGTATGATGGGGCAATTTTGATAGGGCAGTATGATGGGGAAATTTGATGGGGCTGTTTTGATGGGGGCATTATGATGGGGCAGTTTTGATAAGGCAGTATAATGGGGCAATTTTGATGGGGAAGTTTTGATTGGGGCAATTTTGATTGGGCAGTATGATGGGGCAATTTGATGGGGGCAGTATGATGGGGACAGTATGATGTGGGCAATTTTATGGAGGCAAATTTGATGGTGGCAGTATAATGGGGCAATTTTGATGGGGGTTGTTTTGATGGGGGCAATTTTGATGGGGCAATTTGATGGGGCCAATATGATGGGGCAGTTTTGATGGGGTAATATGATGGGGCAGTATGATGGGGCAATTTGATGGGGGTAATTTGATGGGGGTAATTTGATGGGGCAGTTTCGATGGGGTGGTATGATGGGGACATTTTGATGGGGCAGTTTTGATGGGGCAGTAAGATGTGGCAATTTTGATGGGGGCAGTATTAAAGGGCAATTTTGATGGTGGCAGTATGATGGGGCAGTTTTGATGGGGCAATTTTGATGGTGGCAGTATGATGGGGCAATTTTGATAAGAGTAATTTTGATGGGGGCAAATTTATGGGGGCAGTATGATGGGGCAATTTTGATGAGGCAATTTTGATGGGGGCAGTATGATTGTACAGTTTTGATGGGGCAATTTTGATGGTGTCAGTATGATGTGGCAATTTTGAAGGTTGCAGTATGATGGGGCAGTTTTTATGGGGGCAATTTTGATGGTGGCAGTATGATGGGGCAGTTTTGATGGGGCAATTTTGATGGGGCAATTTTATGGGGCAGTTTTGATGGGGAACTTTGATGGGGCAATTTGGGGCAGTTTTGATGGGGCAATTTTGATGGTGGCAGTATAATGGGGCAATTTTTATGGGGCAATTTGATTTGGCAATTTTGATGGGGCAATATGATGAGGCAGTACAATGTGGCAATTTGACAGGGGCAGTACGATTGTGCAGTTTTTATGGGGCAATTTTGATGGTGGAAATATGATGGGGCAGTTTTGATGGTGGAAATATGATGGGGCAATTTTGATGAGGGCAAGTTGATGGGGGCAGTGTGATTGTGCAGTTTTTATGGGGCAATTTTGATGGTAGCAATATGATGGGGCAATTTTGATGGAGGCAATTTGATTTGGCAATTTTGATGGGGCAGTATGATGGGGCAGTACGATGGGGCAATTTTGATGGGGGAAATTTGATGGGGGCAGTATGATTGTGCAGTTTTGATGGTGGCAATTTGGGGCAGCTCCTGCAAAAGGTAATTACTTTTTTAAAGATGCTAATTGTTAATGCTATCCCTTGTTTCTGTATATATATATATATATATATATATATATATATATATATATATATATATATATATATTTATATACACATAGCAACAGATTTTGTATATATATTTTATATATATTGCATTTACAATTAGCATCTTTTTTTAAAACTAATTGCCTTTTGTAGGAGCTTTTTATATTTTTAGATTTATAATCTTCATAAATGTAGATAAACTTCCTGCTTCCTGGAGGGGGAGGGGAGGTTTCCATAGCTAAGGGGCGGCAACTTCCTCTGACACTGCTGTTGCTATGGAAACCCGACCTACAACCTATTACGCTGCTTGTGCTGCTCTGAGCATGTGCGAGATCTGGAGGTGCATGCTGGAATACAGGAAGAGATACAGTCTGGCTTCAGATGCCCACACATGAGATGGCCACGGCCTGTTGGGACTTACAAAAGTAAGAAATCAATGGTGCAAAAATACAAAACGGACCTTCATTTACAGCAAACCTTTACTAGAATACATTAAGCATGAATATTATAGGGGGATTTTTATCTAAAAAGTTAAATTTCATCCAGAACACCACTTTAACCACTTCCCGCCCGGCCTATAGCAGAATGACGGCCAGGCGGTGGTTCAGTTATCCTGACTGGGCGTCATATGACGTCCAGCAGGATAACAGCTGTCGTGCACCCGTGGTGGCACGCATTGAGGCGATCGGTGGTGCAGTGTGTCATTCTGACACACCGCTACACCGATCTCAATAAAGCGCCTCCGGCGGAGGCTCTTTGCCACGTGATCAGCCATGTCCAATCATGGCTGATCATGATGTTGACAGGAAGAGCCATTGATCGGCTTTTCCTCACTTGCATCTGATGCGAGAAGAGGAGAGACGATCAGCAGCTCTCCTGACAGGGGGGTCTGTGCTGATTGTTTATCAGTGCAGCCCCCCTCTGATGCCCACACTAGACCACCAGGGAAGCCCCCAGGACCACCAGGGAAGCCCTCAGCATGTGGATGGCCAGGTACATCCCCCATGGCCATCCACATGTAAAAAATATGCCCAAAATGTGCCAATCAGTGCCCACAAATGGGCACTGACTGGCACCTCTGTGGCAATTTACAAAACAGGGATGCCCAGCAATGCCACCCATCTGTGTCATCAGTGCCACCCATCAGTGTCCATCAGTGCCACCTATCAGTGCCCATCCTTGCCCAGTGCCTATCTATCAGTGCCCATCCATGCCACCCATCAGTGCCACCCATAAGTACCCATCAGTGCCGCCTATGAGTGCCCATCAGTGCCGCCTATGAGTGCCCATCAGTGACGCCTACGAGTGCCCATCAGTGACGCCTACGAGTGCCACCTATCAGTGCTCATCAGTGCTGCCTACGAGTGCCCATCAGTGCCACATACCAGTCCCACCTATCAGTGCCTATTAGTGCCCATCATCAGTGCCCATCAGTGCCACCTCATCGGTGCCCATCAGTGCCGCCTTATCAGTGCCCATCAGTGCAGCCATATCAGTGCCTGTCATTGAAGAAGAAAACGTAGTTATTTACAAAAAATTTAACAGAAACAAAGAAAAACTTGTTTTTTTCCAAAATTTTTGGTCTTTTTTTATTTGTTGCGCAAAAAATAAAAATTGCAGAGATGATCAAATACCACCAAAAGAAAGTTCTATTTGTGGGAACAAAATGATAAAAAAAACGAGTTTGTGTACAGTGTAGCATGACTGCACCATAGTCATTCAAATTGCGACAGCACTGAAAGCTGAAAATTGGCCTGGGCGGGAAGGTGTCTAAGGCCCGCTATTGAAGTGGTTTTAAGTACAGTATTGTGTACACTTTAACCCTTTCACTGCTAAGTCCGTCTGCCGTACGGACCTACAAAAGGGCCTGCAAGTGGCCAGGTCAGTACGGCATACAGAGCTCTTTTCTCCCTCTCCTATAAGCCTATGGGCACTTCAATGACCATAAGTTTATATCAGAATTGTTCAGCAGACTCTGCTGAACAATTCTATAACTCTGATCAGTGGATTACAACCCGCTGATCAGAGTTATTAACCCCTAATGTGACACCCCCCTCTCCATGCTACCGCTTCCCTCTCCCCAGCCTCTCTAACTCCCGCACCTCCCTTCCACCTAAAACTACTCCCCCCACTTTCCTCTCCTATCCCCTTCAACCCCCTTCTCCCCTCCCCAGCACTGACTGAATTCGATCCCCCACAGCCATCATCATAAGCTGGCCTTCCCTCCTCTTCCACTCCCGCTGGCTTCAGGTGCTGCTGGGGGCTTGGGGGGACCAGATGTGTCCCCCCATCACTAAGCCCCCCAATAGCACCCCCCGCACCCCCGATCCATCCCTGCTCTGCCGGTATCTCTTCCTCCCCTCCCGCAGCTTCTGCTACAGTAATCTGACAGGTTGGGGATCATTGCAGGGGGAGGGGGGAGAGGTGCGGGTGATGTTTGGGCTTAGGGGGCTTGGTAAGCATGTGTTTAACACCCCCTAAGTGTGGCACCCTGGGTGCAGCGATCGCTGTAATCGCTCCTATATGCCCACTGACATCTGATTATAGTAACGGCGAGAGTTACTATGTATCAGACTGTCAGGTTATGAATGAATGGAATCTGGAATCTGAATGGAAAGTGATACAGAGAAAAGGACTATCTTCAGTCCCTTTATCTATCTCAAAAAAGAGATATGGGGGTCTGTTTAGACCTCTGCTATCTCACCAAAGACCCCCCCCCCCCAAAAAAATATATATATAATGACTAAAAAAAAAAGTAAAAAGTAAAAATGTTTAAAATATAACAAACACAGTAAGACCCCTCAGGTCCACCCGCACTCACCCCTCCATGGTGACGATCCCCCTCCCCCGCACTCATCCCTCCATGGTGACGGTCCCCCACACTCACCCCTCCACAGTGATGGTCCCCCTCCCCCACACTCATCCCTCCATGGATACCTCAGCTTCTCCGATCCCGATCCATCCCGATTAGCCAGGAGGAGAAGCTGGAAGAAGAGTGGGTGGGTTTGGAGTGCAATGCTCTGCGCCCCGAGCCCAACCTTTTTCAAGCCAATTAGAGCCTCATGCTCTAAGCATGTGGCTTGAAAAAAAAGTATACAATTGTATAAGTCCGGTGCCCTGCAGGGGGGTGGTGCCCCTGTGCCACCAATGGACCAGCTGCTCCTGGACAAGGAATGGACTCTGTCAAGCAGATCCACCTGCTCAGCGGGGGATCTACCTGCTGATCCCCGCTGAGCAAGTGGATGACAGGTCTGTGTCCACTCCGCTGATGCAGAGTGTACATGGACACAGCCCACTGTTCTCTATGGGGCGGTCTGTCCATTTCCATCAGATGCCATCCGATCTGATCTGCTAGATGGATGGGGAATGGAATCCCCATTTGTCTGTTTTTAGTGGACTGGATTGGATACAGGCGGGTATAGACACATTTCTATTTACATCAGTCTCTCCATAAAGAACAATGGGTGGTCTGATTTGGGCCACCTGAAAAACAGACAGGCAGACCCAATCAGTGGCTTTTGTGAAAGGGGCCTAAGGCCTTGTTCACACAGGGCATACACAGCGTACCTTTGCATGGTTGCACAGGTGTTCCATGCATCTCTGTGCAGGCCATCCCACTGATGTCATTTGGGATGTAGCAACTGCACCAACAGAGCCGTTGTTCACAATTTTAGATCCATGTAGGTCCACATGCATGTCCCTGAGCTCACACTGCCTGTGTTCGTGGTCGTGTACCCACACCCACACAGATGTCAGATTGGGAACAGCAGCAATGCCTGTGCAGTCATTGCATCCCAATTGACATAAATGGGACTGCCTGCACAGGGGATGCAAGGAATACCTGTGCATCCTTGTGTGGGTACACATGGCCCCCCCATGGGCATATACTTTAGTATGCCACATGTGAATGATGCTTTAGTACTAATTTAGCAGGGATTTTGTAAGTTACGCTGTGTTTATGTGCAATATTAATGATTTTGGTGTATTTTTTGTGAAAATAGCGATATGATGAACATTTGTGCAATTATTGCGGGGCCCAAAAAATCTGTAGCACTTTTTTTTCTACAGGTCATGTGCTTTTAGAAAATGTCTAGTGTGAGGGGTCTTTTCAAATTCTAAAAGCTGTAAGTGAAAAATGAAAACCTCCAGGATTTTTGAGAAATTTTTGGGTGCGTTCGATTTTCACCATTTTGCGGTTTTTGCAAAAAGGTGCAATTTAAAAGTTACAAATATTTGTTATTTATTAACTATATACAGGTAAGCTTTGATATTTAGTAGGAATTTTAGTAAAATTTGCTGTGTTTATATCTGCCAATAATGATTTTAGTGTATTTTTTGATTTTTTGCCAATATATTGGTTTGATAAACATTTGCGCAAATACCGCTGGGTCTAAAAAAAAAAATCAGTAGTACCTTTTTTTTATTCTAGAGGTCATATGCTTTCAGGAAATATGGTTTTGGAGTCTTTCACAAATTCACAAAGGGAAAAATGAAAGTCTTCAGATTTTTAGAGAAATTTCGATATTTACAATTTTGTGTCTGTTCAATTTTCACCATTTCGCAAAAAGGCGCAATTTAAATTTTTGTTATTTATTAACTCAATACAGGTTAAGCTTTTATATTCAGTAGGAATTTTGTAATATTTGCTGTGTTTTTATCTGCTAATAATGGTTTTAGTGTAATTTTTGGAAATATATTGCTATGATAAACATTTGCGCAAATACCGCGGGTCTAAAAAATCAGTAGCCCCTTCTTTATTCTACTGATCATGTGCTTTAAGAAAATATATGGTTTGAGGTCTTTCACAAATTCTGAAAGCTATAAGTGAAAAATAAAAAAGCAAAGGAAAAAGTGCAAAAATGGTCTGGCCACCTGAGTGTATAAAATGGAGCACAGGGCCTGACAGCAAAAGGTTAAAGTGACCTTGTGCTTAACTGAATCAGATAATGCATGTTTCCTGCAAAAAAGAGGATTTCTACCTTTCCACACTGTCAGATGGGTAAAGAGAAATTGTCCCTGTAGACTGCCGCAGGGGAGGACTGGGCAAGGGGCATTTCTGACCAATCCAGGGCTAATAAGATATGATGGGCTGGTGGACCAAAGACTTTTTTTACAAATAATCACAAGTAGTTGACTTTGAACCAGACTGGCTCCTTGCCACATTGAATAAATTTTCCTTATATACCTCAATACCAAATGAGTCAGGATCAAGGTGGTGGAACACTTTCGGCAGAAACAAAACAGATCATCCATTATCCAGTGTATATATTCTGGAGGCCTGGGACTATCAATAATAAATGCTTTCATTATGAACACAGGTTGTTCAAACAAATTAACCACTTCATGTCCTTAGGCCATTTATAAATGGCCTACATTGAAGTGGGTATACCATGTTGCATCCCAGCATCATTTTTTTAACTGGTGATTGTCTTTTTAGTAAAAGTAATTGGAATGGCTATACAGCTGCTGGATTACTTTTACAGGTGGCGGAAGGGGGTCCCCTTCCTGCCACCACCTTTACCAGGCTCTGATCAGGGAATCAGGTAGAGCCCTTGCACACTGGGGCGGTTTGCAGGCGCTATTGCCCTAATAATAGCGCCTGCAAACCGCCCTGAAAGTGCCGTTGCTTTCATTCCACGGTAAAAAAGTCCTGCCAGCAGCATCTTCGGAGCGGTGAAGGAGCGGTGTGTATACCGCTCCTTTACCACTCCTGCCCATTGAAATCAATGGGACGGCGCGGCTATACCGCCGGCAAAGCGCCTCTGCAGAGGCACTTTGCGGTGGTATTTAACCCTTTCTCGCCCGCTAGCGGCCGCACACCGACGGTAAAACGCCGCTAATAATAGCAGCGTTTTACCGCCGACGCTGCCCCCGCTCCAGTGTGCAAGGCCTCGTAAGGATGCGACCAGCGGCATACAGCTCCGAGCACACAGAGAGAGGAGTGGGACATCAGAATCCAGAAGCAATGAGGATTTTGTCACTTCCAGTTTCAGTTCTGTTTTTACTGGTTGGTTACCAGTCAGTGAAGCAGCCGATCAGACCAATCTGTGTCTGATTACCTGCATTGGAGGTCAGAGAAGAGATATGGGGTCTAATAGATCTCTCCAAAAAGATAACCTGCCATGGGCCATGCTATCACAAGGTATGTTGTCCATTCCTTGTGAAAGCAATAAGGTTGATTATTTTTTTAAGTATAGTGTTAAAAAAATGAAATAAAATAAATAATCAAATATACAAAAAAATGTTTTTAAAGAACTCCCCCCGTCCCCTTGTGCTCACATGCAAAGGCACACATGTGCACACATTCCTGCACACATATGTAAACATCAATTTCACCACACATGTGAGGTATTGCCACCAACGTCAGAGTGAGATCAATA
Organism: Lithobates clamitans; assembly: GCA_037952925.1. Lineage (NCBI taxonomy): Eukaryota > Metazoa > Chordata > Amphibia > Anura > Ranidae > Lithobates > Lithobates clamitans. The sequence goes on along the minus strand of JBBGZY010000959.1, from coordinate 1,271,296 downwards.
ATTCTGACACCAGACCTCCTATGTAACTCCAAACTGGTAACCTGTAAAGGCTTTTAAAGTGTCACCTATGGAGATTTTTAGGTACCGTAGTTTGTCATTGTTCCACGGTGTACGCAATTTTAAAGCATGACATGTTTGGTATATATTTACATAGTGTAACATCATATTTTATACTTTACCAAGCAATTGGGTATTATATTTTGTTTTTGCACATTAAAATATATTTTATATAAAAAAATACAATTGAAAAACTGCTGCACAAATATCATGTGACAAAAATATGCAACACCCACCATTTTATTCTCTAGGGCCTCTGCTTAAAAAATATATAATGTTTGGAGGTTCTAAGTAATTTTTTAGCAAAAAATTATGATTTTTTTAATGTAGGAAAGAAATATCATAATTGGCCAGGACTGGAAATGGTTAAAGGCTCAGCTATGGGTGGTGCTGCTGTATTAGCGTTTTTTCATACATTTGTGGGGTTTTTATAAGAACATTTAATCTGTCACAAGTCAGAGATTTATGATGGGCAATAAAGTGGGAAAGCACCTTGAAAAGGTTCTAAGAAAGAAGAAGACATTAAATTATATTAAGAAGATAAAAAATGAAAAGGGAGAAGTAGTAAATAAAACTACAGATATAGCGCAAGCCTTTGCACAATATTACAGTGCTTTATATGCTATAAAAAAGCATGAAACAAGACAACAAGCAGAAAAAAAGAAGAGGATGACTCAAGTTTATCTGCAAAAAGCTAATTTGCCAAAAATCAAACCTGAGCTACTGTTGGACCTAGAAAAGGAAATAACACAAGAAGAGATCAAAGCGGCATTAAAAGAAGCTCCCACTGGCAAAAGTCCCAGGCCAGATGGATTTACGATCAGATACTATAAAAAATTCCAAGACCAATTGATCCCAAAACTATGTAAATATCTGAACAAAATAGGAGAAGAAGAAGACATCAGAAAAGAGTCACTCCTAGCACACATCACCATAATACCCAAAGAAGGAAAGGACAAAGTTAACTGTTCAAGTTATAGGCCTATCGCTCTATTGAACACAGGCACGAAACTCTATGCCAAAATTTTTGCCACAAGAATTAAAAATTTGATGCCACTATGGGTAAACCCGGATCAGACCGGATTTGTCCCGGGTAGAGAAGGAAGGGACAACAGCATAAAAACACTCCTGATGCTGAAAAGAAAGAACACCAACACTTCCCCAGATCTACTTCTGTCAATCAACGCAGAAAAAGCGTTTGACAGGGTAGATTGGGGATTCATGATGACCACACTTCAACATCTCGTGCTGGGGCCTAAAATAATGAAGTGGATAAACAACTTGTATAAAGGACCTACAGCAAGAGTAATAGTCAACGGGAAGTTGTCGTCCGCGTTTGAAATGTACAACGGAACCCGGCAAGGATGCCCGCTCTCGCCTCTTCTATACGTACTGTCATTGGAACCTTTTTTGGCGACTTTACGCAATGACCGCGGGATAGAGGGGGTTCGAGTAGGGGGAAAAGAACATAAAGTTGACGTCCTTGTGTATGTGACCAAGCCTAGAGAGACCCTGTTAAATATCCTGACAGAAGTAGAAAAGTATGACTATAAGTATAGACTATAAGTATAGAAGGAGAAGTTATACCGGACTTGGACTTTTTTAGGGCGTTGCAGTTAGGAGCATACATCCGCTCGAAAATAAAAACTTACCCAGAGATACGGGGACTATCAGGCTTTGAACAGAGATGTTTAGATGGAGAGAGTATGAGGCATTCCCTATCATATTTCTATGAAGTATTAACAAGCCTGGAAGCACCCCAAGATCTTAATTTTATTCAAGTCTGGGAGAGGGAAATGGGGATAGCGTTCTCCCAAAGACAGAAGAATAAAATTTTAAAATCTATCCATAAAACATCAGTCGCAAGTAGGTACCAGGAGGGAGGATATAAGAATCCTCACCAGATGGTATAGAACACCATCCGTGCTACATAAAATATTCCCACAGGTTTCAAATGTATGTTGGCGCTGTGGGAAGTCAAAGAGCACGATGTTGCACATTTTTTGGGAATGTGAGAAGATTAGGGAATTTTGGAAAATGGTCGAGGAAACAGTTAAGGATATTATAGGTGTGTCTCTTGGAGAAAATCCAGCATCATTCTTATTAAATGATGTCCCCATGTCGGTGGAAAAGTATAACAACTTCCTGCTTAAACACCTTCTCACGGCAGCGAGGGCCTGTATTACGGCATTGTGGAAAAGCACAGTTCCGCCGTCTAGAGTACAGGGGTTGGCTAGAATAACAGAAATCCAACAAATGGAGAATCTGACATTGATGCTGAAAGAACAGGATGAAAAATACTGGAAGATATGGGCTCCCTACCTAGCTTTTAGAAGTGGAGAACATGAGAGATAGGTCATGTGCGATCGGATGGGAGGGGGTGCCCCCTTCTTTTTTTTTTCTTCTTTTTTGGGGGGGGGGCTTTAGAGGGTGGGGGTAGGGGTTAGGGTTAGGAAAAGAGAAAAGGAAATTATATGTGCTTATTGAGTAGATAAGACTGAGCTGTATTGATTATGAAATGAATACTGTTGTTATAATTTGGAAATATGGGGATGTGACAAGTGGTTAGAGAAGATATGAAGATTATGTTAAAAGCTCTTTGTGGATTGTAACATATAATATGTAAAAATAAAGAATTAAAAAAAAAGTAGAAAAGTATGGCGAACTTTCAAACTTTAAAATAAACCCTATAAAAACAGAAATACTGAACCTTGGAGTAGGGAAAAAAGACATCTTGGCCCTCCAAGAAGAATTCCCATTTACGTGGGTAAAGGGTGAGCTACCCTACCTCGGGATTAAATTAACATCATCCCTCAAAAAAATGTATTCTGCAAACTATATTCCATTACTAAATGAGATCAAGGCAGAAGTCCAGAAGACAAATATACAATCAATAACCTGGATTGGAAGAGTCAATATGCTCAAAATGGTAATACTACCTAAAATCTTGTATAAATTTCAAATGTTGCCAATTGGTGTCCCACAGAGTTTTTTTAAAACTATACAAAAGATATTGACAAAATTTATTTGGCGAAACAAAAAACCAAGATTAAAATTTGAAGATATATTCCGAAGACTTAAAATAAAAGATCCACAAATTAAAGATATTATTAGGAAAGGGAAAATGAAATCTGCACAAGAATTAGAGCTTAAATTAAATTACGTGAATGGGAATATACTCAAATAAAGGACTTAGTCACTACATCACCGTATAAGTTTAGAGATGGAGAAGAATTGAGGTGTTTGGAAAGACTCTGTGCGACACCAATGCCATTTAAGGGAGGCATCTTAAAAGTATACGAGTTCCTATCGGATGTGGAGGGCCAAAAAAGACGCTCCTTCATAGAAAAATGGGAAAAAGAATTAGAAAAAAAATTGGAAGAGCAAAAAATGGAAAAAATGATTGCAGGAGGATATAATCAAGCTCGGGACGTCAACACCATTGAGATGAATTATAAGTTCCTAGTCAGGTGGTACATGACTCCGGAGAGGCTCCATAGAATTAACCAGGAAAGATCACCATTATGCTGGAGAAATTGTGGAAAAAAAGCCACAATGATGATACACATATGGTGGGACTGTCCAAAAATAAATATATTTTAGCAAGAAGTAATTACATGTGTAAAGGAGATAACAGAAGAGAAGCTATGAAATAATAGACTGGTTTGTCTGTTTCATGATACCAACTCCCCTAAAAACCAATACATGAAAAAGGTAACGCCAAAATTATTAAACGCTGCAAAGGGATTGGTCGCAAAAAAATGGTTAAAGAGCGAAAGCCCAGACATAAGAGAATGGTTTAACCAAGTGGAGTACTATCACAAAATGGAATTTTTCTGGTATAAAGAGCAAGGACAATTAGATAAATATGCTAGTGTCTGGAACAATTGGGTTAAAATACAAAACATTGGACAGCTATAAGCAGAAGTTGGTAGATTGTATAAGATCATAAGAAGAAAAAAACACCGGGGAAAGAAAGGAAGGAAAATGTAGTGGTGAGGCAGGTGGGGAGGGGGGTGGGGTTAGGGGGAAGGTAGAGAGGGAGGGTAGTTGGGGGAAGGGGGCATAGACTGAGATTCTTTTAAAACAGTTTGCATAAATAAAATTGAGGGACTTTCCTTCTGTTTTTTAACATGATTTTAATATGATCTGTTCTCTTATTTTTTATTTTATTTTTTTGTCTAAATGTTACCACAATGATATGAACTTGAGAAGGGACAGATTTTGAACGTCAAGTTGAAATAAGTCTCTCAAAGATGGACACTGATGTGGGAGAAAAAAAAATAAAAGAGAAAAAAAAAGAAGAAAAAAAAAAAAATCTGTTCTTCTGCTCTATTTACATCATTGTCTATATGTGGGTACACTATATATGTAGATGATGTGTTTGTCATTGCTCTCTGAATGTGTAACCTTTTTGAATGGTATTTTTAATGACACCGTATTCAGCCCTGACATTTCACACACAGTATTACCTTTCTTGGAGTAAATGATCAAAAAATGAACACCTGACTTTACACAAATCCTACTGACAGGAACACCATACTTCACTATAAAAGTACTCATCCTGAATACCTCCTTAAGCCTCGTACACACGGTTCCATTGTTGGAAGGGGATTGTCTGTTGACAGACTGTTGTCCTAAATTCTTACCATTAGTATGCTCCTTTAGACAATTGTTTTCCAATTTTCAGCCAAAAAATGTTGGATGACAGGCTAGTAAATTTTTGGTGGGCAAAATTAGCAGAAGGGACCCAAAGTGTGGCGCTCAAGAGCTGAAATTCCTTGTAGTACATCACTACATTTGTGTTTGTGGCACGACAATTGTGTAACGTTAGTATGCAAGACAAAATCCTGGCACATGTCCTTTTGACAAAAATCAGATGCTCAGTTGGCTAACAATCGTACCGTGTGTACGAGGCTTAAGAGTAAAAGCAAAGAATGGGTATCCCCAAAAAGGACTTTGAAGGCATTGGTATCTATACAAAAAGTTTTGAAAAAAAATTATAATGTAGAAAAGATATTTATTTAACAAAACATGTTAAAAACATGATGGTTGGAATTGGAATGTATACAAATCTGTATATAGGGACACTGATATTACAGTACATAGTGAAATGTGCTCCTTTACCCGACGCGTTTCAGATAAATTCTTTCCTCAGCGGTGTTCTTCAGGAAACACACATGTGCATCTATTACATTGCAAAAGTCATACTGTCAATACATATTTCTTTTTCTAAAAAGTACATAATTCTTGTAAACAAACAATATCTTTTATATATATTGTATTAGATGCACTTTCATGTACTGTGATGGTGTCACAGATAAAACATTCCATATTTGTATTTAAAAACAAGAAAGGAGAGCTGTATCTCATGTGGAGATTGAGTAACCCTACGAGAGGGTACTTTCCTCTGTGTTGGAAACAAAGATCGAGAAGCCATGAAAAGTGGGCCTTCCTCCTCTCACAAGAGAACCTCCAGGACAGAACAGACAAAAGCACTGCGGGCAAACAGAGTGGAAGGACGACCTGAAAATGAAAATGAATGTAGAAAGTACTGATGGATATACATGACCTATTAGTCACGACTAAAATGCAAAAAATGCCAAAGGGTTACTACCTGAGCGATGTGTGAATCCAAAATGCGGACAGAGAGGTTTCTACCGATCATATAAGCCTCCAGTATCTATACAATAGACAAGGATTGACTCAGGTAGGTATCCACAGTCATATAGTGACTAGTTATAATCTAAAGTATACCCAAAGCATTCAATATATGCAGACAAGCTTCCTATGTCTGCTAAAACATTAGTTCAAAGGTTTGAATTTGATTGTTACCTTAGAGAGGGGATTGAGAGAGCACACAGCATCCAGACATCTAGCTACTGCATAGCGAATGCTGTGACTGTGCTGCCATGTGCGTTATATCTAGTAGCTAATTGCTTCATTAGCACAGCTAACTGCTGCCAGCTGTGTCTTTTAGCAGGTCAACCTTCTGAATGGCCTCCTGAGCTGCGTGCACAGAATCCCGCCCCAGCGGCGTGTGACGTCAGTGCAGCAGAACGGCGAGCTGCGCGCGCAGTCCACCGACACACATAGCCTCAACAGCGGACTGCACATGTCCACTGGAGTGGCAAGATGGTGGACAAACAAGCATAAAGCTCGATGTACTCCAAGTGTCCGCCGTGGGTTGGATAGCCCAGGTGGCTTTGTGTGTCCAGTGATTGTGTGCCCACCCAAAGAGAGAACCAAGAAGAGGGGAAAAAAAGAAATAAAAAAAGAACCCGCCACAGCCAGCAACTCAATGTTGTGTAGGGCTATGGGAACATACTACATATTGTAAATAAATACCTCAATTATGTATCCAAACACAAGAAAAGTTCATTGCCCCCTAGAGAATATGATAGGAACTCCAATGTGAGATGAAAAAATTAATTTAAAAAAACAATTGAAGGTATATCAGGATTAGTATATGTGTAGCAAAAACATATTATATATGTAGCTAGGTTTTAGGAAAATATAACACAGCTAATATACCAAGAATGGCAAACACATGAGCATGTTGAGAGAACAGAGATACAAAATATACATGGGAAAAATTATCATATATTAGTGAAAGGCCAAGTCACTACTTTTCCATGCCTGCAGATGAAAAACCCCCTAAAAAGGGTTTGAAGCATATTGCTCCATTGAGATCTGGTGGGCATGTAGCTTTTAAAGTGTGCATCTACCGTAGTTCCATCTGGAGGAGAACTTTGTTCCAGTCCCCCCCTGGGACTAGGGTGGATGCGATCCAAGATCAAGAATTTAATTTTTGGAAATTTACCTCCATGCATTAGTTTTGTATGGCATCCAAGTGGCAAATCTGGATTGGAAACCTGCATACTCCTGATGTGTCTGTATGCACGCCTCCAAAATTGTAACTTGGTTTTGCCAACATAAAAACAGTCACATTCACAGTACAAGTAGATAACACCAATCATTTTGCAGTTAGCAAAATGTTTAGGTTGAAAGATTTTTCCATTTGGGAAAATAGGGTCCTTCTGCGAGAGCATGTACCTGCAGTAGTTGCAGGCACTGCAGATAAACGTACCCTTGAGTTTGCATGGGTCATTGCGAAATTCTCCCTTGAATTCACTCGAGACAAGTTGATCCTTAATAGACTGAGCTCTCTTGAGTGTAAATTAGGGATATTCAGGGACAAGTTGTCCGAGTATCGGATCCATGGTCAGCATATGCCAGTATTTAGTTACAATGGATTTTATTTTTGCTTGTTGGTTAGTATATTTCGTAATCATTCTTATGGAATCCATATCCTTATTAGCTTTCTGAGAGTAAAGTAGTTACGAAAACGCTAGTAGACTTGTTGACGGAACCTTGAAACCCTATGTGACTGCTTTACCATCCTATGTTAAGGATACAATCCACATGCTACAAATCCTGGACAATCTTCATATCCCAGAACAATCTATTTTGGTTACTATAGATGTGGAAGCGCTATATAGTTTGATTCCCCATGATAAAGGCTTAGTGGGCATTATGCATATTCTACATACGAAGGCCACACATGAACAAGCTTACAATTATTTAATTAACCCACTGTTGGAGTTTATCCTCGAACATCACATTTTTACATTCAATGGGTCCCAGTACCTCCAGATACAAGGGGTGGCCATGGGGTCGTGCTGTGCCCCAATATATGCCAACCTGTATCTGGGGGAGTGGGAGCAAATGCTTTTCACAGACAAATTGATGTTGATGTATACGGACCACATTTCTGTGTGGTACCATTACATCAACGATATTTTTGTCATATGGAATGGACCTACTGAGACACTTGAACAATTCTTGATGAGATTGAACAAAAACGAGTTTAATTTGGGATTTACCATGTCACATGACAGAGATTGCATTGCTTTCTTGGATATTTCAATATATCGAGGGGATGGTGGGACCCTCTGCAGCAGTCTATACAGGAAACCCACAGCATGTAACACCATCCTGCATGCCTCAAGTTTTCATCCAAACTAATAAAACTGGCGCTTAGAGGCTGTAAGGCAAATGAATGTAAGAGTTAATAAAATTAGAAAGTGTTTTGCTGGATCAATCAAGGTGTGGTATGGATGGTGTTAATGATCTTGGAGTTGGGAGGCAGTCTATAGTGCAGGAAAGGATCCCTGAGGGATGAGCCATATGTGGAAAACACCGGATGGAAGACTTTTCTTTTCTTATGGGACACTGTGTAGAAAGATTCACGAAGAGCAGCTCTTCTATGTAGAGGGAAGTCAGCTCAAATCCATCAAGGTAAAAGACAAAAGAAGAGGAGCGCCACTAAGTAAAATCATTTATTCACCAATAAACAATAAAAGTATCAACTTACATTAAAAAGCAGTATGTTGAGCAGAAACATGGGAGGGAGAAGGACAATCAGCAATTCCTAAGAGACGCCCCAAACCAATCGCAATCTGACAGGGAGGCCAGGACGGGACGAAGCCTGTCTCTGCGGAGGAACGGAGCGGCAGCCCAGGAAGCAGCTGGCGATGTAAACAGTAGGGAGAAAACACAACGCATTTCTGAGCATGCGCAAGGTCCTTGCGCATGCTCAGAAACGCTCCGTTCCTCCGCAGAGACAGGCTTCATCCCGTCCTGGCCTCCCCGTCAGATTGCGCTTGGTTTGGGGGCATCTCTTAGGAATTGCTGACTGTCCTTCTCCCTCCCATGTTTCTGCTCAACATACTGCTTTTTAATGTAAGTTGATACTTTTATTGTTCATTGGTGAATAAATGATTTTACTTAGTGGCGGTCCTCTTCTTTTGTCTTTTAAGTTTTCATCCAAAAACCTTGATAAATTCCATACTGTATGGCCAATATCTTAGGACCAGACGTAATTGTTCTGTTGACAAAACCTATACAATTGAGGCTAAAAAATTATGTGATAGACTGCTGCAGAGGGTGTACTCACATACCTCCCTAAAAAGAGCCTATAAAGAGGAAACCTCTAAAACTAGATCGCAACTACTCTACTCTCAGAAAGCTAATAAGGATATGGATTCCATAAGAATAATTACGAAATATACTAACCAACAAGTAAAAATCAGGGGCGGGGTTTGGCTGCTCATGCTAACGGCCGCTTAACTCAGGAGCTCCGACGGGGAGAAGCTTTGGTCAGCTACTACACAGCACCTCAAGCCCAGAAAAAACAACCAGTGACTGCTGCCGACCACCAGGATGTCACGGGGAACGTCTGCTCACCGTAATCATGGAGCGGGACAGCCCAGAAAGCTCACGGACTTCTTCCCGGGCACAGGCTGTAAGAGAATCCAAGATGGTGACGGAGGAAGCATGGACCTCTCTCCCTCACCCTCCACAGCACTGGACACACATCCCAGCAGCCATGAGCCTCACATACAGGACCACAGACTGGATGACAAGCAGGCTAACAAACACCCAGCAGACTCTCCAACTGCCTCACCAGCATCCAAGGATGCCATGAGTAAAAAGCAGTTCTCTGCACTAGAGGGCAGTGACCATGCACAGGTCCCACAAGATTCACTCTCAGCATTCCCCACCTCTGACCACCCTGCCTCAGAGTACACTATAAAAGAGATTCTCCTATCATTAAAAAAAAAATTTGCAGGCTGAATTATGTAAATCTCTGTCAGCACTACAAGTGCAGGTGGAATAATTAGAGGTCAGAATGGATGTCACTGAACGGAAAGTGAGGGAATGCGTTTCTGCGCATAATGTCCTAGTGGACGGTTATCAAGAATGCGATGCTGATATACTATGGAGATCGCCATATACTTACAATCACACATACCCTGACCCTCCCCGCAATGAGGATTTTCCTCTGGGACCCCCTGGTTCAAAAGAGCAGACGCAAACAAGGCTCCAGAGGGGGGTGGCGGGCCAGGAAAAAGAAAGCTACATTAAAAACTAGTGGCATTTTTTATTTGAGTCAGAAAACTTTTTCTGGCGCTGAGCTTCACATTCTAAATAAAGGTCTCAAGTTTGCTCCCTCTAAGAAAATGAACAGATTCGAGACCTTTATAGACGTTCAGAAATTTTAAAGAAGGCTGAATGTCCAAAGACATTTTTTGGCTAACCCTACTACCCCCGGAATTAGAAATGAAGTGAATAATGCAGCATGTAACAAAGTAGTTTTACATTCTGGGCTATCAAACCCCTCCCTGTTTAACCCTCCTAATGTCACGGCCCCTTCCATAAAGGTCTTCTGTGACTTAGTACTAAAAGACCTGGAAAGGTTACCTGACAAATATGTTTTCGACCATCCTAATATCAAAACCAGCCTAAAATCCCTTTGTGAACACAAAGACATTGTGATCCGCCCCGCTGACAAGGGGGCGGTCTGGTGATTCTTGATAAAAAAGATTACCATATAGAGATGTGTCGCATCCTTAGTGATGACAAAACCTATATGGCCCTCCCTCGAGATCCCACCAGGGATTTTAAAAAATGTTTAGTTGACTTGGTTGAACGGGGCTTTCGATAGGGAATTATAAACAAAAAGGAAAAGGATTTTCTGGTCCCGGTAGGCCCACGGATTCCAGTGATGTATTACCTCCCAAAAATACATAAAAATATTACGAAACCCCCTGGTAGACCCATTATAAGTGGAATTGACTTGATTACATCTCGAGTCGGCGGTTACATTGACTTCTATCTCCAACCACTTGTGTGTAAAGTTCCATCATACCTGAAAGATACAGGTGACACTATCCGCCGTCTAGAGTCTGTCGAATATCAGGACAATCTTATCCTTGTTACTTGTTACTGCCGATGTTACGGCATTATACACCTGTATCCCACATGAACTAGGATTGGCTGCTGTGAAACACTATCTAGCCACTAGTAAAGATATTCCTCCATTACAGCAATGTTATATCATGGAACTTCTCCGATTTACCACCTTTTGGTATAACAACCAATTCTTTTTACAGAAGAAAGGCGTGGCAATGGAGCCTAAGTTCCCCCCCAGCCTCACCAACCTTTTCATGGCGCTATGGGAGGAGGATGTCCACTATCCATCACAGCGTCCTGAGCTGTGTTTATGGGCCAGGTATATAGAGGACATCCTCCTCCTATAGAAAGGTGAGGAGGAAACTCTCCATGACTTTATGGCTACCCTTAACCAAAATGAAAGAGGTATCGTTCTCACATATGAGGTGAGCACAGTCTCCATCCCCTTTTTGGATCTAGAGATCTCCATTGCTGACCGCAGGATTGTGACTACAACATTTTTCAAGCCAACGGACAGAAATGGCTACATTTCTACAGATAGTTGCCATTATGGTCCTTGGCTTGATTCTGTCCCCCGCAGTCAACTGCTTCAAATCCGCAGAAATTGTACAAACTCTTTGGATTTTATAAAGCAAGCTCATTTCTTGAAAGAACATTTTGTAGAAAAAGGTTACAAACCAACTCTGATAGATCAGGAGATCACAAGGGTCTCCCTCATAGACCGTGAGACACTCACAACTGTGCGACCCAAGCCAAGGTCTAATGATACGTATAAATGGTCTCTGTTTACACAATTTTCTGTTCAACACAGACAAAGTAAGCACATTTTGAACCGTCACTGGAACATTTTGAGAAATGACCCCATTCTAGGTCCGGTGCTTCCCACCAGAGCAGGTGTTACTTTCAGAGGATATCCTTCCCTACGAAATCGCATTTCTCATAATGTTATTGAAGCCCCTACAAAGCCATCTTTTTTCCCAGAGGCTAAGGGTTATTACCCCTGTAAAAAGTGCATTGTATGCACATATAACCTCTGCGGCCAAAAAAAAATCAGAGTCATTCCAGTCCTCGGTTACCTCTACCATCTACCAGATGAGACACTTCACCACATGTACTACTCGCTATATAGTGTATCTCATCACGTGTCCTTGCAATAAGCAATACGTGGGCCGCACCATAAGAACATTTAGCATTCGAAAAAATGAACATATCACTGCCATTAAACAAGGCCGCACTAATCATAGTGTCCCCCGACATTTTCTACAGTTCCATGACAAGAACCCGAGGGGCACTAAATTCCAAGTCATCGACAAATTTGTCCCGCATTGGAGGGGAGACCCACGTACCAGGGGAGTATCCAAACTCAAAACGTTCTGGATCTACCAGTTAAAAAGCTACTCCCCTTACGGGTTAAATGTAGAATGGGACATAAATGCGTTTATAAATAAATCCTAAATGGCTTGGAACAGCCCTTATAGCTTACATTTCACCTACTTGCATTCGGACCTTTTTGCTAAACGATCTTGAGGTTATGACTTTGTTGGTCCACTTAGAACCATACAGTGGACATTATATATTTAACTTTATTCATTTCCTCATACTGTCATGTTTCTTTGATCTCTGGATGACATATCGACCTACTATGATATTTGTCTGGACATATAGGGCTTCCTCCTTTCCTTTTCCCCTTCTTTTATACACATATATTTGAATAACCCCTCAGGTTTATTCTCCCCATATGGGATGTTTAGACCCATACCATGATGTCAATAAGATTCACTTAGGGATTTTTCTATGAAATTTTTTTTTATTTTTTTATAGATTTTTTATTAATTTTCTGACTCAATACTCAATATGTACTTTTATATGTTCTTAACATGACGTTAATATGATGCCTTTATTTTTTTGACAGCAGTGCGGGACAATCTATATATTTATTTTGTCCATTGCACCTAGGTCCTGTTTTGATGCAAGCTTATTAAGGATATTTTGCATTTAATGCAAAAAATAAACTTTTTAGCCTAATCTTAATCTCTTTCCTCCATCACCACTCTAACAGTGTTCGTTTCTGCACTTCCGTGGACACAGGAAGTCGCGGAGTTATGAGCGCTCTATACCGATGCGCAATGACTTTCATCTATGGTCAGTGGGGGAGGTTATCTCACCCCTGGCTGTATATTCCAACCAGCCTCTTCCTAGAATGGAAAGGAGGCTTGGAGCGCATCCACCGGTGCGCGATGACATCACGCATAACGACGCTGACACATGACTTCACATTAGAGGTGGTGATTGGAGGTTATCATTGCACGCGTCAGTGTTGCTGGTTGTAAGCACACTGCTCTCCTTTGATTGGCTGGTGTATCCGCCAAGCGGCGGCACACAGAGCTGACTGTCATTGCACAACTTTAAATGTCTTTATATGCAAGCGTGGTGCCAGGCACAAAGCTATACTCCCCAGTTGAAGGACCATCGTCCGAAACATGTCGGGTTGCTGAAGTTACTTGTGCCCTGCCACCACGCAATTTTTTAGATATCTGTGATCACTTTTATCCATCAAGTTTGATGCTTGTAAAAAAACTTTTTTTTCTCCCTGGCATTTCCCAATAAATTTTTTTACCGGATTCATGCACTATGTGGAGTTTTTTTCCTTTCCCCTTATGAACTGATGTCCCATGCGGGGGAAGTTGCAGTTTCTTGTGGTTTGCTTCCTGTGAAGATTATCCATCTATCTGCCGTTGATCTGAGCACCACCCTACAGCTACGATTGCCTTAGATGGAATCTACCACCAATACCTTCAAGCAAACACTCCCGGGATTGATCGATCCTTAAGCCTGTATGACACTAAGCCGTATGGTGATTGTGTCCACCTCCTCCGGTAAGCGTACCCACTTCTGCTACCCATACATCAATCTTGAATGCATGAAGACTTAGAAGCACCATCCATACACGTTGTTTCTTTTTTCACATAAAGGATATCACGTTTCATATGTTAATGGACTTTTACTTTATTATGGACATTCCTTCCAGTCACTGAGGACTTTCCCTTCATTTTGTCTATTTTGGTCTTTAAATATTATTACGCAATATATACACATAGTGTGACAGTGTATCATTCTGTTTCTCACTTAATTTAGCGCTGCATTCATTATTACTTTTTACTTTTTATTGCACGGTTCACTATACTGTTTGATGCTGGCAGCTATAATTCTTTTTATTTTATTATTTTTTCTTAGTAGCGCAACTATACATATGGTTTTATTTGAAAAACAATGTCACAGACCTCGAAGATAGGTCCAGGAGGAACAACCTGAAATTCAGAGGTATTCATGAAACAATTAATCCTCCTGAACTCCCACAATACCTAATCCAATTGCTAAAAACCCTCCTTCCTATGGAAAACGCCTGAGATCTGGTCATTGACAGAGCTCATCGTATAGCTAAACCCAATTCCCTTCCGGATACGATTCCAAGGGATGTAATGGCCAGAATTCACTTTTTCCATATTAAAGACAGAGCCATGGCTGCAGCCCGTAAAGCAGGCAAACTCCCTGACCCATTTGCCCACATCAACATCTACGCCGACCTCTCGGCTACCACTCTAGCCCATCTCAGACAGTTCACACCCATTACAGCAGATCTAAGAGAGAAAAAGATCTTGTATAACTGGTTCTTCCCTGCCACCTTACAAGTCACGCATCCGGGGCAAAAATACTATACTCACCAGCAGATGCACGGAAACTACCCTGACAATGGGGCATCTCTATACCACCTGCTAAGGATGGGTAACGCTCCCATATCGCTCGCTCTCAAGCTCAAACCCAGATCACTCCTTCTGGCCCAGGCTAACATACTTGCACCACATCTGGACCACACACTACACCTATCAAGGGCATGACAATGCTTAGACTCCGAGACTCATCTCCCCTTTGTTTGGAACTCTTTACCTCGCACCCCTACGCATCAGTTGTTATCAGTTTGGCTATTGACCCCAGGGCTTGATATCCCTCTTTATTGATTGTTTTTATTTCATAATCTGTTGCGTACTATTTAGTAGACTTAGTACACTATTTGTAATACATAGATCTACCTTATAAGCACTTATAGCTGTATTAGCACTAATATATATCTGTTTAAGCTGTGGTACATCTCTCTAACTGTGTGCACTTCTCCAAAGCACAACACAACACGAGAGTGGGACACTCCCAGCTCTTTGCCTCATACCTCCCACTCTAGTGCCCCACCGCTCATAAGATGTCTCTAAAAATTGTTTCCCTAAATGTCAAGGGCCTGAACAGCCCCTACAAATGATCCTTTCTCTGTAAATGCAACATACTGTGCGCACAAGAGACGCATTTAACTCAACCCAACACATCACGAGTCTCCCACCATAAATTCCCACAGTGCTTCTTCAATTCAAAAAAGAAAACCAAAGGTGTAATGATAGCTATTAGGGACACAATCACCTTCTCACAGAAGTTCATAGAATATGACCCCAATGATAGATATGTAATCCTGGGAGCAGAGCTCAACCATCAACCATTCACCCTAGTGTCAGTATATTCACAGAAAACCAGAATTTTTTTTACGTCAGTTACTAAAGCATGTCCATTCGATCCAAGGAGGCCAACTTATAATCTGTGGAGACTTCAGTGCTGTCTCAGATACCTCACAGCAGCGACCTCAGCAGGCTTTCCCAAGGAAGCACTCGAAGCATTAATAGTAACATTGCCCAAACCAGGAAAACCCCCAAACCAAGCGGCTAATTATTGTCCCATCACCCTCCTCAGTACTGATATTAAGATTTACGCTAAAGTAATCGGCTCTAGATTAGAAAACATGATACCCAAATTGATTCAAGCTGATCAAATAGGATTTGTGAAAGGTCGTCAAACCTCTGACGGTACCAGACGCATCCTCAACATTCTTCAGTTGGCTGAGTCACATCGCACGCCTTCTCAGCTCCTATCTTTGGATGCAGAGAAGGCGTTCGATCGGGTTCACTGGACTTACCTGAGGGAAGTACTTCACGTCTTCGGCCTCACAGGATTTGTTGATTCAGCTATAAGGGCTCTTTATTCTAATCCTTGCGCAAAATTATACACCTCTAACACCCTCTCACGCTCATTTAACATCACAAATGGCACCAGGCAAAGTTGCCCATTATCGCCCATAATATTTGCCTTGGTTATAGAACCCCTTGCACAAGCTATCAGGAAACATCCCAAAATCACAGGTATCAACATCGGCCATGTGGATCACAGAATTGGAATATTGCCGCGTATGATGTGATAATCTCCCTCTTGATCCCTGAAACCTCCTTACCAGTAGTCTCTGATATAATTCAAAAATTTGGGTCATTATCTCTCTACAAGGTCAACATTGCTAAATCACAGATGCTCCCCATCTCACTATCCAAAAAAGTACAATCACATATATCAGTGCTCTCCGGATTCTCCTGGGCTCCCAAGTCAGGTATTAGATACCAGGGAATACAACTGACCTCACCAGTTTCTTTAATGGTCCATACAAACTATGATTCGTTACTAAGGAATATAAGAAATCAAACATAGGAATTTTCCAAACTACATATTTCATGGGCGGGCAGAGCAACAGTCACCAAAATGTCCATACTTCCAACAATTTTATACTACTTCTGTACTGTACTGATCCCTCTGACTAACTCATACTTGCAGAGCTTACAAGCCTCCATTAACAACTTCATATGGGGGAAAAAAAAGAGCTTGCTTCAGCAACAACGTTTTGTACAGATGTAAACGCACTACAGGCATGGGAGTCCCCAATTTGAAGTTCTACTATCATGCCATGATTATGGACCAAGCCACCGTATAGTGGTCATCTTCGGAAGATAAACAATGGGCCTTTTTGGAACAATCCATAATGGGTCACCAACTCAAAGGCATCATATTCGTGCTCCTTCTAGGTCTCCCTCCCCTACCTCTCCACTACTTCACGTTACAAGCTGCTATGGCCTCATTGCGCTACTCTCAAAGCCGTCTACACAATAAAATCCCTATGGACTTGCACTCTATACCTTTAAGTACCTTGGAATACTTCACTGAGGACCTAATACTTGACAGCTGGTCAGAGGCATGAGTTGTTATCATTGGACATCTATTTGACAGGACCAACATTCTAACCTTTGAAGATCTGTGGACACACTTATGTCTACCACAAAGCGACTTTTACAAATATCTTTGTATTTGGAACATTTTAGGACACATCCTCAAACCGGAGGTAATGGTTCCACAAGAAGCTCTTGCTTTCTGCGCATCTCCATCAACCAAGAAAGGCATCTCATACTTCTACCGACTCTTTTTACTCTCCTCACCACAGGAAAAACTCTGTACATGAAGAAGTGGGAAAATGACCTCTCTTGCACTTTCAATCAATTGCAATGGAACGCAGCAACTAACAACCTACTCAAAATCTCCCATTGCACAACACATTGGGAATCACACCTAAAGCTAACACACCGCTGGAACTACACTCCAATTCAGCTTTCCAAATTCTCAGTAACTCCCCATGATGCTGGAGGAATTGTGAAGAATCAGGATCCCTAATACACATCTGGTGGCATTGCCCGAAGATTCTTCCCTTCTGGGGGAAGATATTCCACTTTATATCTTCCTAACACATACCTGGTAGAAGAGCCTGAATGGACGAGCAAGGCCTCCCTTACCACTCTGACTTAGGGCCCCTGATAGAGCAAACCGAAGGCACCAAAGTACAGAGTCGCACAAGTGCCGGAAAGTCCTTGGTGGTAGCAGGGCGGCTGGTCCCGATCGTGCTGGAGAAGACACAGGAAAGCTTCAACAGAAGACCAGCAGGTGGCAGCAGGTGCAGATGACAGCAGCAAGTAGCGAGGTCAGGCAGGAAGGCAGGTCAAATCCGATACTGGGTGCAGGCAGGATCGTAGTCCGGAAACAAGCCAGGTCAAGCCAGATCAGCAGTGCAGGTGCCAGGGAGGAAACAGAAGGTTGGTCACTGGACAAGCCGAGGTCGGTACAAGCAGAGTTCAAGGAGAGGTTTTAAGATGAGCCAGGGAGACAGCAGGAATCAGGATACAGGTTCACAGGATACTGGATACTCAGGAGCTGAAGACAAAGCAGCACCGGGCCAGGTACTGGCTGGACTTAAATAGATTGTTTGGTGCCAACGTGGGTGCGCGCAAGTGCAGATCGCGCACGAGGATGCGCGACGGCTGCTGTTTGCGCTCCTGTTCGCGCATGCGCACATCTATGCGCCAAAGCCCGGTTTCTGTGTGCAACAGGAATGTGCATTCTTCTGTGCCTTAGAAAACTTCTGGGAGAACAAGGCTGTCTGCTGATGGATGCATCCTGACATTGCCCCCCTCCAACGGGCAGCCTCCGGATGCCCAACTGAGCTAGTCTCTCCGGGTGGTTTTGACAGAACGCTTGGACAAGCCTGTTGGCATGAATATTGCCCTCTGGTTCCCACAAATTTTCCTCAGGTCCGTACCCTTTCCATTTGACCAAGTACTGGACCTGATTCTGTCTCTTCCTGCAATCCATGATAGTCTTGACCTTGTACTCTTCTTCCCCATTTACCATTACAGGTGCAGGAGAACTACTACTCTGTTCAGGAAATGGATCCAGACCAGCAGGCTTCAGTTGAGCTATATGGAAAACTGGGTGAATTCTGAAGGAATCTGGAAGTGCCAACTCATAAGCCACATTATTGATCCTTTCTTTCACCCTGAAGGGTCCCACAAACCTAGGGCTCAGTTTTTTAGATGGGCCGGATAATTTCAGATTAGTCGTAGCTAACCAGACCTGATCACCAGAT
Organism: Lithobates clamitans; assembly: GCA_037952925.1. Classification (NCBI taxonomy): domain Eukaryota; kingdom Metazoa; phylum Chordata; class Amphibia; order Anura; family Ranidae; genus Lithobates; species Lithobates clamitans. The sequence goes on along the minus strand of JBBGZY010000959.1, from coordinate 1,252,653 downwards.
TCCAAGATCAAATCTCCCCGCTTCTTCTTGTCAAAGGATCTTTTATAGTCTTCCTGGGCCTTGGTCATGGTCTTCTGTAACAACTGATTGTTGGAATTGTTGGATTGTTGGAAAAAATTTATTGTGTCCTGAACTGCCGAAACAGGGCATTCTGGGGCAGAGGTAGTCAAAAATGAAGGGTGAAACCCGTAGTTGGCGAAGAACGGGGATTCCCTGATGGTAGAATGTTCTGAATTGTTGTACGCAAACTCCGCCAGAGGTAATAGTGCCACCCAGTCATCCTGCGAGAAGGAAGAAAAACAGCGTAAGTATTGTTCTAACGTTTGGTTGGTCCTTTCAGTTTGACCATTGGTCTGGGGATGGTATGCTGAGGAAAAGGACAGTTCGATTTTCAAGGTTTTACACAAGGCTCTCCAAAATTTGTATGTGAACTGTACCCCGCGGTCCGATGCGATATTGGCAGGAAGTCCATGCAGTCTCACAATCTCTTTTATGAAGACCTGTGCTGTCTCAGAAGCTGATGGGGTACCCTTCATGGGTAGGAAATGCGCCATCTTTGACAACCGATCTATGACTACAAAGATGGTGGAATAACCTTTGGAGGAAGGAAGTTTGACGATAAAATCCATTGAAATCATTTGCCAGGGTCTATCCGGAACTTGTAAGGTTCTCAACAACCTCCAGGATTTTGTCCTGCTAGACTTATTTCTGGCGCAGGTAGGGCAGGTTTCTGATAGGAAAATGTGTGAGAGGACCTTGTTGTTGGAAATTGCGACCATGTGTAGGCTCCATCACACATTTTCCATCGGATTTTCCGACACACAAAGTTTGAGAGCAGGATATATATAATATTCCGACAACAAAATCCGTTGTCAGAAATTCCGATCGTGTGTACACAAATCCGAAGGACAAAGTGCCACGCATGCTCAGAATAAAGAGATGAAAGCTATTGGCCACTGCCCTGTTTATAGTCCCGACGTATGTGTTTTACGTCACCGCGTTCAGAACGATCGGATTTTCCGACAACTTTGTGTTACCGTGTGTATGCAAGACAAGTATGAGCCAACATCCGTCGGAAAAAATCCTAGGATTTTGTTGTTGGAATGTCCGAACAAAGTCCGGCCGTGTGTACGGGGCATAAGAGTTCAGCTGTCTTGTGGACTCCAAAGTGTCCTGCAAGGGCATGGTCATGGCAGAGACCCAAGGCTGAGACTCGCAAACCTTCAGGCACAAAGATTTTATTGTTGTGCCATAAAAAGCCATCTTTAGCTTGTAGTATCATCCCAGGGGACGGCAAGATATCAATAGAGGCTTGCCTAATCTGTGACAAGAAATCTTCCTGTTACAAAAGGAAATTTGGTGTCTGGAGGAGCTGGCTCTTCTGTTATGCCAAACATCCGAGACAGAGCATCCGGCTTAATGTTCTTAGATCCTGGCCTGTAGGTGATATGAAAAACGAATCTTATAAAGAAGAGTGCCCACCTGGCCTGCCGGGGTTTCAACTGTTTTGCGACTCGCAGATACTCTAAGTTCCGATGGTCAGTATAGATCAGGATCAGATGGGCTGCCCCTTCCAGCAGATATCTCCACTCTTCGAGAGCAGCTTTAATTGCCAGAAGCTCATGGTCTCCCACGTCGTAGTTCTTTTCTGCCGGGGACAACTTGCGAGAAAAGAATGCCACAGGGTGCAGTAAGGACTTGGCCCCTTGGCGTTGAGACAGAACTGCCCCTACTGCCGTCTCGGAGGCGTCTACCTCAAGGACGAATGGCAGAGCAGGGTCTGGATGTCATAATATAGGTGCAGCTGTGAAAAGACCCCTCAGGGTCTCAAATGCGGTTTGTGCCTCGGAAGACCACTGGAATCTTTGGGATTGTCTTGTCAGTTGAGTTATGGGAGAAATTATTGCAGAAAATCCTTTAAAAAACTTCCTATAGAAGTTTGCGAATCCTACGAACCGTTGCACCCCTTTCTTGTCCGTAGGAGCTGGCCAATCCAGCTGGGGATCCATCTTAATGCTGCCTGTGGAGAGGACAAGGCCCAGGAACTGGATACTTTGGCATTCAAACTCGCACTTTTCTACTTTTGCAAAATATCCAAACCGGGTACGAAAGGCTGTCTTCCATTTGTCACCTTCACGAATACGTACCAAGTTATATGCCCCTCGCAGGTCTAATTTCGTGAAGATGACAGCAGAACGGAGTCTCTGAAACAGCTCTGGTACTAGCGGCAAGGGATATCGATTTTTAATCGTGATTTTATTTAGGTCCCGGTAATCCACACACGGGCAAAGGGAAAGATCTTTTTTCTCAACTAAGAAAAATTCCAGCTCCGGCTGGGGACATGGAGGAATGGATAAACCCCTTTCTCAGGCTGTCATCAATATAGTCTTTCAAGGAGGCAAGTTCAGGTTCAGTCAAGGGAAAGATTCACCGGAAAGGTATCTCGGCCCCAGGGAGGAGCTCGATGGGGCAATCGTATGGCCTATGTGGAGGGAGAGTCTCAGCTCCCTTCTTACTGAAAACATTGGCAAAGTCTCGGTAGGGTGCAGGAATAGAAGAACGAATTTCATCATCTGAGTCCATACACAGCAGAGGAGATGGATGACAGAACGGCTTGGAGAAGCAATATTGCTGGCAGTAGAGAGAGGAAAACTTGATCTTTCCGGTATCCCAACGGATGCAGGGATTATGCGCCTGGAGCCATGGCATACCCAAAATGATAGGGAACAGAGGTGAATCTGTTACGCATCCAGGCGTAACAGTTCTCTGTGGTTACTGGAAATGGTAGCAGGTAAAGGAACAGTCTCTTGGTTAACAGGACCGGATTTAATATGAAACCCATCTGCCAGGTGGATAGAGAGTCCATGAGCTTTGGGCTGCAGGGGAATCTTATGTTGAAGAGCAAAAGTCAAATCAATGAAGCAACTGCAAGCCCCTGAATCCACAATAGCAGGTACTTGGATAACTCTCTCTGGAAGTTGTAGTGAAATCTGTATGGCCAGGTGAGAAGACTTGGGAGGCAGAGATGACTGGCTGGCAGGGAAGAAAGCCAGGCATCTTCGAACCTTGGCAGGACAGGATCTCACATAATGGCCATCCTTTCCTTCCCACAGTGCAGACACAAGTGATTCTGTTGGCGGTACAGGCGTTCCTTTGGAGAGAGGGATGGATGGGACCTGCTGGGTTGAGCTGGGCTAGGTGGACCAGGTTCTTGTGGTATCAATACATACTAAGGAAAATACAGCGCTGAAATATTGGTCGATGAAAACACTGATAAGAAAGCAGCAGCATGCAGTGCAATAACACAGAAAGTCCAGAAAATAAATAAAGAAGCTGCGCTAAAAATGATGCAAAATGAGTCCACAAAAAGTATGAAAATCCAATGAAAACACTTAGGGTCTTGTTAATACTGCAGTGTACACACACAGACAAGAAAAAGTGCCCGACCACCATAGCTGTAGATTGAGCTTACCAGACAGCAAGCTTAAAAAGCAGATGGCTTTAGCCCAGCCTAGGCCTTTAAGCTTGTAGATGACCACAATAGGGATGATGACTCAGATGATGGAGATCACTCACTAGGTCCCGCTACAGCATCCGCACACTCAGTAAAATGCCCAGAAGAAAAAAGAACTGGCCATAGTGTAATACATTCCAAACATCTTTAATAAAATTAAATGTGGTATCAACCCTAAAGGCTGGAAACATCCAGCTGACCTCTCGGCACTGCGTTCTCTCAAGTGTCTGTCAATTTGAATTGTCAGGTCAATGAGTGCTTCTAAGGATTCAGGTACTCCAACACGAGCCAGCTCATCCTTTAGGGGTTCGGATAATCCTAGTCGAAATTGTTAACGGAGAGCAGCACTATTCCATTCAACATCCGCGCTCCAGCATCTAAAGTCCGTTACATAGTCCTCAGCGGCTTGGTGGCCTTACTGGAGCGCATACAGAGCAGACTCGTCCGTGGCAGTTCGCAGAGGGTCCTCATAGAGTCAAGCCATGGTTGCAAAAAAAGAGGTCAGGCTTGACAGACAGGGGTTACCCTGTTCCAGTAGATGGTGAGCCCAGGACTGAGGCTCACCCTGCAGGAGGGAGATCACAAACCCCACTTTAGTGGCTTCCTGAGAGAAGGTCTGGGTGTGTAGCCAAAAGTAAAGGACACAGGCATTCTGAAAAGTCCTGAACTTGCCACGGTTGCCTGAAAACTTTTCTGGAATAGGAACCCGGGGTTCAGGTGACTGCATTATTAAAGCAGGTGTCAGAGAAAGTTCATGAACCCGTTCTTCAAGCTGACTGTAGCCTTCTTGCAGACTATTGACTGTTTGAGTAAATGCAGTGAGGTGATGAAACAGCTGTTCCACTGGGGATGTTGCTCATTCAGGCCCGGTCATGGCTGCTTTGTACTAACACGTACCTGGTAGAAGAGCCTGAATGGATGAGCAAGGCCTCCCTTACCACTCTGACTTACGGCCCCTGATAGAGCAAACAGAAGGCACCAAAGTACAGAGTCGCACGAGTGCCAGAAAGTCCTTGGTGGCAGCAGGGCGGCTGGTCCCAATCGTGCTGTAGAAGACATAGGAAAGCTTCAACAGAAGACCAGCAGGTGGCAGCAGGTGCAGATGACAGCAGCAAGTAGCGAGGTCAGGCAGGCAGGGTCATACACGGCAGGTCAAATCCGATACTGGGTGCAGGCAGGATCGTAGTCAGGAAACAAGCCGGGTCAAGCCAGATCAGCAGTGCAGGTGCCAGGGAGGAAACAGAAGGTTGGTCACTGGACAAGCCGAGGTCGGTACAGGCAGAGTTCAAGGGGAGGTTTTAAGACGAGCCAGATAGACAGCAGGAATCAGGATACAGGTTCACAGGATACTGGATACTCAGGAGCTGAAGACAAAGCAGCACCGGGCCAGGTACTGGCTACACTTAAATAGATTGTTTGGCACCAACCTGGGTGTGCGCAAGTGCCGATCGCGCATGAGGATGCGTGACGGCTGCTGTTTGCGCTCCCGTTCGCACATGCGCACATCTATGCGCCAAAGCCCGGTTTCTGTGTGCAACAGGAATGTGCATTCTTCTGTGCCTTAGAAGTCTTCTGGGAGAACGAGGCTGTCTGATGGATGCATCCTGACACTTCCATCACTGGCAACGGCTGCCCTCCAAACCCAGCCATAGCTCTCCTGTTACCTAACTGTAACTGATGGCCTAAGATGCATCTTCCCTTAGTGCTCCACTGCCTGACGGCTGCTAAGAAATCAATAGCTTCATGCTGGAAACAACAAGATCCTCCAGAGTTCTCCTCTTTCTTAATAAATCTCAATACTCAGACCCAATTTGAACTCATGTTCTCCATGAAAAAGGGCAAAAGTCAACTCTTCTGCACACAGTGGTCAGTATGGCTCCAACATCCATTATATACTCTGCACATTTGTCAGAAGAAGCCTTCGTTCCAGTCCGGTCGTTTTTCACGCATTCCCGGCAGAATGGCGTTCCGGCGCATGCGTGTTCGCGGCTCGGCGCTTGCACACACACACTGGTGCACATCCAACGTGATTCCCTGGGCAGCCTATAAAAGGCGCTCAGAGAATCAAACAAGTTGCTGGTTTGTCTCAGCTTTCTGTATTATCTGAACCTGTATCCTGTATCTCTGCCTGACTACCCGTTGTGACCCGGATTTGCCTTTGGACTTCTCTTGCCTCTCTCCTGGACTTTGAACTCGGCCTGTTTATCGGATTCTCACCAATCTCCTGTGTTTGACCCTCGGCCTGTTACCTGGACTGTCTCCTGTCTCCTAGCCTGACTTCCTGCTTGTGCCTGGACTCTCCTTGTCTTGTCACCTTACCTTGCAGATCCTGCAGTGCCATAGCACCATCCCGGTGTTTGAGCCTCTGCCTAGCTCTGGACTATCTGCCTGTTGTCTCTGGCTGCACCTGCCTACCAGTACCTGCACAGCGGCTCTTCTCTGTCAAGACCCCACAAGCAAGTCACCTACAGTTCATTGGGGAGCCTGTGCCTCTTCGTGCCGTCCTCTCCCTGTCCAAACTCCAGGGGGCGGACTGCGCTTAGTCGCAAAGGTGAAACCGCTCTCGGCATCTCGGCCTCGGTGAGTACTATCAGTGACAGTACAAACCAGCCATGTCTGAGGCCGTCAGAGCGCGTTTCCCATTGGAGATCCTGTGTCAGCAGGTCTCGGCTCTCACTGAGGCCGTCCAAAAATTGCAAGACGGCTACGACCAAATTGATGGCCGCCTTCAGCAGCTTTCAGGACCATCTCCAGCTCCTGCCGCAGCTTCTGTACCTCCCAGCAGGGGTTCCTCTTTTCAGATACCAGCTAACCCCACTGTGGTCATGGCCGCTCCAGAACCTAGGGTTCCCACACCAGAGCAAATCTCCAGCAATCGTAAGAAGTTCAGGGCTTTTAAAAATGCTTGCTCCCTGTATTTGGCTCTGCAACCCAGGACCTTTTCGTCGGATGTGGTAAAAGTTGGCTTCATCATTTCCCTCTTGGCTGATGAACCCCAAGCTTGGGCTCATAGCTTAATGGAACAGAGGAACCCAATACTGAATTCAGTAGACACCTTCTTCGAAGGTATGGCACAACTTTACGACGACCCCCAGCGCATGGCCATGGCCAAAGCCTTATTGCATAACCTAAGCCAAGGACGAAGACCAGTAGAGGACTATATCGTAGAGTTTCGGAAGTGTTCAGCTGATACTGGCTGGAATGAACCTGCCCTCAAATACTAGTTCCGTCAAGGGCTGTCTGAAGCATTGAAGGATGAGCTGGCCAGGATTGAGACCCCTGATTCCCTGGAAGACCTCATCCAAATCACCACTAAGCTGGATCGTCGCATGCGTGAGCGACGTACAGAGCGCTTCCAGACTCCTCGCCCTACCTGGATGATGCCTAAACCGACTCCTATCCGCTCCTGAAGTTGAACCGATGCAGCTTGGTCTAGTCCGTGCCCCACTCACTTCAGAGGAGAGACTACGTAGGCGCCAGGGCAATCTGTGCCTTTATTGTGGGGGTTCTGGACATTTCCTCCGTTCTTGCCCTGTGAGACCCAGTAAGTCCTACCTACGATCTGCTATTAATCAACAAGTTTCCGGTTCTTCTCAGCCTTATGTTACTCTTTTTGTCTCCTTACAGCTTCCGGAAAAGGAGGTTCACCTACCCGCTATAGTTGACTCCGGAGCGTGTAGCTGTTTTTTGGATGCCTCACTTGCCGCAAGGTTGCATGTTCCTTTGACCACGAAGAACCAAAATCTACGAATCCACCTAGCCGATGGGTCTCTCCCCCGCTCTGGGCCTATCACGCAGGAAACCAGACCCATCCTTACCACCACTGATACTGGCCACCAAGAATACCTGCGCTTCGATATCATCTCTTCTCCGATGTTACCCATTATCTTGGGACTCCCATGGCTTCAAGCCCATGAACCACAAATCAACTGGAACAAAAAAGAAGTCTCTTTCTCTTCCCAATATTGCTCCAGACATTGCCTTCTTCCGGCCCCAGCCTCTGTTTCTACCATTGCAACCATGTCCGATAGTCTTCAACATGTACCCGCAAGCTACCTGGAATTCAGATATGTATTTGATAAACAACAGGCTGACTGTCTACCACCCCATCGGCCTTATGATCGCCCTATAGACCTGTTGCCGGGTGCTGAAATCCCTTTTGGTCTCATTTTTCCTTTGTCCGAAACAGAATTAAAGACTCTTAAAACATACATTGATGAAAATCTTGAGAAAGGGTTCATTCGCTCCTCCTCATCACCGGCCGGAGCCGGTATTTTCTTTGTAGAGAAAAAAGATGGATCCCTCCGACCTTGCATTGATTACAGGGAATTTAATAAAATTACCATCAAGAATCGGTACCCGCTTCCTCTCATCCCGGAACTATTCCAACGTTTCAGATCCGCCCGCATCTTTTCCAAACTAGACTTGCGTGGCGCATACAATCTTATCTGGATCCGAGCGGGTGATGAATGGAAGACCGCCTTTAGATCCAGGTTTGGACACTATGAGTACCTGGTAATGCCGTTTTGACTTTGCAATGCCCCGGCCACGTTCCAACACCTAGTGAACGATATCTTTCGCGAATATCTTGACAACTTCCTAGTAGTCTACCTAGACGACATTCTCATTTTCTCAGCCACCATGGAACTCCATCGGGTACATGTCAAACTGGTTCTCTCGATCCTCAGAAAACACAAATTATACCTTAAGGCGGAGAAATGTGAATTCGAAAAGACTACAGTGCAATTCTTAGGATTCATAATCTCAATTGACGGCGTTGCAATGGACCCCCAGAAGGTCAAAGCAATCCAAGAATGGCCAGCTCCTGTAGATAGAAAAGGGGTACAACGGTTCTTAGGTTTCTCAAACTTTTACCGAAGATTAATTGTGGGGTTTTCAGCTATCGTGGCTCCCATCACTCAACTTACACACCAGCATAATCGTTTTCAATGGTCCTTGGAGGCTCAGGAAGCGTTCTTAAAATTGAAAGCACTATTCTCGTCTGCACCAGTCTTACGACACCCGGATCCAGCCTAGCCTTTCATTCTGAAAGTTGATGCCTCAGAGACCGCTACTGGTGCCATCCTCTCACAAAGACAAGGGCCCAAGGCTCTACTACACCCCGTGGCTTTTGCATCCCGGAAATTAAGCATCCCCGAAAGAAACTATGAGGTAGGCGATAGGGAGTTATTGGCCATCAAATTCACCTTGGAGGAGTGGAGGTTTCTGCTTGAAGGGGCGTCCAATCCTATCATGATATTTACTGACCACAAGAACCTGGAATACCTGCGAACTGCTAAACGTCTAAGACCCAGGCAAGCCCGATGGGCTCTCTTCTTTTCCCGATTTAACTTCCACATCTCTTATAGACCAGGTTCAAAGAACGGAAAAGCGGACGCACTTTCAAGGATGTTCCATGAAACTTCTCAGGTAACAGAGCCAAGCACCATCTTGTCTCCACAAAATTTCCTCCTGGTTACCCAAGGGGACCTAATGTCCGCAATCAAATGCGCATCCGCTCAATGCTCTGAACCCCACGTATCTTCTATGGAGAAACGCAATGATCTATTTTGGTCTCATGGAAAAATCTTCGTCCCGCTGGAATTTAGGCTCCTAACCTTACAGTCCTTTCATGACCACAAGCTAGCAGGCCATTTTGGTTTACAAAAGACCATGGAATTGATCTCACGTTCCTTTTGGTGGCCAGGCTGGACACAAGACTGCAAAAACTATGTTTCATCCTGCATTCCTTGCCAGCGTAGCAAGGGCTCAAATACAAAGTCGTGGGGCCTACTTAAACCTTTGTCCATCCCTGAATGCCCATGGGCAGAAATCTCCATGGACTTTATTGTGGATTTGCCTCCATCAGGGGGGTTCACGACTATCTTTGTCATAATTGATCGACTTTCAAAAATGGCACACTTCCTGCCCATGGTGGGTACTCCTTCTGCCTCCGCTACTGCTAGTATGTTTTTTAAAGAAATTATCAGGCTTCATGGTACCACAGTGAGCATCACCTCTGACAGAGGGGTTCAATTCACGTCAAAATTTTGGAAGGAATTATGCAAGACCTTGGAAATAAAAATTTGTCTGTCCTCTACTTACCATCCTCAAAGTAACGGCCAGATGGAGAGGACAAACCAAACCCTGGAACAATACCTCAGATGCTTCTGTTCCGATTCCCAGGATGAATGGTCCTCCCTCCTGCCATATGCGGAATTTGCATATAACAACTCCATCCATTCCGCTACCAACCAGACACCGTTCTGGTCTAATTTTGGATTTCACCCTTCCTTTCTCCCAGTTTCCATCCCTGAATTATCTGTCCCTGCAGTGCAGGACCGAGTAAACTCTATCCAGTTAAATTTCCAAAGGATCAAAGCAGCGATGCAAAAAGCTCAGGATGACTACCAAAAGTACTACAACAAGGGAAGGAAGGAGAACCCGGCCTTTAAAGTGGGCGTAGAAGTGTGGTTATCAACTACCCACCTCAGACTGCCAATTCCCTCCCGGAAACTGGGGCCAAAGTTTATAGGTCCTTTTAAAATAAAAAGGGTAATCAACCCAGTTGCTTTTGAATTAGCTCTACCTGATGCTTACAAGGTGCACCCAGTCTTCCATGCATCCCTCTTAAAACCTATTGTTCCCAGCCCTTTTTCTGACAGAGAAAGACCTCCACCACCACCGGTCCTAATCGACGGGGAAAACGAGTTTGAGGTAGAAAAAATTCTAAATTGTAGAAAAAATGGCAGACAGCTTCAGTACTTGATCAAATGGAAGGGGTATCCTTCTGAGGATAATTCCTGGGAACCAGTCAAGAATCTACATGCTCCACGGCTTCTCCAGGCATTTTGCCGAGAGCATCCAGAACTGATGTCAACCTTGGGTGTCCAGAGGCCACCCCTCGGGGGGGGGGGGGGAACTGTCAGAAGAAGCCTTCGTTCCGGTCGTTTTTCACGCATTCCCGGCGGAACGGCGCATGCGCGTTTGCGGCTCGGCGCTACGGCGCTCGCACACGCGCACTGGTGCACATCCAACGTGATTCCCTGGGCAGCCTATAAAAAGCGCTCAGAAAATCAAACAAGTTGCTGGTTTGTCTCAGCTTCCTGTATTATCTGAACCTGTATCCTGTATCTCTGCCTGACTACCCGTTGTGACCCGGATTTGCCTTTGGACTTCTCTTGCCTCTCTCCTGGACTTTGACCTCGGCCTGTTTATCAGATTCCCACCAATCTCTTGTGTTTGACCCTCGGCCTGTTACCTGGACTGTCTCCTAGCCTGACTTCCTGCTTGTGCCTGGACTCTCCTTGTCTTGTCATCTTACCTTGCAGATCCTGCAGTGCCATAGCACCATCCCGGTGTTTGATCCTCTGCCTAGCTCTGGACTTTCTGCCTGTTGTCTCTGGCTGCACCTGCCTACTAGTACCTGCACAGCGGCTCTTCTCTGTCAAGACCCCACAAGCAAGTCACCTACATTCCATTGGGGAGCCTGTGCCTCTTCGTGCCATCCTCTCCCTGTCCCAAATCCAGGGGGCGGACTGTGCTTAGTCGCAAAGGCGAAACCGCTCTCGGCATCTCGGCCTCGGTGAGTACTATCAGTGACAACATGTAACGGTGACATGAAACCCCCTCTGGTTTTCCTGGGACGTCACCCTTCTAGCCTTACCATCTTCCTTAATGTCTCCTACTATACCGCTCTTCCCCTTTTAAGCGATGTACCCAGCCAATGTTCTCTTGTTAATATCAATTGATATTTTCCATGCCTTAACAATGTTAAACGACTTTGTTTTATAATTCTATTGTGATACATTAATCTTCAGTTATATCATTGATTGTGATACACTTTATAAGCTCTTCTTCAAAAATGAATAAACAATAATGAAATAAAAAAAAAACAAGCAAAAATCAAATCCATTGTAACTAAATACTGGCATATGCTGACCATGGATCCGATATTTGGACAACTTGTCCCAGAATATCCCTCATTTACATTCAAGAGAGCTCAATCTATTAAGGATCAACTTGTCTCGAGTGAATTCAAGGGAGAATTTCGCAATGACCCATGCAAATTCAAGGGTACATTTATCTGCGGTGCCTGCAACGACTGCAGGTACATGCTCACGCAGACAGACTTTATTCTCCCGAATGGGAATCTGTTAGGCCGTTCTTGCTCAAAATAACATATACTGAGAGGTAAGCAACTGGCTTCTAATTTGTCCGCCAATCATATATAGCGAATCCTGATGGTTGACAGGTAGGGAACAAACTGAATAGATTTCACCACAGTGTCCTATAGATAAACATGTGCAATTCCCACAGCCAATACGAATGGAGGCTTACCGGAGGGTTTGAACCCAAATCAGCATATACTGTAAGGTTTCAAACCAGCTTGTATTGCCCACCGGCAATAGGGGGAAGATCTTGGCAACCTGGAGGTAAAAGGGTCCTAGGAGACTTCATGGAAGTATCTCCTTACTGAAGTGTTCCTCTGCCCTGATTCCATGAGCACAGCAGACCACACATGTGAACGGAATCAGGGCAGAGGAACACTTCAGTAAGGAGATACTTCCATGAAGTCTCCTGGGACCCTTTTACCTCCAGCTTGCCAAGATCTTCCCCCTATTGCCAGTGGGCAATACAAGCTGGTTTGACCCTTACAGTATATGCTGATTTGGGTTCAAACCCTCCGGTAAGCCTCCATTCGTATTGGCTGTGGGAATTGCACATGTTTATCTATAGGACGCTGTGGAGAAATCTATTCAGTTTGTTCCCTACCTTTCAACTAGGAATGAGCCGAACACCCCCCTGTTCGGTTCGCACCAGAACATGCGAACAGGAAAAAAGTTTGTTCGAACACGCGAACAACGTTAAAGTCTATGGGACACGAACATGAATAATCAAAAGTGCTAATTTTCAAGGCTTATAGGCAAGTTATTGTCATAAAAAGTGTTTGGGGACCTGGGTCCTGCCCCAGGGGACATGGATCAATGCAAAAAAAGTTTTAAAAACGGCCGTTTTTTCAGGAGCAGTGATTTTAATAATTGCTAAAGTCAAACAATAAAAGTGTAATATCCCTTTAAATTTCGTACCTGGGGGGTGTCTATAGTATGCCTGTAAAGGGGCGCATGTTTCCCGTGTTTAGAACAGTCTGACAGCAAAATGACATTTCGAAGGAAAAAACCCATTTAAAACTACCCGCGGCTATTGCATTGCCGACAATACACATAGAAGTTCATTGATAAAAACGGCATGGGAATTCCCCACAGGGGAACCCCGAACCAAAATTTTAAAAAAAAATGACGTGGGAGTCCCCCTAAATTCCATACCAGGCCCTTCAGGTCTGGTATGGATATTAAGGGGAACCCCGGCCAAAATGTAAAAAAAAAATCACAAGGGGTTCCCCCTAAATTCCTTACCAGACCCTTCAGGTCTGGTATGGATTTTAAGGGGAACCCCGCGCCAAAAAAAAAAACGGCGTGGGGTCCCCCCAAAAATCCATACCAGACCCTTATCCGAGCACGCAACCTGGCAGGCCGCAGGAAAAGAGGGGGGATGAGAGTGCGGCCCCCCTCTCCTGAACCGTACCAGGCCACATGCCCTCAAAATTGGGAGGGTGCTTTGGGGTAGCCCCCCAAAACACCTTGTCCCCATGTTGATGAAGACAAGGGCCTCATCCCCACAACCCTGGCCGGTGGTTGTGGGGGTCTGCGGGCGGGGGGCTTATCGGAATCTGGAAGCCCCCTTTAACAAGGACCCCCAGATCCCGGCCCCCCCCTGTGTGAAATGGTAAGGGGGTACTTACCCCTACCATTTCACTAAAAAACTGTCAAAAATGTTAAAAATGACAAGAGACAGTTTTTGACAATTCCTTTATTTAAATGCTTCTTCTTTCTTCTATCTTCCTTCATCTTCTTCTTCTGGTTCTTCTGGCTCTTCTAGTTCTTCCTCCGGCATTCTCGTCCAGCATCTCCTCCGCGGCGTCTTCTACCTTCTTCTCCTCGGGCCGCTTTGCACCAATGGCATGGGGGGAGGCTCCCGCTCTTCTCTTCTTCTTTTCTTCTCTTCTTCTCTTCTTCATTTTCTTCTCCGGGCCGCTCTGCACCCATGCTGGCATGGAGGGAGGCTCCCGCTGTGTGACGGCGTCTCCTCGTCTGACGGTTCTTAAATAACGGGGGCGGGGCCCCCCTCTGACGCACGGTGACTTGACGGGACTTCCCTGTGACGTCACGGGGAATGCCACAGGGAAGTCCCGTCATGTCCCGTGCGTCAGAGGGGGCGGGGTCACCGGGTGGCCCTGCCCTCTGTTATTTAAGAACCGTCAGACAAGGAGACGCCGTCACACAGCGGGAGCCTCCCTCCATGCCAGCATGGATACGGAACGGCCCGGAGAAGAAAATGAAGAAGAGAAGAAGAGAAAAAGAGAAGAAGGAAGAAGAGAAGAAGATGAAGATGAAGAGAAGAGCGGGAGCCTCCCCCCATGCCATGGGTGCGGAGCGGCCCAAGGAGAAGAAGATAGAAGACGCCACGGAGGAGATGCTGGATGAGAACGCCGGAGGAAGAACCAGAAGAACCAGAAGAACCAGAAGATGAAGGAAGATAGAAGAAAGAAGAAGCATTTAAATAAAGGAATTGTCAAAAACTGTCTCTTGTCATTTTTAACATTTTTGAAAGTTTTTTTAGTGAAATGGTAGGGGTAAGTACCCTCTTACCATTTCACACAGGGGGGGGGGTGGGATCTGGGGGTCCCCTTGTTAAAGGGGGCTTCCAGATTCCGATAAGCCCCCCGCCCGCAGACCCCCACAACCACCGGCCAGGGTTGTGGGGATGAGGCCCTTGTCCTCATCAACATGGGGACAAGGTGTTTTGGGGGGCTACCCCAAAGCACCCTCCCAATGTTGAGGGCATGTGGCCTGGTACTATTCAGGAGGGGGGGCCGCACTCTCGTCCCCCCCTCTTTTCCTGCGGCCTGCCAGGTTGCGTGCTCGGATAAGGGTCTGGTATGGGTTTTTGGGGGGACCCCACGCCGTTTTTTTTGTTTTTTGGCGCGAGGTTTCCCTTAAAATCCATACATTTTTTTTTAAAATTTTGGTTCGGGGTTCCCCTGTGGGGAATTCCCATGCCTTTTTTTTCAATGAACTTCTATGTGTATTGTCGGCAATGCAATAGCCGCGGGAAGTTTTAAATGGGTTTTTTCCTTCGAAATGTCATTTTGCTGTCAGACTGTTCTAAACACGGGAAACATGCGCCCCTTTACAGGCATACTATAGACACCCCCCAGCTACGAAATTTAAAGGGATATTACACTTTTATTGATTGACTTTAAGCATTATTAAAATCACTGCTCCTGAAAAAACGTCCGTTTTTAAAACTTTTTTTTGCATTGATCCATGTCCCCTGGGGCAGGACCCAGGTCCCCAAACACTTTTTATGACAATAACTTGCATATAAGCCTTTAAAATTAGCACTTTTGATTTCTCCCATAGACTTTTAAAGGGTGTTCCGTGGTATTCGAATTTGCCGCGAACACCCCAAATTGTTCACTGTTCGGCGAACTTGCGAACAGCCAATGTTCGAGTCGAACATGAGTTCGACTCGATCTCGAAGCTCATCCCTACTGTCAACCATCAGGATTCGCTATATATGATTGGCGGACAAATTAGAAGCCAGTTGCTTACCTCTCAGTATATGTTATTTTGAGCAAGAACGGCCTAACAGATTCCCATTCTGGTGACGGCAATTTTTCACATTTTTCACAGTTGGTGACCACGATGGTCCTATTTACATATGGACTACAATCATTAGTCTGTTGATGAACATTTAATCTTAATTTAAGACACCTAAAGCATATTTATCTTATTTTCATAATTTGTATGTCTATTGTGCATTATTATTTTCACTTCAGCGCTACACTTTGTTTCACTTGTTTATTTAGCAAATATTCTATTTGTTGTGTTAGCTGCTCACACTTTAGAGTAAGCACAATTATATCACTGGTGTGTTTTGGACTTTATTCTCCCAAATGGAAAAATCTTTCAACCTAAACATTTCGCTAACTGCAAACGATTAGTGTTATTTACTGTACTGTGAATGTGGTTGTTTTTATGTTGGCAAAACCAAGTTACAATTTTGGAGGCGTACATACAGACACATCAGGAGTATGCAGGTTTCCAATCCAGATTTGCCATTTGGATGCCATACAAAACTAATGCATGGAGGTAAATTTCCAAAAATCAAATTCTTGATCTTGGATTGCATCCACCCTAGTCCCAGGGGGGGACTGGAACAAAATCCTCCTCCAGATGGAACTACGATAGATGCACACTTTATAAGCTACATGCCCACCAGTTCTCAATGAAGCATTATGCTTCAAAACCTTTTTAGAGGGTTTTTCATCTGGAGGCATGGAAAAGTAGTGACTTGGTCTTTCACTACTAAATCATAATTTTTCCTGTGTATATTATGTATCTCTGTTCTCTCAACATGCTCATGTGTTTGCCATTCTTGGTATATTACCTGTGAAATATTACTAAAACCTAGCTACATATATAATATGTTTTTGTTACACATATGCTAATCCTGATATACCTTCTATTTTTTTTCTAAATGAATTTTTTCATTTCACATTGGAGTTCCTATCATATTCTCTAGGGGGCAATTAACTGTTCTTGTGTTTGGATACATAATGGAGGTATTTATTCACAATATGTAGTATGTTCCCTATAGCCCTACAGAACATCGAGTTGCTGGCTGTGGCAGGTTCTTTTTTCCTTTCTTTTTTTTCCCCTCTTCTTTTCTCTTTTTGGGCGGGCATACAATCACCCAACACACAAAGCCGCCTGGGCTATTCAACCCACGGCGGACACTTGGAGTACATCGAGCTTTATGCTTGTTTGTCCACCATCTTGCCACTCCAGTGGACATGTGCAGTCTGCTATTGAGGCCATGTGTGTCGGTGGGCTGCGTGCGCAGCTCGCCATTCCATCGCGCTGATGTCACACGCACGCGGCTGGGGCGGGATGCTGTGCACGCAGCTCAGGAGGCCATTTGGAAGGTGGACCTGCTAAGAGAGACACAGCTGGCAGCAGTCAGCTATGCTAATGAAGCAATTAGCTACTAGATATAATGCACATGGCAGCACAGTCACAGCATCCGCTATGAAGTAGCTGGATGTCTGGAGGCTGTGTGCTCTCTCAATCCCCTCTCTAAGGTAACAATCAAATTCAAACCTTTGAACTAATGTTTTACCGACATAGAAAGCTTATCTGCATATATTGAATGCTTTGGGTATACTTTAGATTATAACTAATCGCTATATGACTGTGGATACCTACCTCAGTCAATCCTTGTCTATTGTATAGATACTGGAGGCTTATATGATCTGTAGAAACTTCTCTGTCCAAATTTTGGATTCACATATTGCTCAGGTAGTAACCCTTTGGAATTTTTTGCATTTTAGTCGTGACTAATAGGTCATGTATATCCATGAGTACTTTCTACATTCATTTTCATTTTCAGGCCGTCCTTCCACTCTGTTTTCCCGCAGTGCTTTTGTCTGTTCTGTCCTGGAGGTTCTCTTGTGAGAGGAGGAAGGCCCACTTTTCAGGGCTTCTCGATCTGTGTTTCCAACACAGAGGAAAGTACCCTCTGGTGGGGTTACTCAATCTCCACATGAGATACAGCTCTCCTTTCTTGTTTTTAAATACAAATATGGAATGTTTTATCTGTGACACCATCACAGTACATGTAAGTGCATCTAATACAATATATATAAAAAATATTGTTTGTTTACAAGAATTATGTTTTTTTTTAGAAAAAGAAATATGTATTGACAGTATGTCTTTTGCAATGTCATAGATGCACATGTGTGTTTTCTGAAGAACACCGCTGAGGGAAGAATTTATCTGAAACCTGTTGGGTTAAGGATCACATTTCACTGCGTACTGTAATATCAGTGTCCCTATATACAGATTTGTATACATTCCAAATATTTTCTGTCTTAACCATCATGTTTTTAACATGTTTTGTTAAATAAATATCTTTTCTACATTATAATTATACTTTTTGTATAGATACCAATGCCTTCAAAGTCCTTTTCAGGGATACCCATTCTTTGTTTATGACATTTTGGATGTGGCATTGTATCTATGAGAAGCCAGTTACCGACTTATTTGTTCATAAGAGTAAAAGCATGGCAGGGGTATGTGCGGCGGTGATTGGCACTTATTGGGGTGTGTGGAAATGATTTGGCAGCCACACAGTCATCAGATCACTTCCATCTAACCAATAACACCTGGATTGTCAGATTTACACACACTCCTGGGGGGCTGCAGCCACTGAAGTTTGTGTAAACCCCCCACTGCCATGGCTCAGTGGCATCACTAGGGGGGTGCAGGGGGGTGTGGGGGGGTGCAGTCCACACCCGGGTGACACTCGCTAGAGGGGGGACACCGTCCCAACTGTCCTGAGGGTGAGTAAATCCTTGGTTTTTTTTCAGCTGTCCCGGCCAGAACATCTCCAGTGCCGCAGCTGCTCTGCCCTGTTCTGTATCCTTCTTCCTCCTCCTACTTCCCTGCTGCTGAGCCTGTCACATGTGTCACTATCTCTGCCTGGGCGGCGCGGCTGCTCACTGTTCTCTCCACTCCAGCTGCTGCCTGGAATGGGTGTACTACAGTTTACCTAGCCGTCCACCCTGCCCCCGAGCTAGTGCTGTAATGGGCGAGAGGGTGTCAGCTTGCATTGAGGGGGTGACCGCCGCCGGCCCGAGGTGAGGTGGGGGGTTGCCATGGTGTCTACATGCCACCCAGTGACACCTGAGAGCTAGTGTGGGACTGGGAGGAGTGTATATGTCTAGCGCCCTGTCCTGGTCTGATAACAGTGGGGACAGAAAGTATTCAGACCCCCTTAAATTTTTCACTCTTTGTTATATTGCAGCTATTGCAGCCATTTGCTAAAATCATTTAAGTTCATTTTTTTCCTCATTAATGTACACACAGCACTCCATATTAACAGAAAAACACAGAATTGTTGACATTTTTTGCAGATTTATTAAAAAAGAAAAACTGAAATATCACATGTCCCAAGTATTCAGACCCCTTGCTCAGTATTTAGTAGAAGCACCCTTTTGATCTAATACAGCCATGGGTCTTTTTGGGAAAGATGCAACAAGTTTTTCACACCTGGATTTTGGGGATCCTCTGCCATTCCTCCTTGCAGATCCTCTCCAGTTCTGTCAGGTCAGATGTATGGTGGACAGCCTTTTTTAGGTCTCTCCAGAGATGCTCAATTGGGTTTAAGTCAGGGCTCTGGCTGGGCCATTCAAGAACAGTCACGGAGTTGTTGTGAAGCGACTCCTTCATTATTTAACTGTGTGCTTAGGGTCATTGTCTTGTTGGAAGGTAAACCTTCAGCCCAGTCTAAGGTCCTGAGCACTCTGGAGAAGGTTTTCATCCAGGATATCCCTGTACTTGGCGGCATTCATCTTTCCCTCAATTTCAACCAGTCATCCTGTCCCTGCAGCTGAAAAACACCCCCACAGCATGATGCTGCCACCACCATGCTTCACTGTTGGGACTGTATTGGACAGGTGATGAGCATTGCCTGGTTATCTCCACACATACCGCTTAAAATTAAGGCCAAAAAGTTCTATCTTGGTCTCATCAGACCAGAGAATCTTATTTCTCACCATCTTGGAGTCCTTCGGGTGTTTTTTAGCAAACTCCATGCGGGCTTTCATGTGTCTTGCACTGAGGAGAGGCTTCCGTCGGGCCACTCTGCCATAAAGCCCCGACTGGTGGAGGGCTGCAGTGATGGTTGATTTTCTACAACTTTCTCCCATCTCCCGACTGCATCTCTGGAGCTCAGCCACAGTGATCTTTGGGTTCTTCTTTACCTCTCTCACCAAGGCTCTTCTTCCCCGATAGCTCAGTTTGGCTAGACATCCAGCTCTAGGAAGGGTTTTGGTCGTACAAAAGGTCTTCCATTTAAGGATTATGGAGGCCACTGTGCTCTTAGGAACCTTAAGTGCAGCAGAATTTTTTTGCAACCTTGGCCAGATCTGTGCCTTGCCACAATTCTGTCTCTGAGCTCTTCAGGCAGCTCCTTTGACCTCATGATTCTCATTTGCTCTGACATGCACTGTGAGCTGTTAGGTCTTATATAAACAGGTGTGTGGCTTTCCTAATAAAGTCCAATCAGTATAATCAAACACAGCTGGACTCAAATGAAGGTGTAGAACCATCTCAAGGATGATCAGAAGAAATGGACAGCACCCGAGTTAAATATTTGAGTGTCACAGCAAAGGGTCTGAATACTTAGAACCATGTGATATTTCAGTTTTTCTTTTTTAATAAATCTGCACAAATGTCAACAATTCTGTGTTTTTCTGTCAATATGGGGTGCTGTGTGTACATTAATGAGGAAAAAATGAACTTAAATGATTTTAGCAAATGGCTGCAATATAACAAAGAGTGAAAAATTTAAGGGGGTCTGAATCAAACACAGCTGGACTCAAATGAAGGTGTAGAACCATCTCAAGGATGATCAGAAGAAATGAACAGCACCTGAGTTAAATATATGAGTGTCACAGCAAACGGTCTGAATACTTAGGACCATGTGATATTTCAGTTTTTCTTTTTTAATAAATCTGCAAAAATGTCAACAATTCTGTGTTTTTCTGTCAATATGGGGTGCTGTGTGTACATTAATGAGGAAAAAAATGAACATTAATGATTTTAGCAAATGGCTGCAATATAACAGAGTGAAAAATTTAAGGGGGTCCGAATACTTTCCATCCCCACTGTATAGATATATATATATATACACACACACACACACACACACACACACACACACACACACACACACACACACACACACACAGCTTGGGGGAGCTATGGGAGGGGAGAGGGGGGAACTACTAGCACAAGTGGAGAGGGGGGTCTGCATTGAGGGGTCTATGCTTATGGAGGGGAGGTCTGCACTGAGGGGAATCTATGCTTAGTGAGGGGGATCAATGCTTATGGGGGGTCTGCACTGAGGGGGATCTTTGCTTATGGAGGGGGGTCTGCACTAAGGGGGGTCTATGCTGATGGAGGGGGAGGGGGTCTGCACTGAGGGGGGTCTATGCTGTTGGAGGGGGGGTCTGCACTGAGGGGGGTCTATGATGTTGGAGGGGGGGTCTGCACTGAGGGGTGTCTATGCTGATGGAGGGGGGTCTGCACTGAGGGGGATCTATGCTGATGGAGGAGGTCTGCACTGAGGGAAGTCTGCACTAAGGGGGGTCTGCAGGGGGTCTGTGCTTATGGAGGGGGGTCTGCACTGAAGGGGGTCTATGCTTATGGAGGGGGGTCTGCACTGAGGGGGGAGGTCTATACTGTTGGAGGGGTTTATACTGAGGAAAGGGAGTCTGTACTTAGTGGGGGTTATATTGAGGAAAGGGGTGTCTATACTTAATGGAGGGGGGGTCTGTACTGAGGTAGCGTAGCCTGTACTGAAGGGAGACTATAGTTGAAGTGAAGGGGGATGACATCAATTTTTTTTAGCACCGGGTGACACCAACCCTAGTGATGCCACTGCCATGGCTATAATATATATGGCGGTGATGGTAAAAAGGTTAGAGTCTGATTGTTTATCTTGGGCCTTTGACCTGATTTTCCTTGGTTGTTTAAAAGAGAAGTATGGGTTTCCTTTTTTCTGCTTAATCCTAATCCTCATGAGCTGCTGGTATCTATAAATCTTTCCTGCCCTCTGAGAAGTGCACTCTTTCTGTTAAAATAGAGTTAATTACCTGTGGGAGGGTCTACAGACTTTATTGAAGTGTCATACTGCCTCCCTCTTCCCTGTTGCAGACAGAACAATCTCTGCACACATTCAGGAAAGCAGCAGGCATTAGTGAGTGCAGAAGTCAGTAATAGTGCTCTATACAGTGTATTATATTCTACTTTCCTGCTAAAATTATAATGCAAATAATACATTTTTAAAGTAAAATACAACACTGGCTTTTGTCAGCATTGCCTGCATTTACTGTAAAGCAATTTGAGCCAATATTGTGATTTTATTGGCTTTTCACTTTGTTCTATGTGATTGAGGTGATGGAGCCTTCCATGTATATATGCTTAGCCTGGTTTTACACTGCTAGGAGTACATGGGATGGGGATGATGGGACTGTATAGGAGTACAGGGGATGGGGATGATGGGACTGCATAGGAGTACAGGGGATGATGGGATTGTATAGGAGTACGGGGGATGGGGATGAACAGTACTGTATAGGAGTAGAGTGGATGGTAATGATGGGATTGTATAGAAGTACAGGGGATGGGGATGATGGGACTGTATAGGAGTACAGGGGATGGGGATGATGGGACTGTATAGGAGTACAGGGCATGGGGATGATGGGACTGTATTGGAGAACAGGGGATGGTGATGATGGGACTGTATAGGAGTACAGGGGATGGGAATGATGGGACTGTACAGGAAATCAGGGGATGGGGATGACAGGATTGTATAGGAGTACAGGGGATGGGGATGATGGGACTGTATAGAAGTACAGGGGATGGGGGTGAGTGGACTGTATAGCAGTATTGGGGATGGGGATGATGGGACTGTATAGGAGAACAGGGGATGAGGATGATGGGGCTGTACAGGAAATAAGGAGTTGGGGACGATGGGACTGTATAGGAGTCAGGTGATGAGGGATAGATATGACATCAGTGGTGGTGATGGGGGGATAGGGATGACATTAGTGGTGGTGGTGAAAGGAGATGTGGATGGTGGTGGGGGATGGGATCAGTGACATAGGGATAATTTTTATGTACAATAAGTCTTGGTTCACACTGACAGTGGGAATGGGACTGTATAGGAGTACTTGGGATGGGGATGATGGGACTGTATATGAATACAGGGGATGGGGATGATGGGACTGTATAGGAGTACTGGGGATGGGGATGATGGGACTGTATAGGAGTACAGGGGATGGGGATGATGGGACTTACAGGAAATCAGGGGTTTGGGATAGGGACTGTATAGGAGTACAGGTGATGGGGATAGAGATGACATCAATGCTGGTGGTGATGAGGGATAGGCATGACATCAGTGAAGGTGGTGATGGGGGATAGGGGTGACATCAGTGGTGGTGGTGCTGGTGATGGGGGATAGGGATGACATCTGTGGTGGTGGTGATAGGGTAGGGTTTACATCAGTGGTGGTGATGGGGGGGCCAAGGATGACATCAGTGGCAGTGGTGACGGGGGATAGGGATGACATCAGTGGTGGTCGGTGGTGGTGATGGGGGATAGGGATGACATCAGTGGTGGTAATGGGGGGATAGGGATGACATCAGTGGTGGTAATGGGGGGATAGGGATGACAGCAGTGGCGGTAATGAGGGGAGGATAGGGATGACATCAGTGGTGGTGGTGATGGCGGATAGGGATGACATCAGTGGTGGTGGTGGTGATGGGGATAGGGATGACATCGGTGGTGGTGATGGGGGGATAGGGATGACATCAGTGGCAGAGGGATGGTGGTAGGGGGATGGGTGCAGTGACATAGGGATGATTTTTATGTACAATAAGTCCTGGTTCACACTGACAGCCGCAATGGGACTGTATAGGAATACAGGGGATACTGATGATGGGACTGTCTAAAGTTTAGGGGATGGGGATAATGGGACCGTTTTTGGAGTACAGGGGATGAGGATGATGGGACTGTATCGGAGTACAGGTGATGGGGATGACAGGACTGTATAAGAGTACATGGGGATGTAGATAATAGGATAGGACTTACAGGAAATAAGGGGTTGGGGACGACGGGACTGTATAGGAGTACAGGTGATGGGGGATAGATATGACATCAGTGGTGGTGATGGGGGGATAGGGATGACATTAGTGGCGGTGGTGACAGGAGATATGGATGGTGGTGGGGGATGGGATCAGTGACATAGGGATAATTTTTATGTAAAATAAGTCCTGGTTCACACTGACAGTGGGAATGGGACTGTATAGGAGTACAGGGGATGCGGATGATGGGTCTGTATAGGAATACAGGGGATGATGGGACTGTATATGAATACTGGGGATGGGGATGATGGGACTGTATATGAATACTGGGGATGGGGATGATGGGACTGTATAGGAGTACAGGTGATGGGGATGATGGGACTGTACAGGAGTACAGGGGATGATGGGACTTACAGGAATCAGGGGTTGGGGATAGGGACTGTATAGGAGTACAGGTGATGGGGATAGAGATGACATCAATGCTGGTGGTGACGGGGAATAGGCATGACATCAATGGAGGTGGTGATGGGGGGATAGGGGTAACATCAGTGGTGGTGGTGCTGGTGATGAGGGATAGGAGTGACATCGGTGGTGGTGGTGATAGGGTAGGGTTTACATCAGTGGTGGTGATGGGGGGGCCAGGGATGACATCAGTGGCAGTGGTGATGGGGGATAGGGATGACATCAGTGGTGGTAAGTGGTGGTGGTAGTGATGGGGGATAGGGATGACATCAGTGGTGGTGGTGACAGGGGGGATAGGGATGACATCAGTGGTGGTGGTGCAAGGGGGATAGAGATGATATCAGTGGAGGTAATGGGGGATTGGGATGACATCAGTAGTGGTGGTGGTGATGGGGATAGGGATGACATCAGTGGCGGTAATGAGGGGAGGATAGGGATGACATCAGTGGTGGTGGTGATGGGGGGATAGGGATGACACCAGTGGTGGTGATGGGGATAGGGATAACATTGGTGGTGGTGGTGATGGGGGGATAGGGTTTACATCAGTGGTGGTGGTGATGGGGGGATAGGGATGACATCAGTGGCAAAGGGATGGTGGTGGGGGGATGGGATCAGTGACATAGGGATGATTTTTATGTACAATAAGTCCTGATTCCCACTGACAGCGGGAATGGGACTGTACAGGAATACAGGGGATGGGGATGATGGGACTGTATTGGAGTACAGGGAATGGGGATGATGGGATTGTATAGAAGTGCAGGGGATGGGGATAATGGAACTATTTTTGGAGTACTGGGGATAAGGATGATGGGACTGTATCGGAGTACAGGTAATGGGGATGACAGGGCTGTATAGGAGTACAGGGGATGGGGGTGGTAGGACTGTACAGGAAATCAGGGGTTAGGGACAACTGGACTGTATAAGAGTACAGGTGATGGGGGATAGATATGACACCAGTGGTGGTGATGGGGGGATAGGGATGACATTAGTGGCGGTGGTAATGGGTGATATGGGTGGTGGTGGGGATGGGATCAGTGACATAGGGATGATTTTTATGTACAATAAGTCCTGGTTCACACTGACAGTGGGAATGGCACTGTATAGGAGTACAGGGGATGGAGATGATGGGACTGTATAGGAATACAGGGGATGGGAATGATGGAACTGTATAGGAGTACTGGCAATGGGGATGATGGGACTGTATAGGAGTACAGGGGATGGGGATGATGGGACTGTATAGGAGTACAGGGGATGGGGATGATGGGACTGTACAGGAAATCAGGGATTGGGGATAGGGACTTTATAGGAGTACAGGTGATGGGGATAGAGATGACATCAATGGCGGTGGTGAAGGGGGATAGGCATGACATCAGTGGGGGTGGTGATGGGGGGATAGGGGTGACATCAGTGGTGGTGGTGCTGGCAATGGGGAGATAGGGATGATATCAGTGGCGGTGGTAATGGGGGGATAGGGATGACATAAATGGTGGTGGTGATGGGGGGATAGGGTTTACATTGTGGCGGTGGTGATGGGGGATAGGGATGACATCAGTGGCGGTGGTGATGGGGGATAGGGATGGCATCAATGGTGGTGGTGACGGGGGATAGGGATGAAATCAGTAGCAGAGGGATGGTGGTGGGGGTGACATCAGTGGTGGTGGTGACGGGGATGACATCAGTGGTGGTGGTGGTGGTGATGGGGGATAGGGATGATATCAGTGGTGGTGATGGGGATGACATCAGTGGTGGTGGTGGTGGTGGGGACGACATCAGTGGTGGTGATGGGGGATAGGGATGACATCAGTGGTGGTACAAACCAGAGCTATTTAAATGCTCCACCCGAAAGTGGTGCAACAAAGAGCCCAGCTTGAGTGTGTAAAAACTAGACTTGAAAAGATTAGCATAATGAAGATAGAACAGAGAGTACAATATGAGGAAAAATGTACTAACATTCCACTTCTTTCCCTTAAAAAAGTCTTTGGTTGCTTTTGCAGTATGCTTCGGGTCATTGTCCATCTGCACTGTGAAGCACCGTCCAATGAGTTCTGAAGCATTTTGCTGAATATGAGCAGATAATATTGCCCAAAACACTTCAGAATTCATCCTGCTGCTTTTGTCAGCAGTCACATCATCAATAAATACAAGAGAACCAGTGCCCACGCCATGACACTACCACCACCATGCTTCTCTGACGAGGTGGTATGCTTTGGATCATGAGCAGTTCCTTTCCTTCTCCATACTCTTCTCTTCCCATCGCTCTGGTACAAGTTGATCTTGGTCTCATCTGTCCATAGGATGTGGTTCCAGAACTGTGAAGGCTTTTTTAAATGTTGTTTAACAAACTCTAATCTGGCCTTCCTGTTTTTCAGGCTCACCGGAGGTTTACATCTTGTGGTGAACACTCTGTATTCACCCTGGTCAAGTCTTCTCTTGATTGTTGACTTTAACACATATACACGTACCTCCTGGAGAGTGTTCTTGATCTGGCCAACTGTTGTGAAGGTTGTTTTCTTCACCAGGGAAAGAATTCTTCGGTCATCCACCACAGTTGTTTTCCGTGGTCTTCCGGGTCTTTTGGGGTTGCTGAGCTCACCGGTGCATTCTTTCTTTTTAAGGATATTCCAAACACTTGATTTGGCCACACCTAATGTTTTTGCTATCTCTCTGATGGGTTTGTTTTGCTTTTTCAGCCTAATGATGGCTTGCTTCACTGATAGTGACAGCTCTTTGAATCTCATATTAAGAGTTGACAGCAACAGATTCCAAATGCAAATAGCACACTTGAATTTAACTCTGGACCTTTTATCTGCTCCTTGTAAATGGGATAATGAGGGAATAACACATACCTGGCCATGGAACAGCTGAGCAGCCAATTGGCCCATTACTTTTGGTCCCTTAAAAAGTGGGAGGCACATATACAAACTGTTGTAATTCCTACACCATTCACCTGATTTGGATGTAAATACCCTCAAATTAAAGCTGAAAGTCTGCAGTTAAAGCACATCTTGTTTGTTTCATTTCAAATCAATTGTGTTGGTGTATAGAGCCAAAAAGATTAGAATTGTGTCAATGTCCCAATATTTATGGACCTGACTGTACCTAATAAAGACCCCCCATTGGAGGTGATTGTGGGATAGGGATGAAATCAGTGGCAGAGGGATGTTTTTTTATGTACAATAAGCCTACATTCACACTGACAGCGGGAATGAAATCATACAAGTTTAACTGAACTCACACAATTTCATTCCCACATGTCAGTCCTGACTTCAGGGGCGATTTCAGAGACATCTGTACGGGTTGCTGCACAAATGTAAATGGAAATCGCACCCCAAATTTGCCAAAAGTAGTACAGAAACTGCTTTTGGTGATCAATGTGGCGCCACATCACACCAATTCGGATGGTGCCATTGCCGCTGATTTGGCATGCGATTTGACATGCCAAATCATTTCAATGTGAACCTCCAGACTGCCCAGCAGAGAGAGAGATAGAGGGATACCAGGGGAGGACTCACCACAGGCTGCCATATGCTACCAGAAGTCAGCACCGTGTCTCTGCCACTGTGTACCCCTCAGGACTGCACCAAGAGGTGCTAGGGACCACTTCCACATCCTCTGACCCTCAGAAGCCAAGGGAAGGCCGCTGCTGTGAGCTACAAGAAAATGGCGATTCATGACCACTCTGAGCCAGCTCTCTCAGCCCATACTGGCACTGGGTCTTAGCGAAAATGGGCACTGAGCATGGCAAATGCAGGATGTCTCCAAAAGTGATGGAAAAATGGTGGCTGCGGCTCCGGGAAAATAGCTGCCGGACAAAAATAGCCACATGGCAGCCATATGAACCTATGCTGGACCCAGAGATCCTCCTCTACACTGAAGTGGGGGGTTGTCAGCCAGGAGTAACATTGTGACACAGACTATAGGTGCCTAGTCATATGTGTCCACATGAGACATTTACCTCACTGGC
Source organism: Lithobates clamitans (assembly GCA_037952925.1). NCBI lineage: Eukaryota > Metazoa > Chordata > Amphibia > Anura > Ranidae > Lithobates > Lithobates clamitans. Next base: position 1,224,939 of record JBBGZY010000959.1, on the reverse strand, counting down.
CACCTCAGTCCAGGATGGGGCATAGTCGCTGTTGACTGACAGCGGAGCTAGCGGTCTGTGTGCTCTTGCTGGTCAAACTGGGGTGACCTGACTGTTGATAGAAGATCTCCACATGAAAAAAATCCCAGGAAAAGAAAAGGAAAAAAATAAGAAAGCTATAAGACCACAAGTCCCTGCATAAAATAATACATCCATACTCCTGGCACTAGGAACAATGACTGGAGGCCTATAGTAGAGAAGGGTTTTATGTCCAGGGAAGACTGTCCATAGGAGGTGCCAACGTTTTTTTTTCTGCCTAGTGTTCTACTCCTGTAGGTGTTGCTATAAAACCCTTTTTGGTCATGGATGAAAAAGAGGCTGTGTCCATCAATGAACATAAAAGAAATCTTCCTTTATCTTCATAGAATGCAAGAAGGTAAACAAAATCTTCAGCCTTTAGACCACTTTAAGTGATATTGCAGATGAGAACTAGGAATGTACATCTTTGTATGTTTCTAATTATTAAAGCGGGGTTCCACTATCTCGGATAATTTTTTTTTTGGCAAAATGACAAATATTACGATCTATTAATATAGAACTCACTTGTTCCGTTTTTGAGGTTCAGTGCTGCCCGTTTTCTCCTAATAAAGAAAGTTATAAATTCTGCTCGAGACGGTTGTCATCTTGCCTGTGGGCATGTGAAGCCAACAGGCATCCTCTTCCGGGATACGGTGCTGCTGATCGACCAGCATGCACCGCCCTTTCTATTTCCGATATCGCGCATGCGCAGTAGACTGACATCGGAGCGCCCTCAACAGCTCCGGTTGCCATCACAACGAGCGGCGTTGTAGGAAGTCCCGCCCTGTTGTGATGGCAACGCTGATAATGACGTCACTTCCAGGATAGAAATCTCGAGATAACTCGCGCCAGGCCGCCGCACTGACTCCTGGGAACAATGACACAAGCTCCTAGGAGCCAGTGCGGCTTATAGGAAGTGACGATTTAGCCGCAGTAAACACGCCCATAACCGCAGGATGGACTTCCTGGAAGACACAAAGATACTAACAGCAACAAAGGTACAGTAGAAAAAAAAAGTGCCGTTTTGTCAATAGGCCATTTCGGTAATGCTCTTCATCTATTGTTTTAAAAACGGGTGGAGATCTGCTTTAAGTGACATCCAAATCTCCTCTATCATTCAGGAACAAATCATCATGACTCCCAGTCCTGTGACCACTATGAAATCTCTGACATGGTGATCATATTAGAATAAACAAACACATCTGTTATGATGTCACAATACCTCACACAGATAGAAGCATTTTGACATCTGAAGTTGGCAGGCTACAGTTTTTAACCACTTGCCGACCAGCCACCACAGTTGCTCACCCCCAGAGCTGATGCGAGTGCCGGAGGGGGCGATGACCACTGGGCTCCCCCGAACACTCGTGACACAGCGATAACCAGAATCTGTGTGTGTAAACACACAAATCCCGGTTCTCTGAGGGGAGAAGAGACTGATCATTTGTTCATACAAAGTATGAACAGCAATCTGTCATTTCCCCTAGACAGTCCCATCCCCCTTCAGTTAGAACACAGAGAGGGAACACAGGTAACCCCTTGATTGACCCCTAGTGTTAACCCCTTCCCTGCCAGTGACATTTTTACAGTAATCAGTGCACTTTTATAGCACTGATCGCTGTATAAATGGCAATGGTCCCAAAAATGTGTCAAAAGTGTCCGATGTGTCTGCCATAATGTCGCAGACCTGATAAAAATCGCAGATCGCCGCCATTACTAGTAAAAAAAAAAATATAATAAAAATGCTATAAATCCATCCTCTAATTTGTAGATGCTATAACTTTTGCGAAAACCAATCAATATACGCTTATTACGATTTTTATTACCAAAAATATGTAGAAGAATACATATCAGCCTAAACTGAGAAAAAATTTGGTTTTTTTTACAAAAAAAGGGGATATTTATTATAGAAAATAAAATTATAAAATTAAATATGTGGTGCTGCCTAAGCCTAAGTGCAAAAGCAGATGAAAGAGCAATGAACAAAAAATATATAGTGCAATAATAATCAATAAAATATAATGCAATAATAGATGATCAATAAATAACATGAACAATGATCAATTAATAACATGAATTAAAATATAATCACTGACAATAATACAGTGCGATAAGGAATGAGATAAGCCCATTCAAGAAAGTGCAATGTACACGAAAGTGAAGAAACAATGTGCAAAACAGTAGATGAACTAGTGACACATTATTGCGTGTAAAAAATGTCCAAAAAAGATAATAGTAGTAAGTGAAAAGTGCAGTCCAAAGAACCATGCAATACGATTCCCAATAACAACAAAGTCCGGTCTTCTGAAGATAATAAAGAAAAGTGCAGTAAACGATCACCCCAGCCTCTCACCTGTAGTAGCGGCCCCCAATGGGCCGAATCGAGCGTGAACCAATAAGTGGTAAAACTGTATCCAGGGGATCAGCTTCCGGTGGTAGTCACAGCACATGGGGGACACACGTAATCGAGCCAAAGATAGCACTCTCCCACACTCAATAGATGTCCTCAGATGTATGGTGAAAAGAAAAGAAGTAGCTCCATAGTGTAGTAATTAAAAGATATTTATTCCAAAAAAATGCAGCAACTTACATATAAAAACGATAAGATCAGTAGTGAAAGCAGAAGCTTCCGGGTTTGGCCGTACCCGGAAACAGTGGCACCTGGCTCCTCTCTGACGTGTTGCGTTACAACACACATGACTTTTTCAAAGGTTCAAGGAGTCAGGTGTCGAACACCTAGTATAAATAGTCACAACCGCTGTCATGGCAACAGCGGATAATATAACCAAATAGAATCTCTGTAAATACTAGACAATAAAAGACATCTTAAAAAGGCATAATTAATATATGAGTAGCGTAAAAAAATAATGACAGACTCAATCACTAATCCATCAAAGAAATTGAAGCTATAAGGGATAAAAATAGAAAGATAAACCAGATTCACAGACGCCATCTGGTGGTGGAAAGACGCAAATACCATCTAATGAAAATAACAAAAAAGAAAAATCCACCAAAATCCCAGGCGCCATCTAGTGGTAGATACAGAATAGGCATACCCTGTAATCTATAACTCACTGGTGACATCTAGTGAGTATAACATATGCATACAAGGATAACTTAGGAAAAAAATATCACAAGACTCCCAGCCCCACTAGTCATACATAGTGGGAATACAGAATAATAACATTCAAAAAAGAATATACAGATAACCTAAAATAAATAAAATCGTGAAAGAAAGGCCAGTCCAACTAATACCAGATCCAGACAGTACTAACATAGGGTTCCTGATATCCATTGATCTAATCATATAGTGACATCTTCCACCACAAGGGAAACAATGACCACAATTGAAAGTAAAACCATAAATATATTAAAAATTAGAGATAAAACAATTAAGGTTGAATTCTACGGGGGCGTGTCCAAGATGGCGATGGTGCAGGACGTCTAGTCAGGGAGCTCTGCAGCCACCGCGGGGAATTCATCCTTAAAACCCACTCTGTACTTCTCCCAAACCGCCGAGGTGCCTCCCGCTCCCCCCCGCTGATGCGGACACGAAATCGGCGCCGCCAGGATCAACTCTGCCGAAGTAATACCCGGAGTAACACAGCCGGAGCGGCCGCACACGTGGAAGCAGTAGGCAATATGGCGACACAGACGGAAGACCCGGACCCTGCTCTCACTGAGCAAAGCAACTTCGCGGCTCTGATGCAAGCTATAACGGGATGTCAATCCTCCCTGTCCACACTCACCACCAAAATCGATACTGTGCAGCTGGATATTGGGCGCATCAGACAGGACTTTGAAAAGGTGAGGAAGAGAGTGACAGAGGTTGAAAATCGGGTGGGGGAGGCTGAAGATACGATCAGGGATCACTCGGCTTCTCTACATACACTGCAAGTCAGGGTCAAACATCTAGAAACGAGAGCCGAGGATTCCGAAAATCGTAATCGTCGCAACAATTTGAGGATCATAGGACTCCCTGAGGGATCGGAGGGCTCTGATACCACTGCCTACACAGAGAAACTCCTCCGCACGTTGTTCCCTCAGGCAGGCTTCTCACCCCAATTTGTCATTGAGAGGGCCCATCGGATGCCGCCGAACCGAGGTCCGCCTGGAACCCCACCTCGTACATTCATATTCCGCCTGCTTAACTACAGGGATCGTGACCTGGTGTTACGTGAGGCCCGAAAAATGGCTGAAATCCGCCATGAAGCGGCCCGCCTGATGTTTTTCCCGGATTTTTCTGTGACCACCCAGAAGCAGAGAAAGTCATTTGATCAAGTGAAGCAGGCCATGAGAACGCAGGGTATACGATACAGCATGCTGTTTCCCGCCCGACTCCGTGTGCAAGATGGCGAAAGTGTCCGATTTTTTACGTCCCCAGAAGAGGCCTCACGCTGGCTGAATACACTACCCAGACACTAGGTATGTGCGTATTCCTTCTTTATGCAAGTTGCCTTATAACCCTAACATACTGTCTGAACTGGCGGCAAGATGTTGTGGAATTCTCTGCTGATTCGGAATGCCTCAGCACAAGACCCCTGACTTACCCTTCTGCTATGTTGGCGCTGCAAAGGGGGCGAGTTTAATGTTTGACACAGGAAACCCCTAAAAAGACTGCATTCCTCACCCCGACTGCATACTGGTTTCTGGGGGGGGAAATGTGTGCTGGACGTTCGCTAAACGTGTTGCGATTGCCTACATATTTGCTCATGTTGTTTATACACGGCGTTGCGGGACTGGATCGATGGAAACACCTGCTAATGAGCCGCTACCAATTGATTACAACGCTGCCTGGTTGATCACCTTCTGATTTGAAGATCCGGAGCAACAACTGACATTTTGCCTTGGTTGGATGGGCTTCTGGGGGGGGGAGGGGGGTAAGGGGGGAGTGAAACTCCTAATAATTTTATAATACGTTAAGTCTGAGCCCCTGGCACTGGCCAGGTGAAGTACACACCTATTCCCGCTGATGGCGGCATCTTCCTTAGACTGGAAACACTGTTATTTAAGTAGTCGTTATCTACTTCCTCTCATCTGGTACATGACCTCGTGAGGTCTATGACCTTTTTTGGTTTCAGGGAACAAGCGTACCCAGGTTTGGGGGGTATGCGGGGTGGGGGGGGGGGTGTGTTTGAGGGAAGGGAGTTATATATGTTTTACACAGAAATGTTATATGGTACAACACGCAAATGTACGATGCTTGCTGCCAATATGTGTACTGTCTTCAGCTGTGTTGTGGAGGATGGGCGTGGGTCTCTCCCTTGGAGGTCCGGGTGCACTCCTCAATCTACATAATGCTGCAATGTGTTCTGACTTCTTATGGCCCCCATAAAGCTTATTTCCTGGAACGTTCGGGGTATGAACTCCCGAATAAAGCGTTCATTGATCTTTAATTTTCTCAAATCATACTCTCCGGATATTTGTATACTACAGGAAACCCACCTCACTGGAGGACGGGTTCTGAGTCTTAAAAAACCGTGGGTGGGCCATTATTATCATACCACATTTTCCTCATACGCCAGGGGGGTCAGTATACTAATTCGTAAGACCCTGCCCTTTACATTGCTGGACTTGCACCTGGACCCCGAGGGTAGATACATAGTTATGCATGCAGATATTGCTAATGTAAGTATGATAATTGTGGGACTCTATATACCTCCACCAGCATCACTAGCAGTTCTCCACAAGGTCACCACTCTCATTGCAGGGTACCCCACAGACAATGTGATCTTGGCGGGGGATTTCAATATGCCACCATGCCCGAATTTGGACAAACTGACGCCCGATTCGGCTACGGAGTCCCCACTGTCTAGATGGACCTCTACGTTTGCTCTTACGGATGTCTGGCGTTGGAAAAATCCCCTGCTGAGATCTTATACCTGCCAGTCGGCCTCCTACAGGGCTATGTCCCGTATAGACCTAGTGTTTGCCACCACCAGTGTTCTTAATATGGTTCACGAAATTACCCACCTGTCTAGAGGTATATCAGATCACTCTCCTCTTTTACTTAGTTTGAATATGAGGCCTGTCCCTGCCGACTGTCTTTGGCGCTTGTCGCGTTTTTGGATCTCAGATGATCGCATAGAGAACGATGCTGAAGTTGCAATGAGGGACTTCTGGGTTGATAATCCCCCTGCAACGACACCTGCTTCTAGCTGGGAATCTTTTAAATTTCACGCCCGGGATCATTATCAGACAGCGATTGCACGTGCCCGGCGTCAGACTGGGGCAGCTCTGCTCCAAGCTGAGCGCAGGGCGGCTGATTTAGAAACCCATTACACCAGTACCAGAGATGAGACGGCCAGGGCGGATCTGCAGTGTGCAGTACGTGAAGTAGCGCTCCTCAGAGTAGCAGCCACGAAAACACACCTATTGCATCAATCGCAGCGCATTTTTGAGCAGGGTGAGCGGACCGGGAGGCTACTGGCATGGCTTTCCAGGGAGCAAACGGTAACCACTACAGTGGCTAACGTCAGGGACGGGTCGGGGCGACTACTGTCTAACCCCAGGGAGATAAACACCCGTTTTGCCTCATATTATGAGGATTTATATACATCCAAGGTAAGATACTCCAATGCAGATCTGCATGCCTATGTGGAGACTATTACACTGCCCTCCCTGTCGGAGGAGGCCCGCGGGAGGCTTGACGCTCCGCTCACCCTCAAAGAACTGCAAAACGCCATTGGCTCCCTACAATCTGGGAAAACTCCAGGGGACGATGGACTTCCAGTGGAATTCTATAAGACCCATATGGAGACTATAGCTGTAAGATTACTGGAGATCCTGTCTACCTCCTTTGAAGTAAATTCTTTACCCCCCTCTATGTCCAGAGCTGTAATAGTTGTGATACCCAAGTCTGGAAAGGACCCTGAGCTATGCTCATCGTATAGGCCTATTTCCTTGTTGAATGTCGACGCCAAAATACTAGCAAAGGTGTTGGCCACCAGACTCAACACGGTTATTTTATCATTAATTCATGGAGACCAAACTGGCTTTATGCCGGGAAAAGGAACAGACATTAATTTACGAAGACTCTATACTATCTTGGCGAGCCCATCTCCTGGGAGGGGGGCCGGTGTGGTGGCTTCCCTGGATGCAGAGAAAGCCTTTGACTCGGTGGAGTGGGAATACTTATGGCTAATCCTACATAAGTTCGGGATGGGACCCAACTTCATTAAATGGATCCGGCTGTTGTACTCCGGCCCATTGGCTAGAGTCCGTACGGGTGGGGTTCTGTCGGCTTCTATTCCCCTCCACCGAGGTACTAGGCAGGGCTGTCCGCTTTCGCCGGCCCTCTTTGCTCTGGCGATCGAACCGCTAGCGGAGCTTCTTAGGACATCACATGAAGTGGGGGGCATCTCGTTCCCACCCCTAGTAGAAAAGGTTTCCCTCTACGCGGACGATATGTTATTGTATCTTCGTGACTCCCAGCAATCACTCAGAGCAGCCTTATCCATTATTGACAGATTTGGCGCCTTCTCGGGGATTAGGGTGAACTGGGAGAAATCCCTCCTGTTCCCCCTGACGGACACACAACCGGTAATGGACTCACCCCTTCCCCTAAAGAAAGTCTCTAAATTTAAATATCTAGGCATTCAGATCCAATCTAACTTGCAAAGCTACCTAGTGGATAATGTATTTCCCATCCTGAACCAGCTCACTCAGCGCTGTGCGGTGTGGAAAAAGCTGCCATTAACCCCGGTAGGGAGGGTGAACTTGCTCAAGATGTCCTTCCTCCCCAAATTTTTATATGTTTTTCGCCATACCCCGGTCCCCATTCCTAATTCATTCTTCCTCAAATTAGATCAAGCCGTCACCTCTTTTGTATGGGCTGGGACAACACCCAGGGTTGCCAAACAAACTCTACAGCTATCACTCACAGAAGGAGGCCTATCCCTGCCAAATTTCAAGAAATACTATTGGGCGGCGCTGCTGGTCACCGTCCGTTGGTGGTTTGCTCGGGATCAGAGCAACCCGGCGGTCAACCTGGAGGCTGCGATTTTAGGCTCATATTCTGAACTTAGTAACCTGGTCTATAGAGGCCCGAGATACAGCCTTCAGGTTACTACGCCTATGAAAACGACGGTGAGGGTGTGGCAGCAGGTCTCCTCATATCTTGCCGATGAGGGCACTGTCTCCCCACATACTCCGCTGTGGGGCAACCCAATGTTATCACACCTCCAGTCTGTTCCGGACCCCCAGGTTTGGGCCAGGCACGAGGTCCGAACATTACGACACATATTTAGGGGGGGACGGCTCCTCACCTTTGCGGAACTGAGAGCAAAATATAACCTACCCCCGTGGATGTTCTTCCGCTTTATGCAACTACGGCATGCGGTTGGTGCACAGTTTCCGCGTGGGGTGGAGCTGTCTACTCACTCGGTTGAGTCCCTGTTGTTGACCGACCACCTAGATCGAACACTATCCTCTATATACCTCAGACTCACGTGTAAAGACACCTCCAAAATGCTCCCACTTTTTCATAAATGGCAGTCGGACATTCCGGCTCTCACTGAAGAGGACTGGTCAGAGGGCCTACAACAATGCATCCCATTTATGATCTCAGCAAGGGACAGATTTGTGCAACTAAAGTTCCTCCATAGGGTATACTATACCCCACAACGATTATCTAGGATTTACCCTGGACTTGACGATAGGTGTCCAAAATGCAGACAGTCGGTGGGGACCTTTTTTCATGTGGTATGGTCATGCCCGGTTCTCCAGAGTTACTGGCATGACGTTGTGACTGACATGAATGGAGTAACAGGATTACAATTACAACTTGACCCGATGGTGTTCCTTTTGGGCATCACAGATAACCTGAATACAGCCAAACATACCAAATTGTTTGTGTTTTACGCGGCCTACTATGCCAGGAAAACAATTCTGCTGCGCTGGAGGCTACCGGAACCCCCCACTGTTGGGGCTTGGAGGGTTCTAATAAACACAGTACTCCCGATATATAAGCTTACATATATGGGCAGGAATTGTCCAAAGAAATTCAAAAAAATTTGGGCGACCTGGGTTGAGGCTAGACAACTGGTGGTGTAGGTTCACTGGTGGCTTGGGACCCGGGAGGCTGACTGGCTGGAAATGGGTGGTGAGTATTGCCCCTGATTTACAAAGGGGGTCTATATGATTCTACTCACTCATACCCTCCCTCTCCTCGCCCCCTACATAGTGCAGACGTCCCTCGGTGGGCACTGACCTATATGTGTGGAGGTTCCTTTTGATATCCTACCCCTCTCATCCTTATTTTCTCCTCTTAATTCCTCCCCTTTATCCTTGTAGGTGATTTCTTCTACATCTTCCTCAACCCTTTTAGCCTTCCCTCTTCTCTGGACCCTTCTTCTTCGTCTCCCCTCTCCCCCTCCCCCTCTTCCTAACAAGACCTTCCTTGGACTAGTGAAATTCTAGGGGATTAGAATTGATATAGGTAAAGATCTAATACATAAAAAGACGAAGTTAAAACCACAATAGATGAGAATGAGACTCCTTTCAGTGTTTCCGGTAAAGTCTACTAACAATCAAAACAAATAGATAGTTTTAGGCCCTGTTGGAAATACCTGTATGATGCTTTTTGTACTATATTGAAATGCGGCAACTGACTGCAATTACTCATGTACAATAATATGATCTTCAAACTTAACTGTAATGTGCAGATTACTCAATAAACATTTTCTGTGTTTAAAAAAAAAAAAAAAAAAGGTTGAATTCTACATTGTGCCCTAGTGGCGATAAAGTACATAATTCATAAATCCATCTCGACTCAGCTTGACTGATCTTAATAACTTTATTATCTCCCCTCCAGTGGGGTGTATATTTTTCAATTCCACAAACTTTTAATGACGAGGGATCACTGTTATGATATTTTGCATAATGTCTTGATAAGCTATGCTTATCAAAACTCTTTTTTATGTTTTGCACATGTTCCCACAACCTCTTCCATAGTGCTCTCTTCATTCTACCAATATATTTAATTTGGCAAGGGCACTCTAATAAATAAACAACCCCTTTGCTATGGCATGATATACAATCTTATATTGGGTAATTCTGAAGCTTCTGCTTTCACAACTGATCTTATCTTTTTTTATGTAAGTTGCTGCATTTTTTTGGAATAAATATCTTTTAATTACTACACTATGGAGCTACTTCTCTTTTCACTATACATCTGAGGACATCTACTGAGTGTGGGAGAGTGCTATCTTTGGCTCGATTATGTGTGTCCCCCATGTGCTGTGACTACCACCGGAAGCTGATCCCCTGGATACAGTTTTACCACCTGTTGGTTCATGCTTGATTCGGCCCATTGGGGGCCGCTACTACAGGTGAGAGGCTGGGGGAAATAGGTGCCGCACTCCGGAACATGACTGGATGAACACATCTATCTGTAGACACTTGTTGCCACAGTGATTGTTTACTGCACTTGCACTTTTCTTTATTATCTTCAGAAGACCGGACTTTGTTGTTATTGGGAGTCGCATTGCATGGTTCTTTGGACTGCACTTTTCACTTACTACTATTATCTTTTTTGGACATTTATTACACGCAATAATGTGTCACTAGTTCATCTACTGTTTTGCACATTGTTTCTTCACTTTCGTGTACATTGCACTTTCTTGAATGGGCTTATCTCATTCCTTATCGCACTGTATTATTGTCAGTGGTTATATTTTAATTCATTTTATTTATTGATCATTGTTCATGTTATTTATTGATCATCTATTATTGCATTATATTTTATTAATTGTTATTGCACTATATATTTTTTGTTCATTGCCCTTTCATCAGCTTTTGCACTTAGGCTTAGGCAGCGCCACATATTTTGTTTTTTATTTATCTGAGTTATGTGAGTACACTGTTTTATGTTGGCGGCTCCTTTTTTAGCTTACTGGTCAGTGTGGTTTTGCGCATTAGTGTATATAATTGTTTTGTAAAATGATAAAATTGTCGCTCCTTTTTTGTTTACAGGGAAAAAAATAAAAACTGCAGAGATGATCAAATACCACCAAAAGAAAGCTCTATTTGTGGGAAAAAAAGGACATCAATTTTGTTTGGGTGCAGTGCCGTACGACCGCGCAATTGTCAGTTAAACAAGGCAGTGCCGAATCTCAAAAAATGGCCTAGTCATTCAGCAGCCAAATCTTCTGGGGCTGAAGCGATTAAAGGGCAATACAGTAGTCCAATGGTGAGAACACGTTTTATAGATCCATTTCCTGCAATGAGCTTCTGGCCGTGTAATAAAATAGAATACAATTTAGCGTTCAAGAACTATGAACCTACTAAGAGAAGACAGACCCCAGATCCAGTATAATCGGTGTCCATAGATAATCATTACAATTTCTACAGATTCAGATCTAAAAGCCCTCGGTGGAGTAGATGGTACAAATGAAGTGTAATTATTCCAACACTATCTCCTCACCTTACACAAAGTGATTCCTGTATTAGATACACTACGGGTTTTATTTACCTTTCAGCTCCGGAGTCAGGGAATGTCCGAGTTCATCCAGCAGAATCTGATCCGGCAGACCCTCACCTATAGAGAGGAATATAAGATGATGGCTCTGAGTCATGTATGATTGAAGCTGACCTTTCACATACACCAAGCTACACATTACAATTACGTCCAAGCAGCAGAATATCACGAATTCTATGTTACATGTAACATGTCAGAGTAAAGTTCTCCATTTTATGACCATATATAAATATGCAAAAGTGATCTGATTAAGATTGTGTTCTGAATAAGTGTATGGAATAGAGTTGGCGTGTGATATTGGAGTGGAGAGAGATAGAAAAGGGCTCTGTTCATTGCTACTAGCAAGTTAGTGTGCTACAGTGTAGAGTAAAAATACTGATAGAGCAGTGTGAGTTTAGTGCAACCATTCATTTTTATAGTTTAGTGTTTCAGGGTGTGTTTACTGCAGTATATTGAGGTGCATTAGCACATGTTTACTGCAGTATACTGAGGTGCGTTCATGTATGTTTATTGAAGTATATTGAGGTGCATTCGTGTATATACTTCCTGCAGTATATTGAGGTGCGTTTGTGTATGTTTACTGCAGTATATTACATAGTTAGTCCGGTTAAAAAAAGACACAATTCCATCCAGCTCAACCAAAACAAAAAACATACAATCCCATATCCCATATACACAATCCTACACCCACAGTTGATGCAGAGGAAGGAAAAAACAAAAAACAAAACAGCAAAGCATGATCCAATTTGCTCCAGCAGGGGAAAAAAATCCTCCCTGATCCCTTGAGAGGCAATCAGATTTTCCCTGGATCAACTTTACCGATAAATGTTAGTACCCAGTTATATTATGTACATTTAGGAAAGAATCTAGGCCTTTTTTGAAGCAATCTACTGAGCTGACCATAACCACCTCTGGAGGGAGTCTATTCCACATTTTCACAGCTCTAATGCCCCGTACACACGGTCGGACATTGATTGGACATTCCGACAACAAAATCCTAGGATTTTTTCTGACAGATGTTGGCTCAAACTTGTCTTGCATACACACGGTCACACAAAGTTGTCGGAAAATCCGATCATTCTGAACGCGGTGACGTAAAACACGTACGTCAGGACTATAAACGGGGCAGTAGCCAATAGCTTTTATCTCTTTATTTATTCTGAGCATGCATGGCACTTTGTGCGTCGGATTTGCGTACACACGATCGGAAATTCCGACAATGGATTTTGTTGTCGAAAAATTTAATAGCCTGCTCTCAAACTTTGTGTGTCGGAAAATCCGATGGAAAATGTGTGATGGAGCCCACACACGGTCGGAATTTCCGACAACAAGATCCTATCACACATTTTCCGTCGGAGAATCTGACCGTGTGTACGGTGCATTACTGTAAAGAAACCTGAGGGTGGTCCGGTATGCAACTAGTTGTGATGAATTCCAGCCGACCAGCAGAGGGAAGCCGCAAGGAGAAGCAAGGAGAAGCCACCAGGAAGAACAGTTGTGATTCCAGGACCAGCGTGGAGGAATGCAGGACCCAGAAATGACGTCAGCAGGAAGCAGCTGGGGCCAGCGTCGGCTGCAGATGTCCAGAAATAAGGAAAAAGGGGCAGGACATGTTTTGTAGTGTGCAATTGGCTCCTTCATGCCAATAATAGAGAGTAAGAGCACAAGGCTTTATATAGGAGCTGGGGGGTGGGTCAGGGGTTTAATCACGGGTGGGAAAAACAGCAGCAGCTGTGATTAATGTGCTGTATATGCACAATAAAATTGACAATAATGCAGGCAATCCATAAAAACAGAATTTAAAAAAGGAATTAAAAATACTAATTATTGATGACATAAAACACTGCACAAATAACAAAGAACATAGTCCAAGGAAAGAACAAAAATAAAAAAATAATAAAAATGTGATGACCATATGAAGATAATTTTAACATGAAGTTTATGGACTGCAAATATCAGCATTCCATAAGTAGGGCGAGGAGCCAGCTATCTGTATGATGATAAACATAACACAGCCAAAACAGAAGGAATACAAATAGCCTATGGTAATAATTAGGGATGGGCTGTCTGTTTGGGTGGAAGATGAGTTTGACTCGAACATTGGCTGTTCGCCCGTTCACCGAATAGCGAACAGTTTGGGGTGTTCGTGGCAAATTCGAAAGCCGCAGAACACCCTTTAAAAGTCTATGGAAGAAATCAAAAGTGCTCATTTTAAAGGTTAATATGCAAGTTATTCTCATAAAAAGTGTTTGGGGATCTGGGTCCTGCCCCAGGGGACATGTATCAATGCAAAAAAAAGTTTTAAAAACAGCCGTTCTTTCGGGAGCAGTGATTTTAATAATGCTTAAAGTGAAACAATAAAAGTGAAATATTCCTTTAAATTTCGTACCTGGGGGGTGTCTATAGTATGCCTGTAAAGTGGCGCATGTTTCTCGTGTTTACAAGAGTCCGAGAGCAAAATGGTATTTCTAAAGGAAAAAAAAAAGTCATTTAAAAGTATTAGCGGTAGCGCCTGTTGCTATAATGAATTGTCGGGTCTCTGCAATACTCATAAAAGTCATTGAAAAAAATGGCCTGGGATTCCCCCACAGTGCATTACCGGGCCCTTTGGGTCTGGTATGAATATTAAGAGAAACCCCGAACCAAAATTTAAAAAAAATACATGGGGGTCCCCCCAAATTCCATACCAGGCCCTTCAGGTCTGGTATGGATATTAAGAGGAACCCTGCGCCAAAATTTAAAAAAAAATGTCATGGGGATCCCCCTCAAAATCCATATCAGACCCTTATCCGAGCACGCAACCTGGCAGGCTGCAGGAAAAGCGGGGGGGGATCAGAGAGCTCCCCCCTCCTGAACCATACCATTCCACATGCCCTCAACATGGGGAGGATGCCCCCATGTTGATGGGGGCAAGGGCCTCATCCCCACAACCCTTGCCCGGTGGTTGTGGGGGTATGCGGACGGGGGGCTTATTGGAATATGGAAGCCTCTTTTAACAAGGGGACCCCCAGATCCCGACCCCCCTATGTGAAATGGTAATGATGTACAAATGTACCCCTACCATTTCACAAAAAAAGTGTCAAAAATGTTAAAAGACAAGAGACGGTTTTTGACAATTCCTTTATTAATGACTGCTATTTTCCCCACTTCTTCCATCTTCTTCTGGTCTTTATTCAGTTTTCTTCCTCCATCTTGTTCTTCCCCCACTTCTTCATCTGCTTCTTCTTCTTCCTCCTTCGATCCTCTGCTTCTTCCTTTGGTCTTCTTATCCGCATCTTCCTCCAGCATCTTCTTCCCCGCTTCATTCTCCAGACGATCCGCATCCATGGGAGGTTTCCGCTGTGTGATGCTTCTGTTCTTCTGACAGTTCTCTCTGACGCACGGGGACTTTCCTATGACTTTCCCCGTGATGTCAGAGGGGGCAGGGTCACCCGGTTATGTAAAACACATTCTGCTATTACTTCCAAGTATAGCGATACCACATGTGTGAGACTTTTACACAGCGTGGCCACATACAGAGGCCCAACATGCAGGGAGCACCTAGAGGCGTTCTGGAGCACCCAGGCCAATTCTGACATTTCTCTCCTACATGTAAAAATCATCATTTATTTGCTAGAAAATTACATAGAACCCCAAAACATTATATATGTTTTTTTTAGCAAAGGCCCTAGAGAATGCGGTTGTTGCAACTTTTTATCTTGCACGGTATTTGTGCAACAATTTTTCAAACGTGTTTTTTTGGTAAAAAAAAGTTTTGTGCGTTAAAAAACAAAAACAGTAAAGTTAGCCCAATGTTTTTACATAATGTGAAAGATGAAGTTACACCGAGTAAATAGATACCTAACATGTCACCCTTTAAAATTGCACACGCTCGTGGAATGGCGCCAAACTTCGCTATTTAAAAATCCCCATAGGCGACACTATAACATTTTTTACTGGTTACAAGTTTTGAGTTACAGAGGAGGTCTAGGGCCAAAATTATTGCTCTCACTTTAACATTCGCAGCGATACCTCACATGTGTGGTTTGAACACTGTTTTCATATATGGACGGGACGTACATATACATTTGCTTCTGCATGCGAGCACACAGGGACAGGGGCGCTTTAAAAATATTTTTTTTCTATTGTTCATTTTACTTTGTTTATTTTAGTTTGACACTTTTTTCCCCCCAAATTTTTTTTTTGATCACTTTGATTCCTATATGGCATGACAGGTCCTCTTTACAATGAGATATGGGGTCAATAAGACCCCACATCTCACCTCTAGGCTGGGAAGTCTGAAATCAAAAAATAAAAAAACGATCCTGGCTTCAATAGTAGGTAGAATCGGTAGAAGAGTCGGTAGAAGCACCTGAGTGCGGCGGGAGGGGGGACGTCCCCTCTCGCCTCCCGTAAGAACGTTCAGGCAGTGGAACAGCCACTTTGATCATTTTTATGGTGTAGGGAATCAGGCTGAAAAAGCTGATATCTGAATGATGTCTGTAGCTGCAGGCATCATTTAGATATCCCCACACAAAGTCAAGGATGTCTTATGACGGTGGGTGGGAAGTAGTTAAAATGCAAAGTTTTTAACACAAAGTTGTCCATTTATACAATGTTTCTAACACATAGCATGTACATACCAAAAATGACACCCCAAAATAGATTCTCCTATATCTCCGATACCACATGCGTGAGATTTCCACAGCCTGGCCACATACAGAGGCCGAGTACAGCCGAGTATGGCTGAGCATGGCAGAGTATGCCCAAGCATGGCCGAGTATGGCTGAGCATGGCTGGGTATGGCAGGCTATCACCGAGTATGACTGGGTATGGCTGAGTATGGCAGAATATGGCTGAGTATCACCCAGTATTGCAGAGTATGGTTGGGTATTGCAGAATATGGCTGGGTATTGCAGGGTATGGCTGGGTATGGCTGGGTATGGCAGGGTATTGCAGAGTATGGCAGGGTATTGCAGAGTATGGCAGGGTATTGCAGAGTATGGCAGGGTATTGCAGAGTATGGCAGGGTATTGCAGAGTATGGCAGGGTTTTTGCAGAGTATGGCAGGGTATTGCAGAGTATTGCAGAATATTGCAGAGTACTGCAGGGTATTGCAGGGTATGGCAGGGTATTGCAGAGTATGGCAGGGTTTTGCAGAGTATTGCAGTGTATGGCAGGGTATTGCAGAGTATTGCAGGGTATTGCAGTGTATTGCAGGGTATGGCAGAGTATGGCAGGGTATTGCAGGGTATTGCAGAGTATTGCAGAGTATTGCAAAGTATTGTGGGGTATTGCAGAGTATTGCAGGGTATTGCAGAGTACTGCAGAGTACTGCAGGGTATTTCTGGGTATTGCAGAGTATTTCTGGGTATTGCAGAGTATTGCAGGGTATTGCAGGGTATTACTGAGTATGGCTGAGCATGGATGGATGGATGGCTGGATGTGACTGCAATTGCTACAGAGCACTACAGATCCAGCCAACAGCGCTGCTGCCATCCGATCTCTCCCTCTCTCCTCTCACACTGTACCGATCGGTACACAGAGGGGAGAGAGGAATCGGCGTCATGACATGACACCGGTTTATTTACAAGTGATCGCTCAGTCATTTGACAAACAACACAGCATAATAAAATCAACATAGGAAATAATATATAGACATATATGTTGTTATAAAGAAAATAAACATTATGGAAAAATAATGTATTTGTCTTAAAAACACACATATACCTATATCCGGTTCCATTAATGGCACATATATGTACATGTCCAATGTAAAACACCGGTAAGTAGAAATAATTAACAATCAATGATCAAAAATCCTGAAAGATCATCTGTGCAAAAAGGAACAACAAAAACTGAAATATCACATGGTCCTAAGTATTCTGATCCTTTGCTGTGACACTTATATATTTAACTCAGGTGCTGTCCATTTCTTCTGATCATCCTTGAGGCTGGGTTCACACTAGTCCAACATTGGGAACTCATGTCGCATGATGTGTGAAAATCAATGTTTCCCTATGGGAGCCGTCCTAACTGGTCCAACACAAGTCGGTCCGACTTTGAAAATGCTCCCTGTACTACTTTGGTCTGACTTTGGTAATACTTCAGCCCATTGACTATCATTGAAGTCGGATCAAAGTCGGATCGCTGTCTTGCATGATCCGACTTTGGCATGCGATCTTGAGGGGGAACTCTACGCCAAATTTTAAATAAAAAAAATGGCATGGGTTCCTCCTGCAAGAGCATACCAGGCCCTTGAGTCTGATATGGATATTAAGGGAAACCCCCTATGCCGAAAAAACGGCGTGGGGGTCACCCCCAAAATCCATACCAGACCCTTATCCGAGCATGCAGCCCGGTCGGTCAGGAAAGGGGGTGGGGATGAGCGAGCGCCCACCTCCTGAACCGTACCAGGCCGTATGCCCTCAACATGGGGGGTGGGTGCTTTGGGGCAGGGGGGCACCCTGCGGCCCCTCACCCCAAAGCACCTTGTCCCCATGTCGATGAGGACAAGGGCCTCTTCCCGACAACCCTGGCCGTTGGTTGTCGGGGTCTGCAGGCGGGGGCTTATCGAAATCCGGGAGCCGGCTTTAATAAGGGGGCACCCAGATCTCAGCCCCCACCCTATGTGAATGAGTATGGGGTACATCGTACCCCTACTCATTCATCTAGGAAAAAAGTGTCAATAAAAAAACACACTAGACAGGTTTTTAAAGTAATTTATTAGGCAGCTCCAGGGGTCTTCTTCCGACTTCGGGGGTCTCTTCCTTCTTCTCCGCGGTCTCTTCCTTCTTCTCTGTTCTCTCCGGCCTCTTCTCCGCGCTCCCCCATTCTTCTCCCACTCTCCGGTATATTCTGCCGGGCTCCTCTGCTATCTTCTGCTCTTTTGCCCGCTCTTTTACTAGCGGTGGCCCGGTCTTCTCCGCCGTCTTCTTCCCTCTTCTCTTCTTCCGATGTTGACACGACGCTCTTTTCCACTGTAATGCCGTGTGCGTGGTCTGCAATGACTTATATAGGGATGGGGCATGGTAACCGGGTGATGTCACCTGGTGACCCTGTCCCTTATGACGTCACAGTACCATCATGCTCCGGGACTGTGACATCATAAGGGGTGGGGTCACTGAGTGACATCACCCAGTGACCATGCCCCATCCTTATATAAGTCGTTGCACAACGCGCACATGGCATTACAAATACCAGACTCAAGAACCGTACCAGGCATGCAGCCTGGTATGGTTCAGGAGGGGGGGCGCTCAGTCATCCCCACGCACTTTCCTGACCGGCCAGGCTGCGTGCTCGGATAAGGGTCTGGTACGGATTTTAGGGGGACCCCATGCTGTTTTTTTCAGCGTAGGGGGAGCCCCTTAAAATCCATACAAGACCAAAGGGCCTGGTATGCTCTTGGAGGGGGAACCCATGTCGGTTTTTTATTTAAAATTTGGCGTGGAGTTCCCTCTCAAGATTCATACCAAACACCAGTGCCTGGTATTGGCGGGGATCCAAGTCGGATCCCCGTTCATTGAAAGTCGGACATATGTCGGCTTCAAGTCGCAGGGCAAAGTCGGATCAAAAGTAGGATGGCTGTCGTGTTGCACCAGTGTGAACCCGGCCTGAGATGGTTCTACACCTTCATTTGAGTCCAGCTGTGTTTGATTATACTGATTGGACTTGATTAGGAAAGCCACACACCTGTCTATATAAGACCTTACAGTTCACAGTCATGTCAGAGCAAATGAGAATCATGAGGTCAAAGAACTGCCTGAACAGCTCAGAGACAGAATTAAAATTCTGCTGCACTTAAGGTTCCTAAGAGCACAGTGGCCTCCATAATCCTTAAATGGAAGACATTTGGGATGACCAGAACCCTTCCTAGAGCTGGCCGTCCGACCAAACTGAGCTATCGGGGGGAGAAGAGCCTTGGTGAGAGAGGTAAAGAAAAACCCAAAGATCCCTGTGGCTGAGCTCCAGGGATGCAGTCAGGAGATGGGAGAAAGTTGTAAAAGTCAACCATCACTGCATCCCTCCACCAGTCAGGGCCTTATGGCAGAGTGGCCCAACGGAAGCCTCTCCTCAGTGCAAGACACATGAAAGCCCACATGGAGTTTGCTAAAAAAAACACCTGAAGGACTCCAAGATGGTGAAAAATAAGATTATCTGGTCTGATGAGACCAAGATAAAACTTTTTGGCCTTAATTCTAAGCGGTATGTGTAGAGAAAACCAGGCACTGCTCATCACCTGTCCAATACAGTCCCAACAGTGAAGCATGGTGGTGGCAGCATCATGCTGTGGAGGTGTTTTTCAGCTGCAGGGACAGGACGACTGGTTGCAATTGAGGGAAAGATGAATGCGGCCAAGTACAGGGATATCCTGGATGAAAACCTTCTCCAGAGTGCTCAGGACCTCAGACTGGGCCGAAGGTTTACTTTCCAACAAGACAATGAAGGAGTGGCTTCACAACAACTCTGTGACTGTTCTTGAATGGCCCAGCCAGAGCCCTGACTTAAAGGGGTTGTAAAGGTTCACGTTTTTTCACCTTGATGCATCCTAAGCATTAAGGTGAAAAAACATCTGACAATGCCATCCCCCCAGCCCCCCCGTTTTACTTACCTGACCCCTCAAAAGTCCCACGCTCGCTCCTGACATCCTCTTCGCCGCTCAGCCTGGCCGTTAATTGGCTAGAGTGGATGGATTGAAAGCAGCGCAGCCATTGGCTCGTGCTGCTGTCAAAGACATCCAATGACACGGCGTGCCAGGGGGAGGGGCCGAGTGCTACAGTCAGCGGCTATAGCCACCGGCTGTATCACGGGAGCGTGCCCGCAAGAACTAAACACCATGTGAGAGAGCTTGCATAAAGGTGTTGCGGGTAGGAGCTAAGTCAGCCGCCGAGAGACCCCAGAAGACCAGGTTCGGGCCACTCTATGCAAAACGAGCTGCACAGTGGGAGGTATGTATAACATGTTTGTTATTTTAAAAAAATACCTTTACAACCCCTTTAAACCCAATTGAGCATCTCTGGAGAGACCTAAAAATGGCTGTCCACCAACGTTTACCATCCAACCTGACAGAACTGGAGAGGATCTGCAAGGAGGAATGGCAGAGGATCCCTAAATCCAGGTGTGAAAAACTTGTTGCATCTTTCCCAAAAAGATTCATGGCTGTATTAGATCAAAAGGGTGCTTCTACTAAATACTGAGCAAAGGGTCCGAATAATTAGGACCATGTGATATTTCAGTTTTTCTTTTTTAATAAATCTGCAAAAATGTCAACAATTCTGGGTTTTTATGTCAATATGGGGTGCTGTGTGTACATTAATGAGGAAAAGAAATTAACTTAAATGATTTTAGCAAATGGCTGCAATATAACAAAGAGTGAAAAATTTAGGGGGGTCCGAATACTTTCGGTCCCCACTGTATAATATATATATTACTTCTACTTTTTCTGCAGTCTTTATGCAACATTTTTTTCTATGCATTTTTATGTGCATTTTTCCCTTGCGACTTCCATTATACCTAGTTTTTGCTGGTTCCATGGTTATATATATATATATATATATATATATAAATAAAGCCATGGAGCCAGCAAACACTAGGTATAATGGAAGTCGCAAGGAAAAGATGCACATAAAAATGCATAGAAAAAATGTTGCATAAAGACTGCAGAAAAGGTAGAAATAAACATTTTAATTTCAATAAATATACACATCAAAACTATGTAAAAAATACACTAATGGTATATATCAGGTTTCATGTATAAAAATCTGACAAAAAAATACAACATATAGATAGAGAACTAGAATGTATTAATACAGACGGGATGTGTCCAAATAAGTACCATCATTCGTAATAGGGTGTCACATCCCATTCAAATTTTTTTCCGATAGGTATTCTGCTCTGTAATTGAAAGATCCAAAAAAACTCTCTTTTACATAGGAGGCAAAAAACATCTCCCCCCCACTGGTGTTTTTATTTTTTCTATAATTTGAACCTTACCAAAGGATAAATCACCATTATGTATGTGATTGAAGTGACGGGCAAAATTAGTAGATTTGTTGCCCCCTAATGTCACCCAAATGTTCCCTAAATCTATCCTTGAGTTTATGAACAGCTCTACCCACATATTGCTTGGAACAGGCATCACATGTTATGACTAGGGATGAGCTTTATGTTCGGGTCGAACATGAGTTCGACTCAAACATTGGCTGTTCACCCGTTCGCCGAATAGCTAACAATTTGGGGTGTTCGCAGTAAATTCGAAAGCCGTGGAACACCCTTTAAAAGTCTATTGGAGAAATCAAAAGTGCTAATTTTAAAGGTTAATATTCAAGTTATTGTCATAAAAAGTGTTTGGGGACCTGGGTCCTGCCCCAGGGGACAAGTATCAATGCAAAAAAAAGTTTTAAAAACGGCTGTTTTTTCAAGAGCAGTGATTTTAATAATGCTTAAAGTGAAACAATAAAAGTGAAATGTTCCTTTAAATTTCATACCTGGGGGGTGTCTATAGTATGACTGTAAAGTGGCGCATGTTTCCTGTGTTTACAACAGTCTGAGAGCAAAATTATATTTTTAAAGGAGTCATTTAAAAGTACTCGCGGCTATAATGAATTTATCGGTCCCGGCAATACACATAAAAGTCATTTTAAAAAATGGCATGGGATTCCCCCACAGTCCATTACCAGGCCCTTCAGGTCTGGTATGGATTTTAAGGGGAACCCTGCGCCAGTTTTTTTTTTTAAATGGCGTAGGGGTCCCCCTCAAAATCCATACCAGACCCTTCAGGTCTGGTATGGATTTTAAGGGGAACCCCGCGCCAAGATTAAAAAAAAATATGGCGTGGGGGTCCCCCCAAAAATCCATACCAGACCCTTATCCAAGCTAGCAACCTGGCAGGCTGCAGGAAAAGAGGGGGGATGAGAGAGCGCCC